>OY755246.1:49889205-50162641 GCA_963576725.1 Azorinus chamasolen | reverse complement strand
GGGGATGTTTTAGTTTCTGCGGAGCAGTGACGTCCCTCTAAAGGGACCACCAAACTCCGTGGTACCGAAAGTTATGATGCAGAAAACTCATGCAGGATTTTTCTGCATTACCTTCGTCCTGCAATAAGTAACCATCTGCTTTAAAAAAAAGTCTAAATCTATTCATAAAACTGTTTTGAAAGGGATGTACTTACTGGTCGCTTTAGAGTGGGGGGGGGGGGGGGGGGTGTTACTTATTTCATAAACTGACTACAACAAACAGTTTGAAAATTGAGGGTATGAAACGAACATATCAAACGTATGGGATCATTGACACAAAGTTGCATTACATATGAATAACCACTAACACTCATATTTAGCCTATGTTAGGAGACAATTTAGGTATCACGTCAGCTCCCCTGATGCTTTAATCCATTCAATGTCGAAAAAATACACCACGCCAAATAGCGCAGTCCCAGTCGCTATCTTATTTCCTTATTTTACTGAATGATTTAGCAAAATTGGATTGCAGACGACAATTAGAAATTTGGCGCTGAAAGGGTTTAAAACGCGTGTTGACAGGCATTTGCAAACAGCTTGGATCCAGACGAGACGCCGAGTATCTCGACGTCTCATCAGGGTCCACACCGTTTGACACCACATCTACAGCTTCTCAAACGTTTGCTAGAAAATGAAAAGTTCAGCAAGTCAGAAATTGAGCAGACATTCTTTTTTTCAGCATGGAAAAGGTAAGTTTGGCTCGTATGACAGTGAGGTTTTATGTAAAAATAAGGTTTGGCAACGGTGCACTGAATCTGCGTACCTGATACGTGTGGGTCACATGGGCCAGTACTTCGATACTTACATACAACCATATCTATTTACGTAGATATTTCATAATGTTCTATTTAATCATGTCCTTCATATAACACTTTTTTCACGCATTTGTAAACAGAGTAGACACAGATCAGACGACTCCCATAGGAGCCGTCTGATCAGGGTCTGATGCAATTTCATAGATCTGTGTCTTTAGTTTCTAAAATGGCTATAATGTTCCACCTTCCATTATAACTATTTTGCTCATTAATAATCACTAGGTATTGAAATTTGGGACTAAATATAGAACAGGGAAAGGGTTAAAAAAGGCTATAGGTCGCGGTATCTGACTTAGTGGTGTATACACAGGTAGGAAATGTCATACCCACCCCCATCAACCACATCCCATCCCACACACTTATTGAAATAAAAAATAATATATACCTATTTTGGAGAATCAGACTTACTTAACCATTCCCCTGCTGTTCAATATTCATGTAAGAAATAATGCCACCATTAATTATTAGTAGCTGACAAAACTGTAGAATCAGATCTACAATGTATGTATAACATATCAACTGTAGAACAGTAAACATAGCACCACTGTGATAGCAGACCCTGCTCAGACGGCTCCTACAGGGTAGTTTGGTATTAGTAGAATATGGGGAGTCGGATCTATTTAGAGTTCTTAGGCAAACACAGCAGACCCTGATCGGACGGCTCCTACAGGAGCTGGAGCCGTCTGATATTGGTCTACTCTGTTTGCAAAAGCATGAAAAGATGTTTATATGAAGGAAAGGGTTATTATACATATATAAACAATGTTTATTTTTTATTTATCTAAGTCTGTAATGTGAAGGCATACAGAATAGCAAAACAATAAAATGATTAATCTATCTATGCAGGTGCGGATCAAGGATTTCAGATTGGGGTGTGTGTAGAATTTTAGGAGGTGGGGTGGGGGTAGTTTGATTATTTTTGTTGGATGACATCACTAGTGTCTTTGTAATGCATGTTGAGTAAGCGCGCAATTGATTTTATTTATTTATTTTTATTTTTTTCCGGGGGGGGGGGGGGGGGGTGTTACGCCGGCTCCTCCTTAAAACCCGCGCCTGCTACAAAATGTATATAATTATAGTCGGAATATCAAAACAGATCTGAAATTGGGTTGAATATGAACGAAAAAAAGAGTATGCTTCAAAATTGAATTACTGAAGTAAAATATAAATCTAAATATTGGGACTTTTGTTTAGAGAGCTAAACTCGCCGCACATATATTAGTGTAAACATTTAGCCTTTACTCCATGAATGTGAAACTACCTCAATATGAGGGAATGGGTTAACCCTATCCCTGTTCTGTGTTTATTCAAAATGTTGATACATGTATACCTACTGAATATTAATGGATAACATAGTTAATGGGTTAAGTAGTGATAAATGTATGTCATAATATGATAAAGAATACATGTGTTTTCAAACATATATTACATAAAGGTCACATCTCTTGCCAGCTTGAGATTTAAGCATTTTAGCTCACCTGAACAAAGCTCAGAGTGAGCTTTTGGGAGACTTGAATGTCCGGCGTCCGTCGTGTGTCGTGCGTATGTGCGTCGTCAACAATTTGCTTGTGAACACTCTAGTGGTCACAATTGTAGTCCAATCTTCATGAAACTTGGTCAGAATGAATGTCTTGATAAATTCTCGGACGAGTACGAAAGTGGGTAAAGTTGGGTTAAAAACTTGGTTACTAGGTGAAATAGTAGGAAAACCTTATGAACTCTCTAGAGGTCACATTTTTAGCCCAATTTTCATGAAACTTGGCCAGAATGATTTTCTTGATAAAATCTCGATGTGGTTTGAAAAGTGGGTTACGTGGGGTAAAAACTAGGTCACTAAGTCAAACAGTGGAAAAACCTTGTGAACACTCTAGTGGTCACAATTTTAGGACAATCTTTATGAAACTTGGTCAGAATGAATGTCTTGATAAAATCTCGGACGAGTTCGAAAGTGGGTCAAGTGGGTTTAAAACCTAGGTCACTAGGTCAAACAGTAGAAAAATCTTGTGAACACTCTAGTGGTCACATTTTGTCCAATCTTCATGAAACTTAGCCATAATGATTGTCTTGATAAAATCTCAGACGAGTTTTAAAGTGGGTTATGTGGGGTTAAAAACTAGGTCACTAGGTCAAATAGTAGGAAAACCTTGTGAACACGCTAGAGGTCACATTTATAGCCCAATATTCAGGAAAATTGGCCAGAATGATTGTCCTAATAAAATATTGGACAAGTTTGAAAGTGGGTTATATGAGGTCAAAAAGTGGGTCACTGGGTCATATCTTAGAAAAATTTATTTTACACTCCAATGGCCACATTTTTAGCACAGTCTTCCTCAAACTTGCTCAGAGTGTTTGTCTTGGTGATATCAAGGTTGAGTGTGATCATGGGTCGGGTGGGAATAAAAAGTAGGTCACTTGGTCAAATCTTAGAAAAATTACTCTAAAGGGCACATTTTAGCCCAATCTTCATTAGTCAGAATCATTGTCTTGATAAAATCAATACACTAAATTTTTGAAAATCTTGTTCTGCAGAACCACTGCTCATGATCCACTATCAACATTGTTCAAATATTGTCCCTAAGGTCAATATTGGCCCTACCCATGGGCTACCCATCAAAAATCTTAAATCTATGGTAATCAGGTGAGCGATTAAGGACCATCTTGGCCCTCTTGTCTCGAACAGGACTGCCTGAATACCAGCTTCTTCCAACCAGACAGAAGCTAGGCATTGGGAAACGTTGGTGAAGTCATTATGCATGTATATACCTATATGGTTGTTATAAAGATGCCTGTATAAATATTTTCAGATGACGAGGTATGTGAGGAAAATGTAGATGGAGGCACCTGTTACAAAAAGACCGACAAAGTCTCCTGCAGTAAGTTGTCCCAGCATTTATATACAATAGGGCCTGTCTTAAGCAGCCATAAAAAATAAAAAAAAATAAAAATAAAAAGTAGGAGTTTTCTGCATTACCTTTGCCCTGGATTAAGCAGATAACTGCCATTCAAGGTGCCTATGTTCGATTAATGAATGACCGCTTAAGACAGGTTCTAATTACTGTACCATTTTCTCCCTAGTGGTGAGTTAGTGAAACCTATGCAAACAGCGTGGATTTACATGGGATGGCAAATAGCTAAGTTTCTTATTTAGATCCACTTGTTTGACACATTGATTATTTCTCGCTTCTCAGACGTGCTAGATAAGCTGAGTTCCTAAAAATAGCCGTACTAGAAATCCTTATCTGGAACACCCCGTGACTAGTGTATTCATACGCGCGATTGGGTAAAATCAATACAAGGTAAGGAACCCTTACAGAATTATACCAATATTTCTATAGGGAACAACCTTATAAATTAAAATTAATATAAGTAATTAGCACGAATATGAAATTCTATTTATCATATAAAGATTTTAAAAGCCTATTTAATCAACCGAAGACGTTGTTTTGTAGTCACTCAGTCATTTATATTTTACGCCAAAACTTAATGTTTGTGGTTGTCATAACAAATGACGTCATTTGGTGGCACGCTTGTATGCTGCAGTTTGTTGCTATTAGAAATGGAAGTCGTATTACGCAATGTAAAGTAGTACTTCACAAAATCCGCTATTTTACTTGGTTTTAGGACGTATTTCAGCGAGAAAAAGAATCAAGCATGGGTTTTGCTAAAGCCATGGGGTTTCTATACCCTCGGTTGGTCTGTTCCTGTCGGAAACTCGCTTAAGCTCGTTTCCGACTGGAACAGACCAACCTCGGGTATAGAAACCCCCGTCTTTAACAAAACCCATGCTTGATTCTATTAATCTATCAAGAGTAACCCTTTAATCCATATATATACTTTGTTACGCCTTTGCACACTGAGTAAACCCTCTTAGAGCTCCCGAATACACTCCCAGAACTCCTAAATGCGCTCACTGCGCTCCCAGATTCACTCCCTGAGCTTTCCCAAATGCGCTCGTGGAGCTCGTAAATGTGCTTCCGGCGCTTGTAAATGTGCCCCGGTGCTCATTGTGTTCCAAATTGCGCAGCAGAAACACTTCCAGCAGCAACAGCAAACCCTGCAGCAGCAGCAATTCCAGCAGCAGTGCTCAGCAATCCAACCGGCAGCAGCAGCAATCCCAGCAGAAGCAGCAATCCCAGCGGCAGCAGCAGCAGCAATCCCAACAACACTTTCAGCAGCAATAGCAGCAACACAATCAGCAGCAGCAGCAGTCCCAGCAGCAAACGAGCAGCAGCATTTCCAGCAATTCATGTGCAGCAAACCCCCTCTAAACCGGAATTCTAGATACCTTTAGGCAGGTGGCTACTTAATTCAGAGTGAAAGTCATGCAAAAAGCCCCCGGAGCTCCTTGGAGCTGCCGCATGCACTCCGAAAGCTCACAAATGAGCTCCAGGAGCTCAAGGAGCTTTCTGCGAGACTTTTACTCTGAATTAGGCAGGTGGCTATCTAATTCAATCAGACTTCCTCTCTTCTAGAATTCCGGTTTAGAGAGTTGTTTGCTGCAGATGAATTGCTGCTGCTGGACTAGATGTTACTGCTGGACTTGTTGTTGCTGGGTTGGATGCTGCTGTTGTGACTGCTACTGCTACTGCTGATGGCGTTGCTGCTGCTGCTGCTGATGGAATCGATGCTTGGATTTCTCGCTGGGATTGCTGTTGCTGCAGGGAATGCAGATGCTGCATTAGGGATTGCTGCTGCTGGGATTGTTTCTGCTGCTGGGATATCTGCTGCTGCTGGAATCGCTGCTGCTGCATTTTTAGCACAGGAAAAGCCAGGAGCACATTTTGGCACACCTGATGCACATTTTTAGAAGCTCCGGGAGCAACCAGAGAATGTTTTCGAGTTCCAGGAGCACATTTGGGAGCTCTTGGAACACAGTTGGAAGATCTTGGACGGCATTTTGGGGCACTTGGAGTACCAGGAGCACATTTGGAAGCTCTGGTGCGTATTAGAGCACTGGGAACACATATAGAGTGCCTCCTCCCGATAAAGTAATTTTTCACCTGTAATTAGCTGGACGTCGTGATATGACTTAAGTACAGTTAAAACGTGTTTAAACCCGATAAAAAAACAAACCAAACGGACAAAGTAATATTATTAATCACCCATAAAGTTAAGAAATAAGGTCCTAGTCAACGTCTCAACTAGATCCCATCTACAATGTATGTATAAGAATTTGTAGCAGACAATACATTTTGCGGACCTTTACATATATAAACTATCCCCTGCAGCGAATTGTTGATTGCTCAACTTCCTGGCTGCTATTTCGAGCGCTGAGCCTTGACTGCACTTTTCTATTTATAGAAGTTACAACCATTCTAACTTATGGGTGAGCGGACAATGATTGTCACACGAAGCTCGTAGTTATCGTGCAAAATTAGTATATACAGTAAACCCCCGCTAATACGACCATCTAAAAGGGGTATAATTCTGGGTGCTAGATGCAGGTGGTAGCTTAATGCTGGACAAAAGTAATGCAGAAAGCTCATAGAGGATTAGAGGGGTTCTACTGTATATGCTTATTACAGGTCTGTATAACCACAGGTAACTCAGGAACAAATGCATGGTTTGTGATGCGTTTTACCTCCACGGGTGAACTCGTCCTAAAGTTTACAGCTCACGGGTCAAAATCGAACTATACATGCTTTAACACTATCCTATTCCACTGTAACAGACGTGGAGACTTGATATTTGGCATGCATATGTATCTCATAAAGCCGCACATTTTGACATCCTGAAGGTCATCCTTCAAGGTCAGAGGTCAAATATATAGATCAAATCACCGACTTTAACATTGGCCATAACTTTTGAACCAGTAGAGATAAAGACTTGGTATTTGGCATGCATGTGTATCTCACGAAGCTGCACATTTGATGGGTGACATGTCCAGGTCATCCTTCAGGGTCAAATGTCAAATTGGGCGGGGGCATAGTGTTTCACCCACCCACATATTGTTTATTTATTCATTATATCATTTCTACGTCACCGTATGGTGAAATATCGTAGGCTTTGTCTGCTAAAAAGGGGGGGGGGGTGTAGCTCACTTGTCAATGTTGTCATCATCAGCTCCCACGGCTACACTTGGGAAATCCCCCGCCATTTCTATTTTTAGATTATATCATTTCTTGTTTTGGGTCCAAACTGGCCCAACTGTAGTTTCATGGAGTTTCATGGGATATAGGGTTAAGAAGAAGTGTCTTTTTCACAATTTGCAGAAAAAAGTATTTGAGAAGGAGGCATTTCCTATGATGCTTACTGCATTTGACTACGATTTAAATTCAAGCACCAACCTAGGTTAAGCTCATGGCCTCACATCAGTGGGTTGGCAAAATAGAATACTGTCCTCTCTTCACTAGGGAATTGTTAATTATACCCCCACAAACGAAGTTGTTTTCTTTTTTTTTGGGGGGGGGGAGGGGGGTGTATACTGGAGTCACCATGTCCGTCCATCTGTTTGTCCGTCCGTCCGACTTGTCCGGATCATAACTTTCAAAGTATGAAAGCTATTGACTTCAAACTTCATATACAGATAGATCACATTAACCACAAGTGCAGTGCACACGGTCCATAACTCTATCTTCAGTATTTTTGGAGTTATTGCCCTTTGTTATTTTTGTCAAAATCTGGTTTGTCCGGATCATAACTTCAAACGCATTAAAGCTATTGACTTCAAACTTCATATACAGATAGATCACATTGACCACAAGTGTTGAGTTATCTGTTGAGTTATTGCCCTTTCTTATTTTTGTCAAACTCTGGCTTGTTTTAACAAATGGAGTTTTTTTTTACCTCAACAGAACTTTTTTTAATTTTGCAGTATTGTTGAACACCATCTGAAGTTCTGCGCCTGCGTTAAAGGTTTTGATTTTGTTGCTTCGTGCATAATTCTAGTTTTCATTTTATTTTTTATTTTTATTCCAACAGATTCATTCTACTACTGCTATAGCCCTACCACATGCTGTGGATTTGGCAGCTGCTGTCCAGAAAATTCGAAATGTTGCGGGTTCAACACCTGTTGTCCAGAAGGCTCTACATGCTGCTCCACTGAATGCTGTGGGTCTGGCTACAAATGTAATGGGGCATACTGCGAAGCTAAAAGGTGAGCTAATTGGGGGGTAAATGTTTTAACCAATTCCCACATAATGACGCCTTTTAAGATTTAACGCATTTGCATACCGAGTAAACCCAGGTCAGAAAACTCCCGTAGATGGCTGATCAATGTTTGCTCTATTTCATTTGTTAGTGGTATTTGGAAAACAAAGTAGACCCAGATCAGGAGCCGTCTGATCAGGGCCTGTCCTATTTGCTTGTGATACAATAAAGATCTGATTCCACAATTTTTGTCCAAGCAAACATTTCCTTGAAAAATTTAATAAATTTCATGATGTAATTATTTCTTACATGGATTTTCAACAGGAAAAGGGTTAAGTACATGCTCCACCATTAGGAGAAAACTTCAGATATAAAAGTCCTAACTTCTCCACCAAACTCCACGTAGTGACTTCTCAAAAGAGAAAATTGAGTACAGTTGACCTGCTTTTTAACCCATTCCTCCATAGACTATTTTTAGACCCAACCTCTGTAAATAAATCTATCCAAAAGGAGCATTTACTCGAGAAAAAGTAAATTTTTAGAATTTTGTAGTTTGAAACCATTGTGATAAATAGAGCATTTGCTCCTATAGGAGCAAATGCTCTATTTATCACAATGGTCTCATTAAGTGACTTTCACAGAGGTGTAGAAAGGCGTATTTATGGAGGAAAGGGTTAAGACTGCTACAATCAATAGATGAATGGCTGCTTTGGCCATGTTTTACTGTACTCACATCTACATGTAAAGGTTTTGTGGAGATGTGGAAGTAAAAAATGTTCACGCACATTAAGTTATTTTCATGTAGCGACGTGTCATGCAATTTGCTACCAGATTTCCAGGGTTTAGAAATGTCCACACGAGGTGATAACTATGTTTAAAGTTTTAATTAGTTCCTCAAACAATTATTTTCATTAACAAAATCACACAGAGTACCAAAGTAAAAGTTTATCAGTTCACACAGTGTCTAATACACTGTATGTAAGTTTCCAAAATCACACAGTAGCAGACACAGTTTGCTGAAATTCTAAAAATGCTTCTTGCTTTTATTTTCCTTTTTATTTCTGACTTACTTTTGCCTTGCGTTTCAATCAGCAGACTGAAAAATTGACAGGTGCTAAAGTAACATAGCTTTATGCCAAGCTACAAAACGTATATATTATAATTGAAGACAGTCAAAATATCAAGGTAATATAAAATTATGATTTCAAGACAAAGAGCAGCCTGTTTCAACTGAGTAAGTAGCTTTCTGAAAGCCATGCAAAAATGTGTAAATAACAAAGTGTGCTCAAAGTTTGACTGCACAAGATTAGGATCAGGGTCCATGCTTATAAAGCTTTTAGTTGAGTCTGAGTTTTATTCTCAAGCTTTTGATTGGTCAGATTTGAGTTCTCAAGCTTTTGATTGGTCAGATTTGAGCCTTTGGCTCAAATCTGACCAATCAAAAACTTGAGAACGATCTCAAACTCAACTAAAAGTTTTAATAGCATGGACCCAGAACTAAACATGAAATGTACAAATAAAAGATTGAATGTCAGAAATATCAAGTAATAGTATAAAATCTGTCAAATTTGTGTGCTTCAACAAATTCTTAAAACTGGTTATTTCCAAATTTTCTTTGCAGAAACAATAATTGTGTAAAGACTTCAAATAGTCTTTGCAAACAGTGTAGACTCAGATCAGATGGCTCCGGATAGAGGTCTGCACCATATACCCTATTTAACAGTTTATGGAACAATTACCTCTCCAGAATGTCCAGACATGTTACAGTCCAGTGACAAATATGAAAGAGTCCAGTTGAAAACTCAGTGGTGTATAATGAGCAGTTTATACTGTTCGATAGGGCAGTGAAACCCCGCTAATGCGACCACTTAATAAACAGCCACTGATGTCGTCTAAAGCAGGTGGTTGCTTAATGCAGGACGAAAGTTATGCAGAAAGCTCCTATAGGAGCTTTCTGCATAACTTTCGTCCTGCATTAAGCTACCACCTGCCTCTGCCACCCAGAATTATCCCCCTTTTTGGTGGTCGCATTAGTGGGGTTTTACTGTATAAACTATTAGTTCGGGTTAACCAATTCACTTGTCTACTTATGTGGAATAGTTAAATGTGACTGAGGCTGCTCAAACCTTTGCCAGTCTCATCTTAACCCATTACATCATAGGCTATTATAGATCCTATCCCTATGATTAAATCTACTGAAAAGGAGCATTTACTAGAGAAAAGGAAAAGTTTAGAATTGTGGATTTTTGAAACCATTGTGGTAAAGATTTATCACGATGGTTTCAGAAAGTGACTTTTACAAAGGCGCCAAAAGGCGTTGATATGAGGGAATGGGTTAAACCTTTTCCAGTTCAGAATTCGTTAAAGATATGATGACAACAAGAATAATGTATAGGCTGAATTTTTATATTGGCATATGTACACTGGAGTTTTTGGCATTGGTAGAGACTATAGACTCAGATCTATATTGTTTCACAAGCAAACAGAGCAGACCCTGATCAAACGATTCCTATAGGAGCCGTCTGATTTGGGTCTACTATGTTTGCGAGTGCGAGAAAATGTGTTTATATGAAGGAAAGGGTAAAAGTACTGAAACCAGATATTTAAGACCTTTGCAAACAGTGTAAACCGAAATTAAAAGGGCTGGCTCCTTAGGTAGCCCTTTGATCAGGGTCAGCTCTTCAACTACTACTGCTGTGATTCAGATTTCAGTAACACACTGCTATTACATATATTCCATTGCATGGATCATAAGCCATTTCACTGACCATCTGACAGGTAATTTTTTCTATCATTTTTTCAGTTACAGCTCGAACTATACATTCAGCTGGTACTACATATTGTTCATTATCCTGCCCCTTATTGCTGTATGTGGAGCCCTGGGGAGACGAATGAGACACAGAAGTGGTAAGCCATGATTATATCAGTCGTTAAAGCTTTACATGATGACAATTTTATGTATTACTCTCCCAATTTGACCTGAGACTCATGCATATTCCGTTTACTATCATAGGTAATCTACAGATAAATTTACGAAGTTATTCATTATCAATCAATAACATACTTGATAGTATACATTGATCCCAACAAATGCGCTATAAGAATATAATCCTCGTGGAACATGATTATAATATTATTGTTTGTTGTTTTGCTATTTTTGTATTACGGACAATTCCTATAAACACATCGAATATTAATCGAGTCTCGGGTCAAATTTGGAGAGTAATAAACACATCGAATATTAATCGAGTCTCGGGTCAAATTTGGAAAGTAATAAAAAATAATAATAGCTGTACAAATATTTCTTAACCCATTCCCTCATAGGCTATTTTTAGATCCAACCACTTTGAATAAATCTACCTGAGGAGCATTAACTAGAAAAAAGGAATTTTTTAGAATCTTGTAGTTTTAAACCATTGTGATAAATAGCGCATTTGCTCCTATAGGAGCAAATGCTGTATTTATCACAATGGTTTCATAAAGCGGCTTTTACAGAGGCGTAGAAAGGCGTATTTATGGAGGAAAGGGTTAATACTGATCTTTCAGTCAGGTGGCAGCTGAATGCAGGTTGAAAGTATATGCTTTAATAGTATGGTCAGAGGAAGACGCCTATTTTTGGTTTGAATTAGATCAATTTCTCTAGAGTTGTCTGCCTATCACTATGTCTAGAGTTATCTGCCCTTGATTCATCAAAAGTGCAATCAACTTTTGTCAACACTCTTGATGTGATTCATTAACTCAAACATTACCTCACATCTTGGTTTCTTTTTAAGGGGATCTGCTTAGTATGATCAGTGGAAGACGCCTATAGTTTTTAGGTTGCATCAGATTACTATGTCTAGTGTTATCTGCCCTTGATTCATGAAAAATGCCATCAACTTTTGTCAAAACTTCTGAAGTGTTTGGTGTGATAACTCAAATAGTACTTCACATATTTGTTTCATATTAAGAGCATATGCTTACTATTATGAGAGGCAGACACGTACAGCTTTGGGGTTGAATGAGATCAGCATGTCCAGAGTTATCTTCCCTTGATTTATCAAAATGCCATGTTCAACAACAGACCATCTGCAGGGCCCTATCTGACTGAGTCAATTTTCTAGTTTTCATAATTAATTTCATGAACTATTTACAGAGCAGACCGAGATAAAATTGCTCCTCATTCCAACCTGTAACTCCAATCCCATCACGTGGGGGAAATAGTGTCGTATTTAGACATTCCTAGTTTTGTTAAAATACTTATTTTAACCCTGTACTCCATAGATACATATTTTAATACCTGTGCAAACAGAAACGACTTTACTCCATAAATACGCCTTTCTAAACCCAGTAGACCCAGACAGCTCCTGTAAGAACTGCCTGATCAGGGTCTGCTCTGTTTGCTTTTTGAATTATATATGTCTGATAGTACAATTTTTACCATGGTCTAAACTTTTCCTGTTTGTTTGCCATTATAAATATAAACCCTTTACTCCGAGACTAAACCCTTTACTATGTATGTTAGAAATTTATGACATTAAGAGTATTAGTTAAGATTTTTTTAAAATTGGCTCTTGGACATAGGCAATTATGGCCAGATCCTGTTGAATCACATCTACAATGTATATTATTTCATAAGCAAATAAAGCAGACCCTGATCTGATCTCCGACAGGAGCTGTCTGAACTAGCAGCTGGGTCTACCCTGTTAGCAAAGGCAGATAAAGGTACATTGTATATCTATGGAGTAAAGTGTTAAGCAGATTCTTATTCACACATACATTATTTCTTGCATAAATATTCATGGAGTAAGGGTATGTTCTAAATATGTATCTTTCAGCAATGACACAAGCACAGACTGGTAGAGTCATATTGAGGAGCGATTACTCTGTCCCTACAAATACAACGGCTCCGGACACAAACATGAATATGTTTGCTCCACCCCCATGTTATGATGAAATTGTTGCAAACCCTGGAGCACCAAACAGCTACAATGACGAGGCAGCCAAGGCAAAGATTCCAGAACCACCACCGTACAGTGAAGTCATGAGTCAGCCCACAGTATATAGTGATCCTAGTGGACCGCCTGCAGAAAGTTCGGAATCAGACACTAACGTGGCAACATCTGGGGTTTTAAACGAGGGCTTCCAGACAGAACCCAATGGGAACAGAGCATAGCTTCAAGAAAATGTCTTTCTGTTGAAGATGTGAAATGCTTGTAAATACTTGGCCTTTGGCATGCTATGTGCAAACTAGGATAACATTTGTAAACAGCTTAACCCTTTCCTTCATACAAACGCCTTTTCACGCATTTGCAAACAGAGTAGACCCAGATCAGACGGCTCCTAAAGGAGCCGTCTGATCAGGGTCTGCTCTGTTTGCTTTTGACATGACATAGATCTAATTTCTACTGTTTTTGTCAAAGCAAAATGTTTCCTTGGAAAGTTCACATTATAAAAACTCTCCTCATGGTAGTTATGATGTCATAATTTCTTACATGAATATTGAACAGGGAAAGGGTTACTCCTGATGAGACTCCAAGTGATTTGCCTTCTCAACAGGATCCAAACTGTTTGACACTCGGATAACTTTTTGAAAAGAAATAAAAAAAAACCTCACTAATTTAGCATTAATGTGGTAGTCTCTACTTGCAACATGTTTTAATTTTATACCTGTATGCTGAAAAGAAGTATATCACAAGTAAAGTTGCTGTATAAACAATTTACCCATTCCCTCTTAGGCTATTTTTAGATCAAATCACTTTGAATAAATCTACCGAAAAGGAGCATTAACTAGAGAAAAGGAAATTTTTAGAATTGTGTAGTTTGAAACCATTGTGATAAATAGAGCATTTGCTCCTATAGGAGCAAATGCTCTATTTATCACAACTGTTTCAGCAGGTGACTTTTGCAGAGGCGTCAAAAGGCGTCAATATGAGGGAATGGGTTAACAATAACAATTAAGTAGACTTTTCTTTCATATATCAAAGACCCCGATGTTATTTGGAGATGTATAAGTATTTACATTCGGGTTGCGTTTAGTTTTGTAACAAATACCATGTTTGATTTTATTGAAAATATGCATTTCTAGTAGAGACTATCATTCTAACCCATGCTAAGTGCATCATGACATCGCATTTGCAAACAGCTTGGGGTCTCATTAGGATCCCAGCTGTTTGCCATTAGGCCAATTGTTTTTCAAATTTTAAACCAACTGGATAACTTTAGAAAATGATTACAATGAATTCTGATAACATGTTATGGAGAAGTGTTAGTGACAGACAGCAAATTCGTTTCGTGTCATGAGAATTTGCTCAGCAAGCCAAAGGCAAATGAAACATGTTTAACCCTTTCCCTGTTTTTCATTCAGTCCAAATTTCAATTCCTGCTGAATATTCATGAACAGTAAAATAGTTATAAAGAAATAAGGAAAGTGGAACATTGTAGTCATTTCAGAAACTAAACATACAGATTTATCAAATTCCATTTACAAACAGAGCAGTTCCAGATCAGAGGGCCCCTATAGGAGTCGTCTGATCTTGGTCTACTCTGTTTGCTTTTGACATGCTATAGATACCAGAGATGTCTGAAAATGTGATTATATGAGGGAAGGGGTTAACCTTTTTTATGTAAAAATGAGACAAAGGAAAAAGCTTTACATATCTTCATTGTTTTTGTTATTTTTTGTTATTGAATATTACTTATGCACATTATATAATTTTCTTACATATTTGCATAATGCCATCCTGAGTTGATAGCCATCTTTACTGTTTACTCCACAGATACACCTTTCTATGCCTTTTGCATGCAGAGTAGACCCAGATCAGATGGCTCCTACAGGAGCTATTTGAACAGGGTCTGCTCCGTTTACCTGTGAAATAATATAGATATAATTCTATGACTTCCGTCATGATAAAAATTCCCTTGTTCAAAGTACCACTGTAAAAGATCAGTTAATTAATATTCATGATGTCATTGTTTCCTGCATAAATATTCATGGAGTAAAGGGTTAACTCTTTTGCAGCCAAGTATTCTCGATTAATTTTTCATATTTAAAAAATGTCTTACTTTTCTTTCCCCCAAAAAATAAATAATCATTATTTAAAACCTGTGTACCTTAAACCAGTTACCACTCTAAACTGGACATTTAATTTAGCATAAATATTGCTCTAAGAAACAGGTGGCAGCTTAATGCAGGGTGAAAGTCATGCAGAAAGCTCCTCTAGGAGCTTTCTGCATGACTTTCACCCTGCATTAAGCAGCCACCTGAAAATATCTAAAATCTTCTACTAGAATTCCTTTTTCTCTGTATTCTGTGTTTCATCAGTATCCAAACTATTCACAAAAGTGATCACTAATTTGCCACTGGCAGGAAAGAATTAACCCTTTCCTTCATACAAAAGCTTTTTCACTGTTTTGCAAACAGAGTAGATCCAAATCAAACAACTCCTATGAGCTGTCTGATCAGGGTCTGCTGTTTGCTCATCAAGTGACCAATTCAAGCATAAATGTTCATTAACCCTTTCCCTCATATAAACATGTTTTCACGCATTTGCAAACAGAGTAGACCCAGATCAGATGGCTCCTAGAGGAGCCATCTGATCAGGGTCTGCTCTGTTTGCTAATGGAATTTTGATAGATATGTTCCTTTACTCTCTAAAATGGCTACAATGTTCCATCTTCCATATTTCATTGTAACTATTTTATCCAGGAATAGTCAGTAGGTATTGAAATTTGAAATAAACACAGAACTGGGAAAGGGTTGAGCATAAATCGAGGGCTTGGTGCAAAACTATTCTAACTCCTTCACAAAGTGAAGGAGTTAGAATAGTTTTGCACCAAGCCCTCGAAATGTTCATTAGGGAAATGGTTAATCTGGGGGATGTTTTTTAGGATTGCTGTTTCTTTGATGTGGAAATTAGTGGAACAATGGTCAACTGATTTACAATGGAAATTTAAAGGCCCATGCCCTATCATATTTTTCCAACAGTGTAAAGATGCCAAAAATATATTCTAAAGAAGCTTTGATGCAAATCTGACGGAAGAAATTACATGTCTGATCAGGATACCATACAAGTACTCGAGAACTTAAAAAAAAGTCTGACCAGAATAACACAGAACTAGAAAATACCCTCCAAAGTCTGATCAGGATAATTAACCCTTTACTCCATAAATACACTTTTCTATGCCTTTGCAAACAGAGTAGACCCAGATCAGAAGGCTCCTGTAGGAGCTGACCTGATCAGGGTCTGCTCTAATGCTTATGATTGTAGTACTGGAATACAAATATGATTCTTCAGTTTCTGTCGATATAAAAATCTTTTGTTTCTTAGTGCCGTTAAACAATTCAGTTCATTCATTTACATGGAATTATCATTTTTTTCAGAAATATTCATGGAGTAAAGGGTTAAAGACATGTTAACATGACATGTTACTAAGTCTGATCGGGCTAATGAAACACTATATACAACATTCCAAAGTCTGATCAAGATTATGCAAGACAACAAAAGTCTTTTCCAAAGCCTGATCAGGATTATGCAAGGCTACATACATGTAAGTCATTCCGAAGCCTGGCCAGGATAATGCAAGACTTCATACATGTAAGTCATTCCGAAGCCTGACTAGGATAATGCAAGACTAAATGGGCTTTGTGGTAACTGTTTTCCTCATAGATACCCTTTTAATGCATTTGCGATCAGAGTAGACCGAGATCAATATCCATGCTTATAAAACTTTTTAGTTGAGTCTGGGTTCGTTCTCAAGTTTTTGATTGGTCAGATTTGAGCCTTTGGCTCAAATCTGACCAATCAAAAGCCTGAGAACAAACTCAACTAAAGGCTTTATAAACATGGGCACAGATGACTCCTGTTGAAATGTTCTTACAGCTATACCATTATTTATACAATAAATATCATTAATTTTATAATTCATATAATTTATACAATAATTTTTGACTTCACAAATATTCATTAACATGTATTAGCAATTTTTATCATCGTAGAAACTACAGAATCAAATATATGTTATGTCATAATCAAAACAGACCCTGATCAGACGGCTCCAACAAGAGTCCTCTGGTCTTGGTCTACTGTTATCAAAAGTACCTGAAGTCATCTCTATTGGAGAAAG
Source organism: Azorinus chamasolen (assembly GCA_963576725.1). NCBI lineage: Eukaryota > Metazoa > Mollusca > Bivalvia > Cardiida > Solecurtidae > Azorinus > Azorinus chamasolen. The sequence continues at coordinate 50,145,593 of OY755246.1, read as the reverse complement.
GGCTAACCCTTTCCCGGTTCAATATCATTCAAGAAATTATGACATCATTCATAATAATGAAATTATTTTTTATAATTTGGCTAGGCAGGAGCCATAGAATCTGACCTATACTATACTAATAGTAGAGCGAGCATACCCCGATCAGGCAGCCCTATAGCAGTTGTCTGATCTGGGTCTACTCTGTTTGCAAAGCTGCGAAAAGGGGTTTATGAGGGAAAGGTTTAAGGATCCAGAACAAGACCCCTATTGGTCAGTGGTATTACAAAAATATATTGTCTGCAAAAACATTTTTTTTGCTCTCATTTGTCCTCTTTCTATCAGTTGTACATAGTAAACTCAATGGCAGTTAAATGTGTATGCGTGCATGCATCTGTCTGTCAATGAATGCATCAGTCTGATTTTATCTGAGCTAAACCATTATTTTGAATAGACAGAATTCAGTATTTGGCATATATCATGAGTAGGGTGTGTCGATTTCAAGAACCTAATTTCTAGCATCATCCATACATTTTGTATTAGACCTACCTCACATTGTTTTTAACCCATTTCCTCATATTGGCGCCTCTGTAAAAAGTCACTTTTTGAAACCACTGTGATAAATAGAGCATTTGCTCCTATGGAGCAAATGCTCTATTTATCACAATGGTTTAATACTACACAATTCTAAAGTTTTCCCTTTCTCTAGTAAATGCTCCCTTTTTAGTAGATTTAAGCAAAGATGTTGTGTCTAAAAATAGCCTATGAGGGAATGGGTCAATTATCTACTTGATGATTATTCATACAAGATATAACGACATCATGAATATTTATGAGCTGAAATTTTACAATAGTACATGTACACATACCTGTTTTTCACCTTGGTAGAAACTGAATATTCAGATCTGTATGATTCTATATGCAAACACAGCAGACCCTGATCAGACGGCTCCTACAAAAGCCATCTGTTCTGGATTTACTGTTTGCAAAGGCCTGGAATGGTGTTTATGTTAGGTGCAGGGTTAATTATCTCAAATTGTCAGATTTTCTCTTGTAATGATTGTGTCCTTGTAAGACTTCATTACAACCAGCAGGCACCTATTATGACAGTATGCAAGATAACATTCTTTTTTTAAGTTTTACATATAAACCAAATAGTTAGCCCATTACCTCATAGGCTATTTTTAGATACAACCTCTTTGAATAAATCTTCTGAAAAGGAGCATTAACTAGAGAAAAGGAAATTTTTAGAATTTTGTAGTTTGAAACCCCCATAGTGACATTATTAATAGAGCATTTACAAATGCTCTATTTATCACAATGGTTTCACAAAGTGACTTTTACAGAGTCGTCAATATGAGGGAACGGGTTAACCATTGATTTGCAGAAAATTTACAACTGGCTCCTTCCTATCTGAATATTAATTTACCATTTCCCTATTAACATATTCCATTAACAAACAGAGCAGACCCTGATCAGACGGCTCCTATAGGAGCCGTCTGATCTAGGTCTACTCTGTTTGTTAATGTGTGAAAATGTGTATATATCAAGGAAAGGGTTAAACAAAAAGATTTATCAAAATTTGTCATTCAAGAATATGATTTTTATGACGAACAGTGCAGACCCTGATCAAAGAGCTCCCTAAGGAACCCTTTGGTCTTAGTCTACACTTTTTGCAATTGTCTTTTATACTCGGTTCCCACAAGTTAACCCTTTCCCTCATATAGCCGTGTTTTCACACATTTGCAAACAGAGTAGACCCAGATCAGACGGCTCCTAGAGGAGCCGTCTGATCAGGGTCTACTCTGTTTGCTTATAGAATTTCAAAGATCTATGTCTTTACTTTCTAAAATGGCTACAATGTTCCACCTTCCGTATTTCCTTTTAAATATTTTGTCCATGAATAATCAGTAGGTATTGAAATTTGTAATAAACATAGAACAGGGAAAGGGTTAAGGGTTAACACAACTGTGGTAAGAGCCTGCTGATCAGTGTCTGCTGTATTTACTTATAGAAAGATGGGATATTAGTTTTTGCAAGAGCCAGTGTAAAAATTCAGTCGATCAATATTTATCAAATTATACTGTTTTCTTACACAAATATTCATGAAGTATATGGGCTAAATCATAGACAGGATATATTTAACCCTTTCCTCCACAGGCTATTTTTAGACACAACCTCTATGAATCAATCTACCAAAAAGGAATATTTAAGATTTTTTTAGTTCCGAAACCATTGTGATAGAGCATTTGCTCCTTAGGAGCAAATGCTTTATTTATCACAATGGTTTCAAAAAGGGACTTTTACAGAAACGTAGAAAGGCGTATTTATGAAGGACAGGGTTAAAAGTATTCATACATCCAATCCAGTTTCTCTTGCGTTTTTATAACCCTTTCCCTGTTGAATATTCATAAATATTTATTAGCTTAAATTATATACCGCATTAACCCTTCGCTTGCTGAATTTTAAAATACATTTCTCCTTCTTTACCATGCCCTGTTGTATAATTACATATATCTTCACTGTGTACACGTATTTCGCTGTGCAATCACTGCTACGGAGTGCACTGGTTGCACAATCAACTTGTAAATAGTGCAGACCCTGATGAGACAGCTCCTGCAGGAGCTGTCTCATCTGGGTCTTCACTATTTACAGGTAGGTATATTGACGCGATTAGCAAGCGAAGGGTTAACATTATGCAAACAGGACTTTTTGATATTGGCTGAAACTGTAGTCAGCTCTATTTTACTTTCATAGTTTGTAAGCAAACAGAGCACACCCTGACCAGATGGCTCATACAGAGACATCTGATCTGGGTCAACTCTGTCTGAAAGGCATGAAAAAACAATTTATATGAAGGAAAGGGTTAAAAAAAATTGGGGTCAATATTTAATACATTCCACTACATGTATTACATGTTACACAAATATAAATGTTTATATTCCAGAGTTGTTTATTTCTAAACTTCAGTTGTTGTTTTTTTTACTTATTTTTCAGAATGCTTATTCCAGTACCTGAGGTACATTTTGTAAATATCAGTGTGTCTGAAGAAGTTGTATGTCGATTCACCGCTTTTTATTAAAAAAAAATAACAATAAAACAAACAACTAAAATACATGTTTAAAATGCATCAGCTTTTTTAAGAAAAATAAACTATCATTAACCACTTCTTTTGGTTTCTTGTTTATATTCCATGTACAGTAAAAAACCTTTTAATCTGACCACTAAAAAGGGGCATCTGCAAACAGAGTAGAACCAGATCAGATGGTTCCTACTAGGTATTGAAATTTGGAATAAACACATTACAGGGTAAAAAATCTTAATCTAGATGAGACAGAGGATATCAGAGCTATAGTTCGATTTTGACCCGTGAGCTGTGACCTTTAGGACCAGTCCATCCATAGTGGTAAAACGTATCATAAAGAATGTATTTGTTCTTGAGTTACCTGTGGTAATACAGACAAGTAATAAGCATATACAGTAAAACCTCTCTATAACGGCCACTAAATTGTGTTAATTAGTTGGTATGTAGGGCAGGCAGCTGCTAAAAGCAAAGTGAAAGTAAAACAGAACGCTCCTATAGGAGCGTTCTGTTTTACTTTCACCTTGCTTTAAGCAGCCACCTGTCTTTAACACAAAATAGAGAGGTTTTACTGTGTATATACTAATTCTGCACGATTACTACAAGCTTCTTGTGACAACCATTGTCCACTTACCCATAAATTAGAATGGTTGCAACTTCTATAAATAGACAAGAGGGCCAGAATGGCCCTGACATCGCTCACCAGACAATCAGAGGAGAAGATTTTCAAAGTTTTCACATATGTTTCTATTGAAAACTTAACACCCCAGGGGCGGTGCCAATTTTGACCACGGGGACACAATTTATATAACTTTTGTAGAGGACCAGAACATGATGCTGAAAGAATGTAGTGAAAGAATGAATAGAGCATAGACCACTGGAACTTGTATTAATTCTTTGGATGCTAGAGGCAGATTATCCCACCACTAATGACCTATGCAAACAGTTTGGATCCAGATCAGGGCCCACATAATGTGGGGCCTGATCTGATATCAAAATTGTTTGTAAATGAGACTGAACTTCTGAAAACTTAGAAAGAAAGTGTGTAGTGGGATTCTCCCACCACTAATGACCTATGCAAACAGTTTGGATCCAGATCAGGGCCAATATAATGTGGGGCCTGATCTGGTATCCAAACTGTTTGTCAATGAGTCTGAACTTCTGAAAAACTTAGAAAGAAATTGTGTAGTACGATAACTTATGAATATGCTGCAGACAACCATTTAGCAGATGACAAAATTACCCAGCATGCAAAGAGTTAAGCTGAAATTCACAACAGATATGCTCTATATTGATATCTGGTAGCTTAATGAAGGGCATAGGTATGAAAAAAAGCTTTAAGAGTGTTCTGCATATTAAGAACTATCCACAATTTTCTCAATCTTAAATGAGAGTGTGTTATTTGTCTAAACACAATTTCTACTCTACTGATCAGGTTAAGGGTGGTTATATAAGAAGGTCTGAGCTCTGCAGGCTGATATATTAAGGAGAAACCTTTAGGCTGTCGTTTCTGAAGTGAAGAAGACTGTACACACAGGGCAGGGCCAATTTTAACCCAAGAACTATGATACTTAAAAAAACCCATAAAGTTATGCTAAGTAAATCTATACACCAAATATCTAAGCTCTATGTAGTTTCTGACAAGAATACTTTTAAAGTTTTTCCTATGCATAACTAGTGATCCTATGGACTGTTTAAGTAGTCAGCTTAAAAAAACTGGCAATCCATGGGGTGAGACCAATTTTTACCCTAGGGGCATAATTTATATAACTTTTGTAGAAGCCCTGAAGTTGAAGCTATGTGCCAAATATGAAAGCTAAGGACCTTCTAGTTTTAGAGCAGATGATGTTCAAAGTTTTCACTATATGTTTCTATTGAAAACTGAAAACCCCTGGGGCAGGGCCAATTTTGACCCCAGGGGTATAATTTATATAACTTTTGTAGAGGACCAACAGATGATGCTATATGCCAAAGATGAAAGATGAGAACCCTGTAGATTCAGAGGAGAAGATTTTTAAAGGTTCAAATTGTTGACGACTGACGACGCACGACGGACGACGGACGACGCACGCCGACGGACGACGGACATCAGGCAATCACAAAAGCTCACCCTGAGCACTTTGTGCTCTGGTGAGCTAAAAAGTGCAGTCACGGCTCAGCACTCGAAATTGAACTATACATATAAAGGTGCATACCAAAATCGTCATTTCTTCACCATGTCCTATACTCAGGGACCACTCTTTAGAATCGTCTCTTCGATACATCACTTGAAGCGATAACAATGGTGCTGTGTTTGCCCATTGCCTATTTAATGCCATACATTCCACAAGAGGTCCAGATAAAGATACGTAAATTAAAACATTTTCATCAATATCTCCTTTATTTCTCCACCAAACCCTATACTCAGTATACTGTGACCACTCTTTAGAATTGTCTCTAATACGGATTCTATCAAGATGAAAATATCCTTTGTTTATAGTGCCATTATAAAAAAAATCAAACAAATCATCATGTCACTATTTCTTGCATGAATATTCATGAAGTAAAGGGTTAACAAAAAAAACAATGTTCAAGAAGATAAACTGTAAAACAACTAGAAAATTGTGTCTGTAAGACACAGTGATGCCCCCGTGGTAGTGCTTACCTGGCTGCCAATAAGTCATTTGACCTTGACCTTGGGCTTGCGGGCAGCCTGGGCTGGATGTGCAATGAAAGTATGGATGGTGTTTAATGTGTATATGCAAATCTATGGCACTAGCTACAGTGGTTAGGGCGATATAAGACAATGAAAAACTGTGACAACTAATTGCACGTAAATGTGACAACTAACTGCATGTACGACTTCCATGTCATTTGACCTTGACCTTGGACTTGTGGGTAGCATAGGCGGGGTGCCAAATGATAGCACAGATGGTGATTGATGCGTATGTGAAGTTTCATGTATATAAGTGTAGAAATTACTGAAATATAACACTTTATAGCAAAACGTGACACACAGACGGATGGCAATAGACGGACAGACAGACGGACAGACAGGTGCCAAACATAATGACCTCTGACTGTCGTCATGGGGGCAAAAAAATAATTATGGGTGAAATGAAGAAAAAGTTACCTCTGGTAAAGTACTGAATTTCTCCAGATATTTATCAAATCATGCAAGGTTTACAAAAATGGCTGTTGACTCAATATGCCTAAAAATACAAATGACCTGTGATTCTGGTGATTAAAGTTATAAGTTGTTATTTCCCTTTACCAAAACATTGTTAATGAAAGGTAGGTATTATCCTCCCAATTTGACCTGAGACTCATGCATATTCCGTTTATTATCGTCGTCAATATTCGGATAATTTGAGAAGGTATAAGAATGCGCTATAAGAATACAATCCTCGTGGAACATGATTATTTCCGGCTTTTGTTCTGCTATTTTTGTCACAGAGTATTATGAACAAGCCCGATAAACACGCCGAAAATTAATCGAGTCTCAGGTCAAATTCGGAGGATAATACATAAAGTTATTGGTGAAACTGAAAAGAACACAAGAAATAAGAATATTTACAAATTATTTATTAGCTGACTTATACATATCAAATAGTACTCTATGACACTACGCAAACAGTTTGGATCTGGTCAAGACACCTGGTTACTCTGCATTTCATCATAATCCAAAATGCCACCAAAGTCAGTTTACCCATTACCTCATATGCTATTATTAGACCCAACCTCTTTGAATGAATCTACAGAAAAGGAGCATTTTATGATTTACTAGAGAAAAGGAAATTTTTTAGAATTGTGTATGGAGCAAATGCTCTATTTATCACAATGGTTTCAGCAAGTGACTTTTGCAGAGGCGTCAATATGAGGGAATGGGTTAAAGTAAAACCCGTCTTGAAGAGAATAATTTAGATACTTTCAGACAGCAGCTGGTGACTGCAAAATGCAAAGTGAAAGCCATTTTCATCCTGCATTAATCTGCCACCTGTCTTACAGATTAACATTAATACATGTACTTAATTGAATGTCTGGATTAGAGGGTTTTTACAGTATTTAACTGTTTACTTATGAATATTAACGTTATAAATAAAGACTAAGAATATTTATCAGCTGAATTTTATAAAGGTATTTATGAATAATAAAGGGAATTTTGACCACAGCAGAATCTCTAGAATCTGATCTATGTTATTTCATAAGTAAAAAGAGCAGACCCTGATCAGACAGCTCCTACAGAAGCCATCTGATCTGGACCTATTCAGTTGGCAGAGACGTTAAAAGCCATACAATAGAAATCCTCTAAACTGGAAATTTATGACAGAACAATTTAGTTTTTTAAAGGAAGGTGTCTGCTTAATGCAGGGTGAAAGTCAGGCAGAAAGTTCTTATTGGAGCTTTCTGCATGATTTTCAACCTGCATTAAGCTGCCACCTGTCAGAAAGACACAAATTTTGACGGCCAGTTTTGAGGGGTTTTACTGTATTATGGAGCAAAGTGTTAAAGCAGAGGAACAGATAAGGAATTATGTGAATTGTGTGAGTTTTTAAACAAATGAGTGAAAACAAATTTAAATGAGTATCTGATAGTCAAATGTTTCAGACATGTTGGGGAACTTGGATAAAAGTTTAATTTAGTTAATCTTACCATTATTTTAGCTTGTTTCAACTGTAAATACTTCACATTATTAAATTTTAGCATTGAATTTGATTTACAAACTGAAGAAACTGATTTTCCTATTAAATGCCTAATAAACTATAGTACATTTATATTACACCAGGTTTTGCTCAAAGCAACGTTTTTACAACTTAAACCGTTTTCCCAAATGTTTTCACTCATTTTTTGGACAAAATCGAAAAGCCATTTCTATTTGGGTACCAAGTACTTATTACAAAAATTGCTTTTGAGTATTTATGGATTCCATTTGGCCGAAATACCCAAATACTCCTTTTTTGTCTGTTCCTCTTCTGCCGTTAAAGTAACATAGAAATAACAATGTTAGAACTGAGGTAGACGGCATTTACTTGTCGATGAGAATTTGTTCAGTCTATCACGTGTTTGGTAATGTTGCTGGGCTGAACATCATGTTAGGACTGGTTGGAAAATGTCCAATGCATGTTCCTTGAGCAGGACTAAATTCAGCTTCCAAGGTGGTGGTGCCACTGGTTTGACCTGAATAAGAGCCACAGAAAATATATATAATGGCCAGAAGTTTAACTAATTTATGAAATTATCAAGAATGAAACAACCAAGTGTCAAAATAATCAAATATCTGCAAAAACCAATGGATGCTCTCCTGAAAAAAATCAAAGGACCATAACTCCCCACAAAAAATAAAAAGGACCATAATTCCATTATGATTACTTTTCTATGATGATCAGCATCCACAGAATTATGGCAAAATGTTAACCCTTTACTCCATTTATGTAAGAAATACTGACATCATGAATATTAATTAGATTAACTGTCATAATACCACATGGACACAGGACTGTTTTGCTATCACAGAAATTGTAGATTCATGAGCGAACAGAGTAGACCCTGATCAGACAGATCCAACAGGAGCCATCTAATCTGGGCATACTCTGTTCGCAAAGGCAGAGAAAGGATTTATAGAGTAAATATATTATATTTATAGAGTAAAGGGTTAATTGCTTTAAGTGCTATTACTTACAACAAACTTACCTGTTGCGTGCTTGGCTATCTTCTCTGCAAGGGCCAGTCCACTGACAGCAGCTCCTTGTATGCATGGACTTGTCAGCCAATCACCACAAATACCTACATTGCGTTGGCCATCAAAAACACACTCTTCCCCACCCTGAAATGTGTTGAGATCAACTTTGAATCAAAAAGATTCAATCAATACGTAAATACATGTACAGTTGAACTTCGAAATCTCACAATTCAAGGGACCATACAAATTACTTCAAAATAACAGAGCTTCGAGATATACAATTTTTCTCATGCACAGCTTAATGCAGGTCAAAAGTAAAGCTGAAAGCCCTTGTGGGAACTTTCAGCATTACTTTCAACCTGCATTTAGCTGTCACATGTGTTCCTAGATATGTGTAATGATACATTTGAGAACAATTCTGTATTGTAAATGTTGGAAGGACTGAACTATTAGTATGGGTTATCACAAAGTTCGAGTTATCCGAGTTCGAGATATCGCAAGTTCAACTGTATTTGAAAGGCAAATGAGAACAGCATTTGGATGTATATTGAAGGTTTAGCACAAACCTGTTGTTACTACAGTAAAACCTGTCTTAAGTGGCCATTCATTTATTGAACATAGGAGTCATAAAAAGCAAGTGGTTGCTTAATGCAGGCCAAAAGTAACGTAACATTATTTTCGACCTGCATTAAGCTATCAACTGCCTTAACCCTTTCCCTCATACAAATGTGTTTTCACACATTTTCAAACAGAGTAGACTCAGATCAGACAGCTCCTAGAGCAGCCGTCTGATCAGGGTCTGCTCTGTTTGCTACTAGAATTTGATAAACCTGTTTCTTTACTTTCTAAAATGTCTGCAATGTTCCAAGTTCCATATTTCTTTATAACAATTTTGTTAATTAATATTCAGTAGGTATTGAAATTTGGACTAAACTTAGAACAGGGAAAGGGTTAAGTCGCCTTTATTAGACCTCTTTTTGATGGCCACTTAAGCCTTTCCTCCATAAATGCGCTTTTTATGCCTCTGTAAAAGTCACTTTTTGAAACCATTGTGATAAAGAGAGCATTTGCTCCATAGGAGCAAATGCTCTTTTTATCACAGTGGTTTCTAAACTACACAATTCTAAAATGTCCCTTTTCTCTAGTAAATGCTCCTTTTTGGTAGATTTATTCAAAGAGATTGGGTCTAAAAATAGCCTATGGAGGAATGGGTTAAGACAGGTTCTACAGTACATAGTTTTACCCTTTATTCAAGAGGCAAGAAGAGTAGACCAAGATCTGACGGCTCCTATCCGAGCCATATGATATGTGTTTGCTCTGCTTATGGAATAATATAGGACCGAGTCTTCAGTTTCCGTCATTGCCAAACGTTCCTGGATTTATGTGCCATTATAAAAATCAACTAATAAATATTCATTACATCATTATTTCTAACATGAATATTCATGAAGTAAATGTTCAATATCTATAATAATTTGCAATGCTGACCCCTCATATGTTCTAAAAGCATTTTTTTCCCAATTCTTTCCAATATCAAGATCAGAGCGTCCAAAATTCAGATCTCAATGAGAGCTTTAGAGTTAATTTACTATAATATATATAATTATAATAATCTGGCACATGGAAATGGGAATGTTGGCAATGGCAGAAACTGTAGAACGATATCTATATTATTTCATAAGCAAACAGAGCATCCCCTGATCAGACGGCTACTACTGGAGGCATCTGATCTGGGTCAGTTCTGTTTGCAAAGGTGTAGAAAGGTGCATTTTTGGAGCAAAAGGTTACCCACATCCTTTATCCCTTAAAACCCTGAGTTTCCAATTGGACTATTCCAAAACTCAAACAAGTCAAAACTATGATTAATGTTTTGGAATATCTTTAAAGAAAAGTGTAACATGAAAAACAGTGCAGACCCAGATCAGACGACCTCTCAACTGGGTCTACACTGTTTGCAAAGGACATTAGTGTCTCAAGTTGATAACAGATTGGATCCAGATTAGACGCCATGTTACTCGGAGTTTTATCAGGATCCAAATGCGTGTCCTTATAGAAAAAATCTACAAATTGAAGCAGACAACATTTATTAATTATCCAGACGCAACATAACTGAATTTCTGAACATCGATTTCTTGTGCATATAGATCTGTGTTTTACTGTTTTGTATTTTGTATGAAATGCTTGTTTGAGGGCCTCAAGGTAGATTAGTCATTATGACTAATTGAGCTACCCTCGTTAAATAAAGTCTTTCATTCATTCATTCATTCATTCAAGTCCTGCACAGTAAGGGTTATTGAAGACAAGAGGGCCATGATGGCCCTAAATCGCTCACCTGGTTACTATAGACATATGCATACACTGTATTTCTATGTAAAAATAAGTAAGCTTCAGATTGGGGCCAATACGAAACCAAGGGCCATAATTTTAGGCCTTGAGTTTCAAATTTGAACAATCTAAATAAAGGAACATTAGATGATGCTTCATATAAATTTCAAAGTTCCGGGCCTTACAATTTCACAGGAGATTTAAAAGATTTTCATATGAAAAACTGATAAGCCAGGGGCGGGGCCATTTTGGTCCAGGGGTCATAATTTGAACAATTTTGGTAGAAAACCATTAGATGATAATAAATACTAAATTTCAAAGGTCTAGGCCTTACAGTTTAGGAGAAGATTTTTAAAGATTTTCCTATGAAAAACTGATAAGCCTGGGGGGCCGGGGCCATTTTTGGTCCGGGGTCATAGTTTGAACAATCTTTGTAGAGGACCATTAGACGATGCTACATACCAAATATCAAAGGTCTAGGCCTTACGGTTTCAGAGAAGAAGCTTTTTATGAAAAACTGATAAGCCCCCGGGCGGGGCCATTTTGTCAAGGGTCATAATTTGAATAATCTTTGTAGAGGACAAATAGATGATGCTACATACCAAATATCAAATGTCTAGGCCTTACGGTTTCAGAGAAGAAGATTTTTAAAGATTTTCCTATGAAAAACTGATAAGCCCCTAGGCGGGCCATATTTGGTCCAGGGGTCATAATTTAAACAATCTTTGTAGAGGAACATTAGATAATGCTACATACCAAATATCAATGGTCTAGACTTTACAGTTTCAGAGAAGAAGATTTTTAAAGATTTTCCTATGAAAAGCTGATAAGCCCCGGGGCGGGGCCATTTTTGGTCCGGGGGTCATAATTTGAACAATCTTTGTAGAGGACCATTAGATGATGCTACATACTAAATACCAAAGGTCTAGGCCTTACCGTTTCAGAGAAGAAGATTTTTAAAGATTTTCCTATGAGAAACTGATAAGCCCCGGGGCGGGGCCATTTTTGGTCTGAGAGTCATAATTTGAACAATCTTCGTAGAGGACCGTTAGATGATGCTACATACCAAATATCAAAGGTCTAGGCCTTATGGTTTCAGAGGAGAAGATTTTTTAAAGATTTTCCTAAGAACAAGAGGGCCATTGGCCCTATATCGCTCACCTGAGTTACAGTAATACATGTATATTGACATGTTAATTTTTCAGTGGACAACATTTCTAGCAGATGAAATAAGCTTAGTGCACTGCTTTCACCCTTTCACTGCTGAATAAACTTGAACTGAATTCAGAACTAATACTAAGTGACTGGTTGACCAAGATCTAAACTGTTTACAACTTGTGCCATTTTTGCCTTAGCTCAAAATGCCTAAAACTGGTCTTTGAGAAATTCAAATGACTTCAATAAAGCTATGCAATTATACCTTGACCCAGGTATATAGGCAAATAGAGTGCTTGGCAGTACATAATGCCAGTTTTTGTGTGAAATGACCAATAAGAATATCTTTAAAAATCGTTTAACCCTTTCCCTCATATAAAGCTGTTTTTATGCATTAGCAAACAGAGTAGACTCAGATCAGACGACTCCTACGGAAGCTGTCTGATCTGGGTCTTCTCTGTTTCTTTTGACACAATATAGATCGGATTCTACAGTTTTGTCAAAGCAAAAACTTCTCTTCAGAGAAATAATGTGTTTTACACATTAAATATAAGAGAAGACTAGATCAGACGGCTGCTATAGAAGCTGTCTTATCTGGGTCTGCTCTTCTTACATTTGACAAGATATAGATTTGATTTTACAGTTTTTTTCAAAGCTAAAACTTCTATTTATGGCCTTAACAATTTTTTTAAGCATTAGCAAACAAGAGTAGTCCCAGATCAATTTTTGTCAAAGCAAACAGGTTAAGGGTTAATAGGTGTTTAGAAATAAGTCTAGCTCTAGGTGTGAATATCTGATGATAATTCAATTAAACAGGTCATTAGTATTTTTAACAATTGAAATTGAGAAGAGTTACGTCTACTGTTATAATTAAGTTATATTTACTCAGTTATTTCATTAATATCATACAAGATTCAGACATTTTAGGACTTTTTAATGTGTTGTCATCAAATTTTATAAAAAAAGTTATATTTAAGATGCTTTTTGGGGCAGCAGACTTCATCCACAGTAGTAAGTTTAACACCTATCATTGTTGGGGGGGGGGGATTATCATGTTTTCTTAAGAATTACCATGACTTATATCAGTTGGGCCATTGCATAATCATGTTTTCACTGTTTTCTTAAACATTACCATGACTTACATCAGTTGGGTTTGGACCCAGATCAAAAGTCTAGATGGTGATCATTTTCCTTGATTGGCTGAATTGTTACTTTCCTATATCTCCCACATCTGATTTGAGAGACATTGGAAGACACCATGTAACATCACTCACACTACACACTGGGGTTAATGGGTCAAAATGCCTTTAATGTTTCGTCTGCAACAAAAAGTTATTGTCATCTGCTTCAATTCTTAAAATAAACTTACTTTCATTTTTTTGCAAAAATATGGTTAAGATGACAAACAGTTTGGATCCTGATGAGATGCCGCAGTATGCAGCCTCTCATCTGGATCCAAACTGTTTGCATAGGTAATCACAGTTTCACCACTAGCATGCAAAGAGTTAAGAGTCATGCATTGACCTGGAGAGATTTTACTGCCCAGCAGCTGTAATCTTTGAACTGCTGCTGGTCTGCAGTTTAGGATCTGGAGTTGATATTTAACTCTTAATTTCTCTCATATAAACTTGTTTTCATGCATCTGCAAACAGAGTAGACCCAGATAAGGTGGCTCCTATAGGATCAAGGTCTGTTATTTGCTAATGGAATTTGATAGATTCTAAAACAGCTACACTGATTCACCTTCAACATTTTACTATAAATAGTTATAAATAGAATGATACTAGCACTCCAATGCAGTTATCTCCCTTTGTCCCTTATGGCTATGCTGATGGGACAAGGGAAATAACTGTGAGGAAATTACCTTTTAAGTGTTACAGATTCTGATGTTAAGTAGCATAAAACCCCAGGGTGAGACCATTTATGGCCCAGGGGTCATTATATGAACACACCTGGTAGTGGTATATTAGGTGATGCTTCATACCAAATATCTTAGCTCTAGATTATGTGGTTTCAGACAAAAAGATTTTAAAGGTTTCCCTATATAAGTCTATGTAAAAACTACAAGCCCCAGGGCAGGGCCATTTTTGGCCCGGGGGTCATCATTTTAACAAACTTGGTAAAGGACCATTAGATGATGCTATATACCAAATATCAAAGCTCTAGAAATTGTGGTTTCAGAGAAGAAGATTTTTAAAGATTTAAAAAAAAAACCTGTAAAAGTAGTGGGGCGGGGCCATTTTTAGCCCGGGGGTCATGATTTTAACAAAACTGATAGAGGACATCCTAAGGTACATTTCTGTGAAATTTGGTTGAAATCCTCCCAGTGGTTTAGGAGAAGAAGTCATTTGAAATAAAAGTGAACGGACAGACGGACGGACAGACGGACAGACGGACAGACGGACGACGGACGACAGGCGGTCACAATAGCTCACCTTGAGCCTTTGGCTCAGGTGAGCTAAAAACTGATAACCCCCGGGCCGGGGCCATTTTTGGTCCAGGGGACATAATTTGAACAATCTTTGTAGAGGTCCATTAGATAATGCTACATACCAAATATCAAATGTCTAGGCCTTACGGTTTCAGAGAAGAATATTTTTAAAGATTTTCCTATGAAAAACTGATAAGCCCGGAGCGGGGCCATTTTTGGCTGGGGGTCATAATTTGAACAATTTTGGTAGAGGACCATTAGATGATGCTACATACTAAATACCAAAGGTCTAGGCCTTACGGTTTCTGAGAAGAAGATTTTTAAAGATTTTCCTATGAAAAACTGATAAGCCCCGGGGCGGGGCCATTTTTGGTCCGAGGGTCATAATTTAAACAATCTTTGTAGAGGACCATTAGATAATGCTACATACCAAATATCAAATGTCTAGGCCTTACGGTTTCAGAGTAGAAGATTTTTAAAGATTTTCCTATGAAAAACTGATAAGCCCCGGGGCGGGGCCATTTTTGGCCCGGGGGTCATAATTTGAACAATCTTGGTAGAGGACCATTAGATGATGTTACATACTAAATACCAAAGGTCTAGGCCTTACGGTTTCTGAGAAGAAGATTTTTTAAAGATTTTCCTAAGAAAAACTGATAAGCCCCGGGGCGGGGCCATTTTTGGTCCGGGGGTCATAATTTGAACAATCTTTGTAGAGGACCATTAGATAATGCTACATACCAAATATCAAATGTCTAGGCCTTACAGTTTCAGAGAAGAAGATTTTTAAAGATTTTCCTATGAAAAAATGGTAAGCCCCGGGGCGGGGCCATTTTTGGCCCGGGGGTCATAATTTGAACAATCTTGGTAGAGGACCATTAGATGATGCTACATACTAAATTTCAAAGGTCTAGGCCTTACGATTTCTGAGAAGAAGATTTTTAAAGATTTTCCTATGAAAAACTGATAAGCCCCGGGGCGGGGCCATTTTTGGTCCGGGGGTCATAATTTGAACAATCTTTGTAGAGGACCATTAGATAATGCTACATACCAAATATCAAATGTCTAGGCCTTACGGTTTCTGAGAAGAAGATTTTTAAAGATTTTCCTATGAAAAACTGATAAGCCCCGGGGCGGGGCCATTTTTGGTCCAGGGGTCATAATTTGAACAATCTTGGTAGAGGACCATTAGATGATGGTACATACTAAATACCAAAGGTCTAGGCCTTACGGTTTCTGAGAAGAAGATTTTTAAAGATTTTCCTATGAAAAACTGATAAGCCCCGGGGCGGGGCCATTTTTGGTCCGGGGGTCATAATTTGAACAATCTTTGTAGAGGACCATTAGACGATGCTACATACCAAATATCAAAGGTCTAGGCCTTACGGTTTCAGAGGAGAAGATTTTTAAAGATTTTCCAAAGAAAAACTGATAAGCCCCAGGGCGGGGCCATTTTTGGTCCGGGGGACATAATTTGAACAATCTTTGTAGAGGACCATTAGATGATTCTACATACCAAATATCAAAGCTCTAGGCCTTGTGGTTTCAGAGAAGAAGATGTTTAAGTAAATTGTTGACGACGCACATACGCACATACGCACGACGCACGACGACGGACGCCGGACATTGCCCCCTCACAATACCTCACCTGGCACTTTGTGCCAGGTGAGCTAAAAAACATACATATTGGAGAAAGTAATAGAACTCATTGCTGACCTTTAAAATGTTCATAGGTACAGCTGCTCCCCACAGCTGGACTCTGGTATATGCAGGGACAGGCAACTCTGTCAAACCTGTAGCTCTCTTTAAACCCTGAAGCAGTTTAGTAGTTACCTCCCTTTCTTTGTTTGGTGGAATATTTTCTTGTGGGCACTTATTCCTAGGTATTTGGAAATTGAAATTTACATTTCAGTTACCATAATTACTCAACATATTTATTAACCAGACAAACTAAGTCAAACAGTGTAGACATTGATCAAACAGCTCCTGCAGGCAAAATAGGACAGACCCAGATCAAACAGCAGTTTGATCAATGTCTACACTATTTGCTATTCTATTTGTTTAAATCTAATCCTTTACTCCATAGATAAACCTTTAAATGCCATTGCTAGTTCAGTAGACCAACATCTGAACTGCCTGATCGGGGTCTGCTCTATTTGCTTATAAAACGACATACAGTAAAACCTCTCTATAACAACCACTAAATTGTGTTAATTCATTGGTATCTAGGGCAGGTGGTTGCTTAAAACAAGGAGAAAGGAAAACAGAATGCTCCTATATAGCAGCGTTCTGTTTTACTTTCACCTTGCTTTAAGCTGCCGCCTGCCTTTAACACAAAATACTTGAAGTAATTTAGTGGCCGTTGTAGAAAGGTTTTACTGTATATCTAAATCATGGTAAGATTCATGATGCTATTAAAAACAGTTTTGCTAATTAGCCAAACTCTCATTATTTCTGTCATGATTATTCATGGAATAAAGGGCTAAAGTGAATCTCTAAGAGTTTTAAAAATGCTTAAAGATTACATAAATCATTTGTTTATATGCTGAAGAGAAGTATATCGCTGCAAGAAAATCAACTGAATAAACGCGGAAGGAGGCAAAACTTTAATTTGTTTGATATTGATGTTATTCCGCAATGTATTAGCATTTATTTAGGTTGCATTTTAGTTTCGTATAATTTTTAGTTTGATACTGGTCAGTATTTGTTGTTCGAGTATTGATGAAAATGGATTAATTTGTATAACAAGTGCACTTTTTATATATTAAAATTGACTACTGAACATACAAAATAGCCAGTTTTATGATGTTATTTAAAACGTGCGTTTATTGTAGGGACTTTCACTTTAAAAACTGTGCAGAAATTAACTTCTGCACTTTTACAAACCTATTCTACAAGGTGTCCTATTAGAGTAAATTCTGTAACTTTTCAATGCTAAACCTACAATTTCCTTCCACTTGAGTGTTAACCCATTACCTCATAGGCTATTTTTAGATACAACCTCTTTGAATAAATCTACTGAAAAGGAGCATTAACTAGAGAAAAGGAAAATTTTAGAATTGTGTAGTTTGAAACCATTGTGATAACAAGAGGGCCATGATGGCCCTGAAATCGCTCACCAGAGGGAAAGATTTTTAAAGTTTCAACTACATGTATGTTTCTAAACAAAACTGGACACCTGTTTTGTGGGGTGGTTTTTTTACCCTTTCTCTGTATAATTATAATGGCAAGCTTTCTGGGATGATTTGCTTTATTATAAATATTTTCTAAGTCCAATACCGAATGTTTACCGACCGTTAACTTGGAAAGCATATATCGCACAAAAAATATGTGGAAAAGTTTCATTTTCCATTACATATTACTACGCATAACCTAACAACTCCTTGATATATTGCGTATTTAGAAACGAACGACAACTCTTGTAGAGCACGTTTCGTAACAAAACCAGTTCACACCTGAACGTTTCGAACCCCTTCAGAATTAGAGTACTGATGATTGTTTCAAAGCAGAAATTGTATAAAAATCGCGATTTCAACAATTTATACAAACGGAATTGTTATGGAAATGGAAAATTAAAACTTGTTAAGAATAACTGGTGATAATAACCATTGTGATAAATACAGCATTTGCCTTAGTGATAAATAGAGCATTTGCTCCATAAGAGTAAATGCACTATTTATCACAATGGTTTCAAATCTACACGATTCTGAAATTTTCCTTTTCTCTAATTAACCCTTTTCCTCATATAAGCATGTTTTCACGCATTTGCAAACAGAGTAGACCCAGATTTACCTCTTTGAATAAGCAGACAACATTTCTAACATATGACAACCCTATCACAGCTTAGCAGGACTTAACCAAAATTAGCACACAGTTTGAACTCAGATCTGACACATACCGGTATGTAACTTTATATGTGGTTTGTATATGAGTTAATTTACTCCTATGGAGCAAATGCTCTATTTATCACAATGGTTTGAAATCTACACAATTCTGAAATTTTCATCTTCTCTAATTAATGCTCCTTATCAGTAGATTTATTCAAAGAGGTAGGATCTGAAAAAAGCCTTTGTGATAAATAGAGCATTTGCTAACCATTGTGATAAATAGAGCAAAAGCTCCATAGGAGTAAATGTTCTATTTATCACAAAAGTTTCAAATCTACACAATTCTGAAATTTTCCTTTTCTATAATTAATGCTCCTTATCAGTAGATTTATTCAAAGCGGTAGGATCTGAAAAAAGCCTTTGTGATAAATAGAGCATTTGCTCCATAGGAGTAAATGCTCTATTTATCACAATGGTTTCAAATCTACACAATTCTGAAATTTTCCTTTTCTCTAATTAATGCTCCTTATCAGTAGATTTATTCAAAGAGGTATAATAGTCACTTTATGAAATCATTGTGCTAAATAGAGCATTTGCCTTTGTGATAAATAGAGCATTTGCTCCATAGGAGTAAATGCACTATTTATCACAATGGTTTCAAATCTAAACAATTCTGAAATTTTCCTTTTCTCTAATTAACCCTTTTCCTCATATAAACATGTTTTCACGCATTTGCAAATAAGAGTAGACCCAGATTTACCTCTTTGAATAAGCAGACAACATTTCTAACAGAATGAGATGACAACCCTATCACTGCTTAGCATGACTTGACCAAAATTAGCACACAGTTTGAACTCAGATCTGACACATACCGGTATGTAACTTTATATGTGGTTTGTATATGAGTTAATTTACTCCTATGGAGCAAATGCTCTATTTATCACAATGGTTTGAAATCTACACAATTCTGAAATTTTCATCTTCTCTAATTAATGCTCCTTATCAGTAGATTTATTCAAAGAGGTAGGATCTGAAAAAAGCCTTTGTGATAAATAGAGCATTTGCTAACCATTGTGATAAATAGAGCAAAAGCTCCATAGGAGTAAATGTTCTATTTATCACAAAAGTTTCAAATCTACACAATTCTGAAATTTTCCTTTTCTATAATTAATGCTCCTTATCAGTAGATTTATTCAAAGCGGTAGGATCTGAAAAAAGCCTTTGTGATAAATAGAGCATTTGCTCCATAGGAGTAAATGCTCTATTTATCACAATGGTTTCAAATCTACACAATTCTGAAATTTTCCTTTTCTCTAATTAATGCTCCTTATCAGTAGATTTATTCAAAGAGGTATAATAGTCACTTTATGAAATCATTGTGCTAAATAGAGCATTTGCCTTTGTGATAAATAGAGCATTTGCTCCATAGGAGTAAATGCACTATTTATCACAATGGTTTCAAATCTAAACAATTCTGAAATTTTCCTTTTCTCTAATTAACCCTTTTCCTCATATAAACATGTTTTCACGCATTTGCAAATAAGAGTAGACCCAGATTTACCTCTTTGAATAAGCAGACAACATTTCTAACAGAATGAGATGACAACCCTATCACTGCTTAGCATGACTTGACCAAAATTAGCACACAGTTTGGATTCTGATCTGACACAGGCCGGTATGTAAATTTATATGTGGTTTGTATATGAGTTAATTTACTCCTATAGAGCAAATGCTCTATTTATCACAATGGTTTGAAATCTATAATTTTCCTTATCAGTAGATTTATTCAAAGAGGTAGGATCTGAAAAAAGCCTTTGTGAGAAATAGAGCATTTGCCAACCATTGTGATAAATAGAGCAAAATGTTCTATTTGTCACAATGGTGTCAAATCTACACAATTCTGAAATTTTCCTTTTCTATAATTAATGCTCCTTATCAGTAGATTTATTCAAAGAGGTAGGATCTGAAAAAAGCCTTTGTGATAAATAGAGCATTTGCTCCATAGGCATAAATGCTCTATTTATCACCATGGTTTCAAATCTACACAATTCTGAAATTTTCCTTTTCTCTAATTAATGCTCCTTATCAGTAGATTTATTCAAAGAGGTAATATAGTCACTTTATGAAACCATTGTGATAAATAGAGCATTTTCTCCATAGGAGTAAATGCTCTATTTATCACAATGGTTTCAAATCTACACAATTCTGAAAATTTTCAAGAGGCAGATTCTGAAAATATCCTATGAGGGAATGGGTTAAAACAGTGTGAACAAACAGAGACTAATTCTGAAGCAGATAACTTGATAGAGTTTTGACCAGGAACTTGACCTATTCAGTGATTATGCAACACAGATGGAGTGACCTCAATCCCTCTAGTTCAGAGGAACCTTTATAGTGTAAAATAATATTTTAAAGTATAACCAACAGGGCAGGGCCAATTTTAACCTCAGAACTATGATATTTACCAATGTCAATAAGGAATACTAAGTAAATCTATACACCAAATATCTAAGCTCTGTGACATGTAGTTTTTGACAAAAAGATTTTTGAAGTTTTCCCCATGCCTAACCTAAGTGAGCCCAGCATTCTGCTACTTGTACAGAAAACAACAGTCAGATAGAAAAAACTGGCCACTCCTGGGGCCGTGGCGGGGCCAATTTTGACCCCAGGGGCATTATTTATATAACTTTTGTAGAGGACCTATAGGTGATGCTATGTGCCAAAGATGAAAGCTGAGAACCCTGTAGATTCAGAGGAGAAGACTTTTAAAGTTCAAATTGTTGACGCCGGACGACGGACGACGGACATCAGGCAATCACAAAAGCTCACCCTGAGCACTTTGTGCTCTGGTGAGCTAAAAAGAGCATTTGCTCCTATATGAACAAATGGTCTATTTATCACAATGGTTTCACAAAGTAATTTTACAGAGTCATCAAAAGTCGTCAATATGAGGGAATGGGTTAAAAGTATAACTATTTATGTCACCTTAAGAGGGAAACACAGATTGTGGGCTGTTTTAACTACAATGCACATTCTTAACCATTTATTGGCATTTACAAAAGTGTTTTCCTAAAATAGTAAGTAAATTTTCTTTTATTTCTAATGAAAACCACCATCAAGGTGTCAAATAGTTTGGATCGTAAGAGATGTCAAAATATTTGGTAACTCATCTGGGTCCAAACTGTTTGCAAAGGTTATCAAAACTTCCTCCCATAATTTGTAGTTACAGCAGTTTTGCGTAAAGCCCTCAAGATACACTGGTTACTTAAAAGAGGAAGTCCCTACAATGAACCCATATTTCAAGAACATCATAAAACTTGGTATTTGTTATGCTCAATCATTATTATGAAATATGAAGATTGTCAGTTTGAACTTACATGTATATCGAAAAATGCCCGTGTGATACAAAATAAACCGATTTCATCAATACTTATAATTTTGTTCTACAACAAATTATTATTGGCCTTCTCTGTTCAAAATTTCCGCGTTTTGCCGATAATCACCTGATCCTTTCATTGTTTACGTAACACCTAAGGCTAACAGTGGTCGGAGAGACGCGAACAGCATGAACAGATACGAAACTAAAACCCAACCTGAATAAAACTGAAACATCGGGGAATAAAATCGGGATTGTCAATATCAGACACATGGATATTTTCATCGTTAATTGGATAGGGTTCCTTGCGTTATACTACTTTTCAGTATATAAACAAATGAGTCTTGTATACTTTAGGCATTTTTGAAACGTTTCGAATGTAGGGACTTCCCTTTAATTGTTTAACCTTTTCCATGTTCTATGTTTATTACAAATTTCATTACCTACTGAATATTCATGGACAAAATAGTAACAAGAGGGCCAGAATGGCCCTGAAGCGCTCACCAGACAACCAGAGGAGAAGATTTTCAAAGTTTCACTATATGTTTCTATAGAAAACTAGCCGGCCCTGGGAAAAACTTGTAGGGGACCTGAACATGATGCTATGTGCCAAATATGAAAGCTGAGACTAAGCTTCCAGTTTCAGAGAAGAAGATTTTCAAAGTTTTCTCAATATGTTTCTATTGAAAACTGCCCACCCCTGTGGCAGGGCCAATTTTGACCCTAGGGCCATAATTTATATAACTTTTAAAGAGGACCTGAACATGATGCTCTGCCAAATATGAAAGCTGAGAGCCTTCCAGTTTCAGAGAAGAAGATTTTCAAAGATTTCACTATTTGTTTCTATTGAAAACTGTCCATCCCTGGGGCGGGGACAATTTTGACCCGAGACCATAATTAATACAACTTTAGTAGACGACCTGAACATGATGCTATGTGCCAAATATGAAAGCCGAGAGCCTTCCAGTTTCAGAGAAGAAGATTTTCAAAGATTTCACTACATGTATTTGTTTCTATTGAAATTACTGCCCACCCCTGGGGTGCGGCCAATTTTGACCCCGGGGCCTTATATTATATAACTTTTGTAGAGGACCTGAACATGATGCTATGTACCAAATATGAAAGCAGAGAACCTTCCAGTATCAGAGAAGAAGATTTTCAAAGATTTCAATATTTGTTTCTATTGAAGACTGCCCACCCCTGGGGCGGGGCCAATTTTGACCCCAGGGCCATAATTTACATAACTTTTGTAGAGGACCTGAACATGATGCTATGTACCAAATATGAAAGCTGAGAACCTTCCAGTTTCAGAGGAGAAGATTTTCAAAGATTTCACAATTTGTTTCTATTGAAAACTGCCCACCCCTGGGGCGGGGCCAATTTTGACCCTGGGGCCATAATTTATATAACTTTTGTAGAGGACCTGAACATGTTGCTATGTGTCAAATATGAAAGCTGAGAACCTTCCAGTTTCAGAGAAGAAGATTTTCAAAGATTTCACTATTTGTTTCTATTGAAAACTGCCCACCCCTGGGGCGGGGCCAATTTTGACCCTGGGGCCATAAATAATATAAACTATGCAGAGGACCTGAACATGATGTTATGTGCCAAATATGAAAGATGAGAACCTTCCAGTTTCAGAGAAGAAGATTTCCAAAGATTTCACTATTTGTTTCTATTGAAAACTGCCCACCCCTGGGGCGGGGCCAATTTTGACCTTGGGGCCATAATTTATATAACTTTTGTAGAGGACCTGAACATGATGCTTTATGCCAAATATGAAAGCTGAGAACCTTCCAGTTTCAGAGAAGAAGATTTTCAAAGATTTCACTATTTGTTTCTTTTGAAAACTTCACACCCCTGGGGTGGGGCCGATTTTGACCCCGGGGCCATAATTTATATAACTTTTGTGGAGGACCTGAACATGATGCTATGTGCCAAATATGAAAGCTGAGAACCTTCCGGTTTCAGATGAGAAGATTTTCAAAGTTTGCACAATATGATTCTATTGAAAACTGCCCACCCCTGGGGCGGGGACAATTTTGACCCCAGGGCCATAATTTATATAACTTTTGTAGAGGACCTGAACATGATGCTATGTGCCAATTATGAAAGCTGAGAAGCTTCTGGTTTCAGAGAAGAAGATTTTCAAAGTTTTACTATATGTTTCTATTGAAAACAAGGCACCCCTGGGGCGGGGTCAATTTTGACCCCAGGGGCATAATTTATATAACTTTTGTAGAGGACCTAAATATGATGCTATGTGCCAAAGATGAAAGTTGAGATCCCTGTAGATTCAGAGGAGAAGATTTTTAAAGGTTCAAATTGTTGACGACGGACGACGAACGACGAACGACAAACGACGAACGACGCACGACGCACGACGCACGCCGACGGACAACAGGCGATCACAAAAGCTCACCCTGGGCACTTTGTGCTCTGGTGAGCTAAAAATGAAATATGGAAGGTGGAACATTGTAGCCATTTTAGAAAGTAAAGAAACATCTTTCAAAGTTCAATAGCAAACAGAGCAGATCCTGATCAGATGGCTCTGATCTGATCTGAGTCTTCTCTGTTTGCAAATGCTTGAAAACATGTTTATATGACGGAAAGGGTTAACTGTTTAAATAACTTACCTGGAACCAAACTGCCTGGTACTAAAGACTGTCCAACACTCAAGGCGACTAGCTGAAGACATACCAGGCCCAGACATCTTAGCCGAGTTGTTAGCAATCCAAGAAATATCCTCATCTTCAACATGGGCTCCTGATAAAAATGCTCATACAGTAAACTGGGCAATGTTAAAAAAAAGAACTGTTACACATTATTACATGAATATTCATGTAAGAAATTATGACATCATGAATATCAAATTGATAAAATGTTATAATAGCACATGGACACAGGAATTTTTTATGATGGCAGAAATTGTAGAATCATATTATCTATATTATATCATATTAAGCAAAGAGAGCGGACCCTGATCAGACGGCTCCTACAGGAGCCGTCTGACTTGGGTCAACTCTGTTTGCAAAGACATAGAAAAGCGTATATATATGGAGAAAAGAGTTAACTCCAGGCTTGCAAAAAATTATGAGTAATTATCTTATGCAAACAGTTTATTTTTAGATGAAATGTAGAATTATTCAGTATCTCATTAAGACCCACACATCTGACATCTTTGACATCTGATTGTAATTTTTTATCCCATTCCTTTATATAAATGTGTTTTCACAAACCTGCATACAGAGTAGACCCAGCTAAACAGATCTTTCAATCTCCACTAGCAAATGCGTGAAAAGTTGAAAACACCTTTACATGAACGAAACAGTTAACCCTTTCCCTCATATAGACGTGTTTTCACGCATTTGCAAACAGAGTGGACCCTGATCAGACGGCTCCTAGAGGAGCCGTCTGATCAGGGTCTGCTCTATTTGCTAACAGAATTTGATAGATCTGGGTTTTTTTGCTTTCTAAAATGTCTACAGTGTTCCACCTTCCATATATCTTTATAACTATTTTGTTAATGAATATTCAGTAGGTATTGAAATTTGGCCTAAATACAGAACAGGGAAAGGGTTAAAGAGAGTCATTGAATATGAACTTCAATTAATACACAAATTTACAATGTTAGACATCATAGTAGTAAGTGCAGACAAATCCATTGGTAATCACAGCCATAGACCCTTTACTAGTGTTGTTCTGATTATCGACTATAATCGATGATTGATCGAAGAAGTTTTTTTTTAACTACTACTAATATTAATTTTGCCATAATTGATTATTGACTGTATAATTTAGTACAGCAGCATCAGTAATTTTTGTAAGCATTTTAATGGGAATTTAATGGTCTAAATCATGATATGGTTAAAAAGCCTCTCTACCAAACCTTTTGTTGTGACCATTCATTAAAATCATCGAAGAGAAGATTCTAATGAATGGTGAAAGCATACAGTTTGGCTCACATAGAGGCTTAAGCATTTTATAGAGGATCTTACATGAGTGTTCATTACAATGGTTTTATGAAACGAGTTTATTAAGTAATAATATGACACAAGATTTAGCGAGTGTAATATTCATTGTAGTAAACAAGTTTCATGAAAACAATTTGTAATTAACACTCATGTAAGATATCACATAACCCTTAAAAACTGCCATAGAAAGTGAAACAGTCTATATCTGATGGCTGTTTCTGCTAATGTTTACAGTGTAGTACAGCATAAAAAATGCACTAGTGCATTTCTGCGATTTACGGTATTCTGTTTTGGCACTGCTACACAGCAGATTATGTAATAAAGATATACCTCATATTATGAGCTT
The DNA here is from genome assembly GCA_963576725.1 of Azorinus chamasolen. Classification (NCBI taxonomy): domain Eukaryota; kingdom Metazoa; phylum Mollusca; class Bivalvia; order Cardiida; family Solecurtidae; genus Azorinus; species Azorinus chamasolen. The sequence continues at coordinate 50,119,442 of OY755246.1, read as the reverse complement.
TGTTTAAGATAAATGATTATTAATCAATCATCAATCATTAGCATCAAACCAATAATTGATAGTAAAACTTGGTCTAATTCCCAAAACTGCCCTTTACCTCAGGAATATTGCCTAAGAAATATTGATATGATGAATATTAATTAGCTGAATTTCTATAATGGTATAATTAATAAGAGGATATTTCACCATGGCAGAAAGTGTATAATTGTATCTACCGTCATATATTTCATAGGCAAACAGAGCAGACATTAATCACATGGCTCCTATAGGAGCTATCTAATCTGGGTCTTCTCTATTTGCAAAGGTGTGAAAAGGTGTCTATATAAGGAAATGGGCTACTTCCAATACTAACATCTTCATATCTACCTACCTTCAAACTTTAATTTCAAAGATGTTGGGAAGGCCACAAGTAGGGCCCATATAGAGCATAGCTGCATGCGTTTATCTCGGACATTAAGTCTGTCACCAAATCGCACTTGTGTCAACTTGTGAACTCTATCAGCACCAGAATTTGCCATCAGTTTATCGGCACATTTACCGTTGTGAGATATTACCACATAGTCAAAGTATCCATATCTATCTACTCTCCATTTCTTTGCTGATTCTTCCCATTTCACGTTTCCAACCCATGATGCTATCTTAGTGTTCAATGAGGACGCCAGGCACTTTGGAATGTCTCCCATACCATTCACTCCTACAAACGCTTGTTTCTGATTCTTGTCAGCACTGAAATGACCAGACTTTAGATGTCCAAGTTTACCTTCCCATACTCTGACTGCTCCTTTACGATGAAGGTATGAAACAATTTTGGCGAATCTCGAGTCACTCACTGTGAAATACTGTGCTGAATGATCAAATGTACACAGTTGTCCATCCACCATTACATGACGACTTGAACAACGACCACCAGGGGCATGTTTACCTACGTTAAGAGAAAGATTACCATGACAATCAAACCCTTATCCTATTAATTGCAAACTGACTGATATTTGCAAACAGCTTCTATCAAGATCAGCTGCTGGGTAATTTGGCATCTGATCAGGATCCAAGCTGTGTGCAGATACTAGTTAGTACAACAGGATAAGTGTTACCACATGAGTAATTATGCAAGAACTTTTCATGAATATTCACTGACAGCATTTTTATAATGGTATAACAATGGGAACTTTTAGTCAATTCAGAAACTGTAAAATCAGATCTATATTATACCCTGATAATACGGCTCCAACCTACAGGAGCCATCTGATCTGCATCTACTGTTTGCAAAGGTGTAAAAAGGCATAAATATGAGGGAAAGGGTTAAACCTTTACCCAATAGGTTCGTATTCTAGCACCTTTGCAAATAGAGTACACCCAGTTCAGATGGTTCCTATAGGAGCTGTTTGATCTCGGCCTGCTCTATTTGCTTATGGCATTATACAGATCTGATACTATATATTACAGGCACTGTACAATCAGGGTCCATGCTTATAAAGCTTTTTAGTTGAGTCTGAGTTTGTTCTCAAGCTTTTGATTGGTCAGATTTGAGTTCTCAAGCTTTTGATTGATCAGATTTGAGCCAAAGGCTCAAATCTGACCAATCAAAAACTTGAGAATGAACTCAGACTGAACTAAAAGTTTTATAAGCATGGACCCAGATCTCCATTACTCTATAATAATAATAATAATAATAAGCAAACACAGCAGACCCTGATCAGACAGCTACTATAGGAATAATCTGATATGGGTCTACTCTGTTTACAAAGACATTAAAAAGTGTATACAGGAAGTAAAGTGTTAATTTAATTATTACAGTGTACAAAATTGCATTTATTGCCTAATAAGAATAAGAAGTCAAAGTAAGAGACCAGTCCCGGGTACCTGTGTCAAATACTGTGCTGTTGTTGATGCCAAGCTGTGCCAACCTATTTGCACACACAAGACCAGAAATGCCACCACCAATAACAGCTACCGATGGTCCACTGGCTATCACAGACATTGTTCCTCAGTCAGCTCTGAAATAGGTAAGTAATCATGTATTCATTGTTAAAACCATCAAACTAGCAAGGTTTTGCATTGTTGGTGCATGACCCAATCCTTGGTATATACAAATGTCTTATTGACCATTAGACCGGATCTTTAAGTTAATTAACCCTTTCCCTCATATAAACACTGCTTCATGCCTTTGTAAACAGAGTCAAGCCTTTTTCTAGCATCTACAAAATGTACATGGGTCCATTAAAAGGATCCATTTCCAATACAAAATAGGTAATAGATTTCTCAATTTTAGATAAAAAATCCAAATATATGCAGATACGAAACTTTGACTGAATGCTAAAACAATTGCAATATAAGTTAAAATGGGACCAACTTTTTTTCCAAGTCATTGACATTTTGTGTGAAAAAAAAATTTGATTATTGAAATGCATTTTCCCAAACGTTGCCAGAAAAAAGGAATGAGATCAGATGTAGATGATGGCTGCTATAGGCAAAAACTCCATAAGCAAACACAGCAGACCCTGATCCGACAGCTCTGATTCTTCAATTTTAATCAAAGCATTTTAGTTTAACTTATAAAAATTCAGCCAATAAATAAAAGTTACAGGTCTTCTTGTACAGAACTACAGCAGCAGAACCTATTTACCGGGTCCACTGAAATGAATACGCATTGCACACTCCTTTAAAGACAGGAGGCTACTTGATGCAGAACAAAAGTAATGTAGAAAGCTCCTTTAGAAGCTCCTGCATTAAGCAGCCAATTGTCATTTGCAACCTTCATCATCATCAAAAAATTCATCTTTAGTATTCACTGAACTCTTCTAGAGTATAATTCAAATTGCGACGAAATTGGTTTAAAAACACATGCGCAGCAAATTTTGGTCATTGGGAATGAAAGCTAAAAATTGATCATTTACACACTTGTTTAAAAACGGGTTAAAAACAGACGTCAATGTCTAGCTAGTTGGAATATATTTGTCGAGGGCAACACAACTAGGTCTGGGAGGCGAATCCACAACATGATGCTGGCTGGAAAGAAGCCGTGCTGGTAGGATGATTTCTTGCATGAAATTTAACAGTATTCTTGTGAGTTTCCTCTTGTGGATCTAGCAGTACGTAGCGGGGGATTTGGTGAGATATCAACTAAGTTGTTCAGAATCTTGAACAGCATGGCAACTCTGCAGTCTGGTGTTATCCTGTCTGGGCTGTAAAGTGTCCCAGTTTAGTGTTTTTAACATAATGGTGACACTGCTTTCGCGCAAGTGGTCATTGGTGACGAATCTAGCTTCACGTCTTTGGACCATCTCAAGTGAGTTGATGTATTTGAGGTATACGGTGACTATACCGTTGAAGTGTATTCTACTATTGGACGGACATAGGTTTTGTAGTCTGTTGACTTTGCATTTTGAGGACTAGAGCGAATATTCCTACCAAGGAAAGGTATAGTTGAGTTTGTGTTTTTAGTGATGTTCTCGACGTGGTGTTTCTAAGAAAGATCTGTATGTGATAGCTAGTGACTCCTAAGTATTTGGCTCTGTCATTTGATTTAAGTTCTGTGTGGTGGAGATGGTAAATATGGATGATGGGATTTCTTTTGGTTGTTATGCGGATCACTTCACATTTGTCTGGCTTGATTGCCATTTGCCAGTCATGCTCCCAATGCTATAAGTTGTTGAGGTCCTCCTGTAATTCACTTGCATCGGCTCGGCTTTTAATGTTCCTGTAATGCTGGCAGTCATCTGCAAACATGTGCACAGAGTAGACTTTATTTCCAAGATTCTTCAGTGAATTTACTTCAAAGATTCTTCAGTGAATAAAAGATATTTGTTAGTTCGACTGTATTCAGTTCTGCTTTGCAACAAACAGGCGTTTACCAATTTCTGTTTTGCATTATTGAGAACACTAAATATTCTGTATAATTCATGATGTCATTAATTTCTTACATGAATATTGAACAGAGAAAGGGTTAAGACACATCCTAACTGAAAATGGTAGTTAATGTATCAAATTTGGTATCATTAATTATTAATGAAACATCGTTCATATTTTCTTGTGTTTTGAGAAATAACTGTAGATTTAACATAGTTTTTGTGAGAGTCGTGTCAGCCGGGTCTACTCCGTTTGCCAAATGCATTAAAAGGCATATTTATGGAATACACGGTTAAATATAATATGTACCAGCAGAATAATCTTTTACCAGCTTCAGTGAGCAGTTTTCATAGTATGTTTTGCAATTATGAAACAGAAAGTAGCTAGAAGGTGAAGGTCTACAAAGGGAGATAAATCATAACGGTATAGTCTAATTCCCAGTCCCAGTCAGTGCCGTCTTTGTCAGATTGAGCAAGCTTTCCGATCTATATTTAATTCTCTACGGTACGGTAAACCCTTTCCTTAACACAAGCAATTTTTCACGCCTTTGCAAAAGCAGTAGACCGAGATCAGACGGCCTCTGTGGGAACCGTCTGATTAGGGTTTTGCTCTGTTTACTTATGAAATTATAATATATCTGACCAAAGACCTATGATAGCATAGTAGGTCTTTGATCTGACTGTATACAGTTTCTTCCAGTATGTGTAAACAATTCTGGGCTGTGTACATGCACCATTATATATATTCAGATAATAAATATTTATATGGTCATTATTTTTTACATGAATATTTAACATGGAAACGGTTAAGATAGGCCTACTATTTATATGGTACACAGTTTTATAGAAAACTATTAATAAATGGCATTCCTAATGATGATGATGACGACGGCGATGATGATAATGACGACAAAATATTTTCTATCGTAAATGCATCGAAAACTATTAAATATACAAAGACACCAGTGCAGACGGTGACAGAGACAAAACGACAGAGTGACACATATATACTTACGGTATACAAACAATTTTGTTAAGACAGAAAGACAGACAGCCATTTTGTTTAGACAGACAGCCGAACAGACAGATATACATGCACACGCACACACACAGACACATATATACAGATACATAGACGCACACATCCAAATGTAGAGACAAACACAGGCACACAGAGTGACTGACAGACATGCAGACACACTTAGTGACTGACAGACACGCATACATACACAGAGAGACTGACAGACACATAAACATATACATGCAGACATACAGAGAGACAGATAGCTGACTTTTTAAAATGTCGCTCACAGCAGGTTGTCCTTGATGGTGCCAGTTCAGATGTGTCTCCCGTCATCTCTGGAGTTCCACAGGGTAGCGTACTTGCCCCCCTCCTCTTTCTTGCATACATCAATGACCTACCATCTAGAGTCAAGTCCACTGTGCGGCTATTTGCCGATGACTGTCTGATGTATAGACAAATAAGAAATGAGGAGGATGCAAGACAACTCCAGAGTGACTTGGACTCATTACAGGAATGGGAACAGGAGTGGCTCATGTGCTTCAACCCCGACAAATGTGAAGTGATCCATGTCACCAAAGACCTATGATAACACATTTACCATAGGTCTTTGATGTCACAAACAAAAAGAAACCCGTGAAATTCACTTACACCATCCACAATACACCTCTGAAACCTACCAATGCCGCAAAATACATTGGAGTTACTTTCACATCTGATCTTAACTGGAAAACACATATAGAAAACATATCGAAAAACAGTACAATGTCCTTTATTAGAAGAAACATCAGCTCAAGCCCACCAAAGATTAAGGAAAGAGCATACAAGACATACGTCCGACCAATAGTGGAGTATGCCTCATCAGTCTGGTCCCCACATGCAGACACACATATACATCAGATTGATATGGTCCAACGCAGAGCAGCCAGGTTTGTCAAGCGAGACTATGAACGCACTAGCTCAGTGTCATCCATGCTTGAGGACCTCAAATGGAACACTTTACAGCACAGACGAAATGTAGCCAGGGTCACCATGTTGTACAAGATCATCCACAACATGGTAGACATCAATCCTGACCCTCCACTCCGCTCCTCTAGACCAAATAGAAACCATAATCAGCAATACACCCAGATTCCATGTTCTAAATCAGTATACCAGTATAGCTTCTCCCCTGCCTCGATCGTACTATGGAACCATCTGCCGCAGCACGTCGTGAACATACACACACTTGACGGCTTTAAAGCGGCCATGTCCAGTGTCCACAATCTGTAATGAGACGTCCGTTTTTACCCTGTTTTTAACTTACAAAGAGACATTTTTTATTGATCAAACCATCTCCAGCAGCTGCGCATGTCAGTTTTTAATCATATCGCGAGTATACTCTAAGCAGAGTGATGCGATTAATAAAGATGATGATGATGATGAGATTGACAGGCACATATACAAATACACATATAGAGACTGACAGAAAAACAGATAAACAGACCAAAACACACAGAGAGACTGACAGACACAAATACACACATACACAAAGACACCGCAGAGACTGACAAACACACAGATACACATTTATAAACACTGACACACATACAGAAACTGACATACACACAGCCACATGCACGCAGACACACTGACGAATACATAGATAGACCGACGGACATAGAAAAGACAAATTCACACATACAGGCACAGGCATCTAGATATACATACAGACACACATACATGTATAGAAACAGACAAACATACATATCGACAGCCTAGTGATAGACACGGGCGCACAAAATTGTTTAAAGGGGAATAATTCAGTTTTAAAAAATATAAAGCATTTTAGGGATAGCTTCCCTTTGTATATTAGTAAACTTGTTCAGGTTAGAATTTTGAATCGAAGATTAAAACATTACAGAAATACAATAACAAAATTAAATTTAAAGACAAAAAACCCCAACACAGTTACCCATAAATAATGAAAACAGTAGGCTATCCTCACTATGTTTGTTATCTTATTAGATTCGGATCAACTTCATGATCAATAAAATTATTGTATTTAGAATGAACTCTCCGACTGCAGGTTACTATTGTCTTATACAAATCTTATTGCCAGTTAGGAAAAAGAGTTGAAAAGTACGTGCGAGAATAAGAATTACTAACGAACACACCCATAAGGCTGAAGAAGAAGGGGGGGGGGGGGTCAAGAAAAACCATGCGCATGTGCAGTGTAAACCATAAACCGCAATGAATGACGAATTTTCAAATGTTCCATCAACATTTAGCAGCAGAGTCTGATCAATATGAAAGGGTATTTTGAAATACAAACTGTGCAGACCCTGACCAGAAGGCTCCTGCGGGGACCTCTGATTTGTTTCTACACTGTTTGTAACTATAAGTATACTCGTTTCAGAGAGTTTAATAAAAACGTATTAGAAAAGGTACACACTGCACAAATTGAATGCATATATATACCTAGCATTAACTCAGTCCCTCATATTGCCGCTTTTCGATGCCTCCGTAAAAGTCATTGTTTGAAACCATTGTGATAAATAGAGCATTAAATTTTTCTCCATAGGAGCAAATGCTCTTTTTATCCTAATAGTTTCAAAACTATACGATTCTACAATTTCCTCTCCTTCAATAAATGTTCCTTTTCGGTATTATCCTTATTCAAAGAGGTGGAGTCTAAAACCAGTCTAGGAGGGAATGAGTTTAACAAGAGTACCGAATACGGTACATAATACGCCCACTTGCAAACTTTCTCTGATCAACATGCCTTATAAGTGTTGACATTTTCTAATCTGTGCTTCAGATCTTGATTTCCATATTAAGGTGATACTATTTTTAAAAAAAAAATGAAGTGAATATCTTATTAAATAAAAAAGTTACAGCTAATCCTCATTTTTGCAGATTTTTGTAAAGTGCAACGGCCATAACTCTGTAAAGACAAACTGAATGAACCTCAAAATAAACTCAGCTTCAAATTTTATTGCTTAAAACATTTGTGTTAAGTTTCATTTATATCATTTTAATAGTTTTCCCAGAAAACAACAGACAAACTAAAAGTTGACAGACTAACAAAGCAACGAACACACGAAGTTCAAGGACCATAACTTTAGAATAAAATGACATATCAAAACCCCCGCAATATATGTGAAAATTCACATAAAGGTTTAACCATATAAAAAAATTGAAGTAAATATCATTTCAAAATTTTGAAAAAGTTATGGCCATCTTCATATTTGCATAGATTTGCATTATTTTTTTAAGTGCAAGGGCCATAACTCCGAAACAACAAATCAAATGATCCTCAGAATCGACTTAGCTTCAGGTCTTGATGCATTAAACATGTGTATGAAGTTTCATTAATATCTGTCAAACAGTTTTGCCAGAAAACAGCGGACAAACTATTTGCATATATTTGTATTTTTTTTAAGTAAAAGGGCAATAACTCCGAAACGACAAATCAAATGAACCTCAGAATCGACTCGGCTTCAGATCTTGATGCATTAAACATTTGTGTGAAGTTTCATTAATATCTCTCAAATAGTTTTCCCAGAAAACGGCGGACAAACTATTTGCATTATTCTTTAAGGACAAGAGCCATAACTCTGAAACGAAAAATCAAATGATCCTCAGAATCAATTCAGTTTCAGATCTTGATGCATTAAATATTTGTGTGAAGTTTCATTAATATTTCTCTAATAGTTTTCCCAGAAAACAGCGGACAAACTATTTGCATATTTTTTTAAAGACAAGGGCCATAACTCTGAAATGAAAAATCAAATGAACCTCAGAATCAACTCAGCTTCAAATCTTGATGCATTAAACATTTGTGTGAAGTTTCATTAATATCTCTCAAATAGTTTTCCCAGAAAACAGCGGACAAACTATTTGCATGTATTCGCATTATTTTTTAAGTAAAAGGGCCATAACTCCGAAACGACAAATCAAATGAACCTCAGAATCGACTCAGCTTCAGATCTTATGCATTAAACAATTGTGTGAAGTTTCATTACTATCTCTCAAATAGTTTTCCCAGAAAACAGCGGACAAACTATTTGCATATTTTTTAAGGACAAGGGCCATAACTCTGAAATGAAAAATCAAATGAACCTCAGAATCAACTCAGCTTCAGATCTTGATGCATTAAACATTTGTGTGAAGTTTCATTAATATCTCTCAAATAGTTTTCCCAGAAAACAGCGGACAAACTATTTGCATGTATTTGCATTATTTTTTAAGTAAAAGGGCCATAACTCCGAAACGACAAATCAAATGATCCTCAGAATCGACTCAGCTTCAGATCTTGATGCATTCAACATGTGTGTGAAGTTTCATTAATATCTCTCGAATAGTTTTCCCAGAAAACAGCGGACAAACTATTTGCATTATTTTTTAAGGACAAGGGCCATAACTCTGAAACGAAAAATCAAATGATCCTCAGAATCAATTCAGTTTCAGATCTTGATGCATTAAATATTTGTGTGAAGTTTCATTAATATTTCTCTAATAGTTTTCCCAGAAAACAGCGGACAAACTATTTGCATATTTTTTAAAGACAAGGGCCATAACTCTGAAATGAAAAATCAAATGAACCTCAGAATCAACTCAGCTTCAGATCTTGATGCATTAAACATTTGTGTGAAGTTTCATTAATATCTCTCAAATAGTTTTCCCAGAAAACAGCGGACAAACTATTTGCATGTATTTGCATTCTTTTTTAAGTAAAAGGGCCATAACTCCGAAACGAAAAATCAAATGAACCTCAGAATCGACTCAGCTTCAGATCTTATGCATTAAACAATTGTGTGAAGTTTCATTAATATCTCTCAAATAGTTTTCCCAGAAAACAGCGGACAAACTATTTGCATATTTTTTAAGGACAAGGGCTATAACTCTGAAATGAAAAATCAAATGAACCTCAGAATCAACTCAGCTTCAGATCTTGATGCATTTAACATTTGTGTGAAGTTTCATTAATATCTCTCAAATAGTTTTCCCAGAAAACAGCGGACAAACAAAATGTTGACGGACGAACGAACGAACAAACGAACGAACGTACGAACGAACGAACGAACGGACGTACGGACAGGGCCACGACAATATACGACCACATTTATTAGGTGGGCGTATAAAAACCAGTAACATAGAAAAAATTTGCCTTTATACTGAATTGTAATAGTGTACTCCTCTATCTATGAATATTCATGAAACAAACGAACAAAGCAACAATTATCTTTGTAGAGTACTGGCAAATAATGCAGACTCTGATCAGAAGGTTCCCGTATCCCTCTGATCTGGATCTATACTATTTGCGAATGGCTGATACCGTTGTGGGCACTGTGACACTGTGGCTAGATAGTGATCTGCCATTTCTGCATTTAAAGTTGTCAGTTAGATGTTTGCATGTCCATTATATCGATAAGAACCACGTCACGAATTTTACATCGGGGACATATACATTTTTAAAATTTGGACCAAAGGGCTGAATATGGGTCTGCACGTGAGATACGTCCGATCCTTTGGTCTTTAATTTGTTATTCGTGTCAGGAGGCGCTTTACTATACGTACAGTAAGACCTCTCTAAAGCGATAAACTCGTGAATAAATATGTATACGCGGAGTCTTGACTCTTTCCCTCGTGAATATTAATATAAGAAATCATGACATTATGAATATGTATTTGCTTATATTTTTTTTACAACAAAGTAAGAATGCAACGTGTTTTTTGCCATGACAGAAACAGTAGAATCAAACTTAACAATTCTTTAACCCTTTCGGTGCCAAATTATGTCGTCTGCTAACTTTGTCGTCTGCTACAAAATATTTCATTTTTTATTTTCTTCATTTTTGTTTCAAAACCATAGTAACAGTAACAAACAATTTGAATCCTGATGAGACGCCGAGTTACTCGGCGTCTCATCTGGATACAAACTGTTTGCATAGGTCATCACAGATCCGGCATTGGCAGCGAAAGGATTAAGCAAACAGAGTCGACTCGGAGTCTCCTACAGGAGCCGTCTGATCAAGGGCTGCTCTGTTTGCTTTTGACATGATATGCATGCAGTTTACAGTTTTTTTTGTCAAAGCAAAACAAAAACCCTGAAAGGTTCACATTAATATAATTCAGCTAGTAGATATTCATGGTGTCATTATTTCTTACACAAACATCCATGGAGTAAAGGGTTAACCCAAAAGAATAAGTCTTCTTCTGAGTAGACATTATATAGAGAGTTTTTACTGTAAAAGTGACAATGATTTATTCAAGGGTCAGTGTGTCGTGTCACGACTTCTGTTACAAGACACACATAGAAAGGTAAGTATATGTATACGTTTCGCCAAAACAGACTGAGAATCGTTTTAGAAACGGCATTCAATTAAAATGTCTAAAATAAACATGCGATTTAGACAGTGTCTATATTAAGAACTATATAGTACCGTATATGGAATATTGTACAATGCCTTTAATCCCAGTTCTAAATCGGAATATATCGGTGTGTTGGGCTTTCATTCGTAACCCCTTCGCCGCCAAATCTATTCCCGTGATAAGATTTTCGTCTGCTCTAAGTCTTAAAGTGGAACTTTCTTGAATTTCGTTTCATGCAGATGTATTACAAGGATATCAAACAGTTTGGATCTTGATGAGACGTCGAGTCACTAGGCCTCTCATCTAGATCAAACTGTTTTTAAAACTAAACACAGAATCTCCCATGGCTTCGGAGGAGTTAATCTGAGGTTATTGTACATGTAACCCACGACACGCGTTCGTAGCAGGTGCGCGAGAGATATGAAATGCGCAAAGTGAATCGCCACGGGATCAGAGACATGAAGTCAGGTCAGGATCTATGCTGTTTGACACTCATCCGTATATGTGCATTGTCAAATTTAATAAATACTGCTGACAAATTTACCCCTTTACTCTGTAAATGCGCCTTTCTCCGCCTCTGCAAACAGACCAGACCCAGATGAGACGGTTCCTGCAGGAGCCGTCTAATCAGGGTCTGCTCTGTTTGCTTTTAAAATAATATAGATATGATTCTACAATTACTGCCATGGCCAAAACGTCATGTGTCATTATAAAAATTGAATATTCATAAATACATTAATTATTTCTTACATGACTATTCATATACAGTAAAACTTCGATTATTCGAACACTAAAATACGTATTATTATCGATCTTTAAGACAGGTGGCAACTTAATGCATGGTGAAAGTCATGCAGAAAGCTCCTCTGGGAGCTTTCTGCATGACTTTCACCATGCATTAAGTTGCCACCTGCATAAAAGGGTCTAAATTCTTCTATAACGAAAATTCGAATAATCGAGGTTTTACTGTACACGTAGTAAAGGATGTATAAGTTCTTATGTTTATAAACGTTTTAACGCATGGAAACCGTCCGTAATCAATGGACGCACGCAATGTTGTTGATCCTATACATGCACATGTTGATTATTCATGCAGACATTACAAATACGAATTAATTGTTTTATTTACTGCTATATAACACAGGTGGTACACTGTTACATTGCTATCATAAAACTCCCAGAATCATATCTAAGCTATTCTATAAGCAAACAGAGCAGACCCTGATAAAACAGTTCCTACAGGAGCTGTCTAATCTTGACCTGGGTCTACTCAAAATGCGTCAAAAGGTATCCCTATCAGATAATTGGTTATGTACTAAAGGCACAGGTGCCAGGCGCGTGACCATTTCGTCAATACTACTGACAAACATCTTCATATATGTTTAGACATCATACTTTGACAGAAAAAAAAATGAAATCTTTTTTTCCGTATAGTATAATACTATACGAAAAAGCACCAACCTTTTTTTCTGCTGTCAAAGTATGACGTCAAAACGTATTTGAAGATGTTTATCAGCAGTATTTCTGAAATTTTCACGCGCCTGACACCTGTGCCTAACAGGACTCACGAAACATAACATTTGGACGAATGACAACTGTCGTCTGCAATACGTTCGTCTGCGATCTTTTGTTGTCTGATCATTATTACCTTTTTCAGAATCAGTACATTATGAGTGTCAAACAGTTGGGGTTTCGATCAGACGCCGAGTTACCCGGAATCTGATCAAGATCTAAACTATTAGCATAGGTTATTTTAACCCTTTCGCTGCCAATGCCGGATCTGTGATTACCTATGCAAACAAATTGGATCCAGATGAGACGCCGAGTAACTCGGCGTCTCATCAGGATCCAAACTGTTTGTTACTGTTACAATGTTTTTGAAACAAAAATGAAGAAAATCAAAAGAATGAAAATTTATAGCAGACGACAAAGTTAGCAGACGACAGAGTTTGGCAGCGAAAGGGTTAATTCCGTATATTTACGTTGCATGCGTCCAAAGGATAAATGACCCCAACAAACGTCTTCAAATATGTTTAGACATCATACTAAGATAATGTTGACTAAACAAACAGTGTTGATCTAGATCAGTCGCAGACTAGGAAACGAATGTGCTGATCATGGCCAATCACCGTGTCTACAGATCTACGTCAATTATTAACTATTGGACTGCTAAACGCGACCTGGCTGAAACAGCTTGGATCCAGATGAGACGCCGAGTATCCCATCCTATTTCACATTGCTTTAAGCAACCATCTGCCCTAAATTCCAAATAATTAACACCATTCAGTGGCCGTTATAGATAAGTTTTACTGTGTGCAGTCGGATAAGCGGCGATTCGGCATGAAAGTAGACTGTAACTAGGCACTTCAGTTTTTTTCTTTACTTTTTTTTAATTATGTTATAAATAAACATGAGAAACCTTGATCAGACGGCTCCAATGTGAGTGGGATCTGATGTGTTTGCAAAGGCATTAACCCTTTCGCTGCCAAACTCTGTCGTCTGCTAACTTTGTCGTCTGCTATAAATTTTCATTTTTTTTTTAATTTTCTTCCTTTTTGTTTCAAAAACATAGTAACAGTAACAAACAGTTTGGATCCTAATGAGACGCCGAGTTACTCGGCGTGTCATCTGGATCCAAACTGTTTGCATGTGATATCATAGACCCGTCATTGTGGCACGGAAGGGGTTAAAATACATCTCTAACAGATAAAAGGCTAGTAACCCCATCGTTTATTGACACAGTGACTGTCATTGGCAGACCATACTCGTACTGCCAATACCCATACATGTAGATGCACCTTCAGTTCTCCTGAATAAAAAATGTTCATTTTCCCGCTACCAGCCACCAGGGCCACATTTGCAAACAGATTTGATCCAGATCGAGTAACCCGACTCAAAATATTGATCGAATCGGAAGTAGTCAAAATTGTACCAGATAAAAAAATAAAGATTTTTAGCGCAGGGTGGAAATGAGTTAATGATAAATGTAGATACAATGTGAATGTAGAAACTCTGTTATCTCAACAGCGATAATACCATCATTCTGAAGATGTGTTTCATTTCAAAACAAACATTTCCCAATGTAAACATCTCGATGATACATGCACTCGATAACCTCGTGTCGTCGAACTCATTGCATGCTAGCTTCGAATGCAAATAGTTTGGACCCAGATGAGACGCTTAGCAAATCTGTGTCTGATTAGATTCTAAACGTGTTTTGCTGTATTTTTCTAACCCTTTCCTTCATATAAACGTGATTTCACGCATTTGCAAACAGAGTAGACTTTCGTGTCTATATGGAGTAAAGTGTTAACCCTTTCCTTCATACAAAAGTATTTTCACACATTTGCAAACAGAGTAGACCAAGATAAGACAGCTCCTAAAGGAGCCGTCTGATCAGGGTCTGCTCTGTTTCCTTATGGAATTCAAAAGAGTTATTTCTTTACTTTCTATAATGGCTACAATTTTGCGCCTTCCATATTTCGTTAGAACTATTTTATCCATGCATATTCAGTTGGTATCGAAATTGGGAATAAACACAGAACAGGGAAAGGGTTAAAAATAATAAAAGAGACATTTCAGAAATACAACAGAAGAACTACAGTAAAACCTCTCTATAACGGTCACTAAATTGTGTTAATTAGTTGGTACATGTACGTAAGACAGGTAGCTGTTTAAAGCAAGGTGAAAGTAAAACCGAACGCTCCAATAGGAGCGTTCTGTTTCACGTTCACTTTGCTTTAAGCAGTCACCTGCCTTTAACACAAACTACTTGATATAATTTAGTGACATTATACACAAGTAAATTATGTTATCAAATTAATATTTCCTGTGCAATAAAATAAACATAGTTTATAATTAAGTGGTCGTTATAGAGACGTTTTACTGTACTTTGAAGACGCCAAGCATTGTTACGTAAGCGGATGTACATGTAACCCTTCTCATGCCACCAGAAATGGTTTCAGTTGAAAATGTTATGTCAATTAGTTTTAGAATTACCAAGTTAGCTTAGTGTTTACCCTGCTTGGACCCAGACGTGACGCCGAGTTACTCGGCATCTCATCTGGATCTAAGGTGTTTTCAAACTCTAATCGGATCGCTTTTAATCGTTTACTTCATAGAAACGCATTTTCACGTATTTGCAAAGAGGGCAGAAACAGATCATAAGGCTCCTGTAGGAGCCGTCTGGTCAAGTTCTTCTCTGTTTGCTTATGAAATAATATAGATATGATTCTACAGTTTCTGCCATGGTCAAATAGTCTCTTGTTCATAATGCTATTCTAAAAAGCAGCTAATTAATATTCATATAATCATTTTGTAATAAATATTCATGAGATAAAAGTTAAAGACATCGCTAAAGTTTCATTATATTTTAGCATCTATTTTTATTGTGAAAAATGAAAACGATTTACCATGGGAATCTCTAGTTGACAAGATCGTCCACTAAATGCAAATGAGCTACTGTAACGTGGCCGTCACGTGGCGTCTGCTCTCAAAGAGAGTAAACAAATATGGCGACTAACAACGAAATCAAAGATGATATCAGAGGAGAATAGATAGTAACTTTAGGGAAAGTGGACCCAGTTGAGGCATATCACCCGCTTAACCCTTTCACCACCAATGTCGCAAAAATGCACCACGACAAACAATGCAGTCCCAGATCAGACGCCGCCTTGAAAAGGCGGCGTCTTATCAGGGACTACACTTTTTTGTCTCATTTTTTATATAATTATATATAATATGTGATTTATTTTTTTGAAATTTGCATTTATTTATCTTATTTCCTTATTTTACCGAATGATTTAACAAAATTGGTTTGCAGACGACAATTAGAAATGTGGCGCCGAAAGCGTAAAACCAAGAAACGCAGGAAATATGGAACCATTTGTATGTATTCTATTCTTCAGTTTCAATTTTTCTTTTCTTGTTTGCTCGCACGTATAGATATATGTAAAGTGGAACAACATTTCTAGATGAGGTAAAGTCCACGGTGAAGTGATTCATGGGCATCATAAGTTCTAAATACATGTATAGAATTTTATGCTTTCCTGTGTTGTTTAGGGGCAAACAAAATCTAACACGATGTCATTTTCTTCCCAAAACCTCTTGTGTAGTCATTTGAGAGCTATTTGAGAGCAGAAACTAACTCACATAAAACTATAATGGGACCTAACCCTTTGCCTCATATGAACGCCTTTTCACGCATTTATAAACAGAGTAGGTACAGCTGGTACAAGACAAGACATCTATTTACTTCTTGAACAATAACTAGTGCTTTGATATCTGGTGCTAGGCGTGTGGCGATTTCAATAATACTGCTTACAAATACTGCTTATAAATACATTCAAATACGTTTGGACATCATAACTTGACAGTATATAAAATAAAATGAAAACATGGTCACACGCCTAGTACCTGTGACCTGAAACACCCTATGCGTTACTAGGCCTCCGTGATCGAGCGGCTATGGTCTGCCAATAACTGACTTCCGCCCGCGAATCCCGGCCTGGACATTTGGATGTTTCATGTGAGGAAGCTTACCAGATGGTTTGTTTTAGGTCGATGGTTCTAACCTGGTGTTCTTCTCTGCATGAAATAATTTGTTTCAATGTACAGCAAGGTCACACCAAACTCTGGAGTCTTTCTCCATATGTAAATAAGCTGGAAGTTGCAAAATGTCTCAAATAGGCTACGTAAAGCGTCCCAAAACACAGATACAACCAAAACAACAAACAAAACAGACAAACGAAATACACCTTGGTTATTTGATGACCTGCCAAGAAAGAAGACTTTCTTATGGCGATGTGCATGTTTTTGGTTGTGAACTTGTCATATATGTATTATTGTTAGAACAGTTTAGTCATTTGGTGCATTGGAAGGAATTACTTTTACCGGCTTACATGTACCAGCTGGTCAAACACTGAAACACTGACTTAGACGTAAGAAGTACAGGTCATGGTCTTTACAAAGAGCGAAATTAATCAAAACAAATAGTGAAAACATGAAATATCAACGAAAATTGCAGTCGAATTCCAGAGTTGACAATCTTGACACACTGATAATTTAATCTTTAATTCTTATTAAGCATATCGCCAACTGTAAACATTTAGTGCTTCCAACCATTATCACAGTTAAGTCTTTAACCCTTTTACGTCATATAAACGCTTCTTCACGCCGTTTCGCAAACAAAGTAGACCCTAAGCAGACAGCTCCTATAGGAGATGTCTGCTTAGGGCCTACTATGTTTGCGCATGTTTGTGAAAGTTATCGAGAATTTGTGCTTAACGTACTACAGTGTACGTGTGAGCCAAGGTCACATACAATGTAGTTTAAGAGTTTCGTACTTGGCTACTCCGTTTTGTTGGTTATCAAAGGTTAGTAAATAGAGGTAAGAACTGGACGACCTTTTGTACCGTCAAAACATAGATAACATTGCTTCTTCTTCCTAGATTTAACCCTTAAGCAGTTGAACATTCGTGTAAGAAATGATCCCATCATTATTGTTACATTGTAATTATATTTAAATGGCACATGAACATAGGGCATTTAGGCTCAGGCAGAAGCTGTAGAATAGGATCTTTAGTATACCATTAGCAAACAGAACATACCCTGATCATATGTCTGTCCTGGGTCTACTATGTGTGCAAAGGCGTGAAAAGGTGTTTATATGAGGGGAACGGTTAACCCTTAACGTGTAGGAAACGATTTACAAACAGTGTCGATCCAGATCAAAGGGCGCCTGAGTGAACCCCTTTTACCAGAGTCTGCACGGTTTGCAATTAAACATATTTTCTTCAATAATAGACTTTGATACAATGTTCCGTTTTAATTAATATCCAGAAAAGGGATTCTAAATTACTCAGCAGTTTCAGGGTTGATATTAGGTAAATAACTTTCCCCCTCATAAGTTCATGAGGGGCATTGGGTTTTCCATCTGACCTAAATTTGGGCAAGGTCATAGCGGACCATCGAGCCTGATGTTATCCACAATAACCCATTCGAACCCACGCTTTAAGTAAGCCTCGCTAATATGACGGCATGCTTTATTAACACAGCATATTGTAAAAGCAGGTTAATGCAGGACATACGTAATACAGAAAGCTCCAATGGGAGCTTTCTGCACAACTTTTGCCCTGTATTAAGCTATCACTCGTTTTAAAAATCCAGAATTACATGTATACTTCTTTTGAGTAGTTCTACTGCACTCATTTCATTTAACTCATTCCCTCATAGGCTATTTTTATACCAAACCTCTTTGAATAAATGTACCAAAAAGGAGCATTAACTAGAGTAAAGAATTTGTTAAAAAATTTGTAGTTTGAAACCATTGTGGTAAATAGAACATTTGCTCCTATAGGAGCAAATACTCTATTTATCACAATGGTTTCAATAGGTGATTTTAACAGAGGCGTAGAAAGGTGTATTTATGGAGGAAAGGGTTAAAGGAGTGGTTCTGCATGAACTCTTGGCCGATATGACCTTTGGAAAATGATTTGTGGAACAAACAGTGCATGTTCGATCAACGGTTTCTTCAGGATCCCTCCGATCTGAGTCAACACTGTTTACCTATATCCCGGTTAACACTTTATCTCATGCATGTTTATGTAAGAAATAACGACGCCATTAAAGTACTAGCTAGATTAATTTTTATATTTGCATATGAATAAGACATTTATGAATCAGGTGTACACGTATATATAAGTTCATTTGCAAACAAAGCAGTCTCTGACCAGGTCTGACCTGGTTCTTCTCTGTTCGCAAAGGCATATCTACGGAAGAAAGAGTTAAAGGACACTAGTCATAAATGGACTAAGACTCACTTTGAAACTTTATTGGCCAGTTCAAGTAGTCCTTTAAACCTTTCGCTGTCAATGCCGGATCTGTGATTACCTATGCAAACAGTTTGGATCCAGATGAGACGCCGAATAACTCGGCGTCTCATCAGGATCCAAACTGTTTGTTACTGTTACTATGTTTTTGAAACAAAAATGAAGAACATAAAAAAATGAAATTTTGTAGCAGACGACAAAGTTAGCAGACGACAGAATTTGGCAGCGAAAGGGTTAAACGAGTGCAGTCATTTTTAAAAGTGCAGTCTAGTATTAACGGGCTAATTCAGGAGCGCCTTGATTAGCGCCTGTACTGTTTGTAATAAAAATCACTTTCTTCAGGAATAGAGTTGGTTTCTTTGTTTAATTCTCTCCTTCATATAAACGTGTTTTAACACATTTGCACACAGAGTAGAACAAGATCAGACAACTCTTATAGGGACCATCTGATCAGGGTCTGCTCTGTTTGCTAGTGGAATTTGAAAGTTCTGTTTCTTTACTTTCTAATATAACTACAATGTTCCACCTTCCATATTTCATTATAACCAATTTGTCCATGAATATTCGGTAGTTGTAGAAAATTGCAATAAATATAGAACAGGGAAAGGGTTAACTAATTTTCAGAAAGGGATGGGGGACATTTTAATTATTCTGCAGGTTAAGGATTAAGATTAGGTACAGCATATAACTTTCCCCTCATAAGTTCATGAGGGACATTGGGTTTCACAACTGACCTACTTCTCGAGTAAGGACATCTATCAAACCCATTCATACCTCATGTCCAAAGTCCACCTATTACACATTCATTTGTTGGGCTGTTTCTGCAAGAACCCCTATAACGAGGTGACCTTTGCGAACTAATTAATACGTGAACCAGGCAGTGGTAAACACGATAAAATGACCACTTCATGATCCGTCTAATCTGGGTCTCCAGTGTGTGCCTATATCCCAATAAACTCTTCATCTCATGCATATTCATGTAAGAAATAATGTTCTTCTCTGCACGTAATAATGCATTTGTTCCAGTGCACAGAAAAATAACTATTGTATCTTCCTCCATCTGTAATTAGCTTCAAAGAATTCCATTCCCATTCCCTCATATTTACGACTTTTGACGACTCTGTAAAAGTCACTTTGTGAAACCATTGTGATAAATAGAGCATTTGCTCCTATAGGAGCAAATGCTCTATTTATCACAATGGTTTCAAACTAAAAAAATCTAAAATGTTCTTTTCTATAGTTAATGCTCCTTTTCGGTCGATTTATTCAGAGAGGTTGTATCTAAAAATAGCATATGAGGTAATGGGTTGATGTGATAGTCCCTATAATAAACGCAAATTGTTTTTCAATTACGTAATAAATCATGGTATTTCTTTTTCAATTACATAATAAATCATGGCATTTGTTATTTTCAGTCATTCTTATGAAGACTGTCGATTTATATCTTATCCTAAAAATGCTCGTGCGATACAAAATAAACTGTGTTCGTCGATGCTTATATATTTTGTTGAACAACAAACTTATATCGACCTATTACAACAGTTCCAAAACGCAACCCGAATAAGTACTGATACATCAGTGAATAAAATCGTTTTTTTCGATATCAAACACCATAAGGGTTTGTCTTCTTTAGTGTATATTCGGTCGGTTTTCTTGCTTTTACTTCGTTTCAGCAAATCAACAAATGGCTTCTCAGTGTTGTTATACTTTCTGATCCTTCGAGATCATGAATTTCAGTACTTCTTGTTCTGAAAATTGAATACCGCTTAAGCCGGGGCTAGGGGGGCGTGAGCAGTGTTGCACTTTCAATTACTGCTCATGAACAGACTCAATAAAACCGAGTCTGCAATTTTCTCTTTTTGTGTTGCAATTTTTGCTTTCGGGGGATCGCCTCCCTTCAGAATTTATATAATTTTAGGCTTTTTACAAAACGTTGCAATGGAGACTATTAAGTCTTAAAAGCGACACAAACCTCAACAAAAAACACTTTAATGCATCGTAAAACCATAAATATAAAAAAGGAAGCCATTTGCTATCATGCAACACGCGCACCTTCCTTTGATATTTGCCCACATTATCCTCATCTACTCATCTTTCGTTTTGATTAAAATGATTGCTGGTTGTTTCAACCCACTCCCGGAATCACCATGAAATTAATTTTCTGCATAGTCGTGACAAATTATTAAAACTATTTGTTCACATCTTATAGTAGTATTTGAGCACATGACTTTTTGGCCATTACGGAAACCGTAGAATCAGATCTATATAATTCCATAAGCAAACAGAACAGAGCTGACCCTGATCCTATAGGAGCCATCTGTTCTGGGCTGTTTGAAAATGCGTGGAAAGACGTAACTATGGAGTACACTGTAAATCTATCAGTGCTACGAAAGTGTTTGTTCACTGTTTTGCAGAGTAGGCCCTGATCAAAGGGACCCTACATGAGTTGTCTGATCTGGATCTCCTCTGTCTGTAAAGGTGTTAAAATGTGTAACTATCAGGCGCGGATTTAGAGGGGAAGGAGCCGGCATACGCCCCCAAAAATTGCCCAAACAAACAAACCTTTTTAGTATTTTAATTCGATATAATAAAAATAAATCAATAACACAATGATTTAATCTACTTGTTTTTTTATTTCCCTGTTCGCTACATTCGTACTGTTCGACATAATCACTCTTTGCATCATGCATTACAAAGACAGTAGTGTCTTTGTCCAACTTTTATAAATCTCACCCCCTCCCCGGGAATCTGAAATCCTGGATCCGCACCTGACTATGGAGTTGAAGGGATAAGGTAAGGGATACGCTGTCATTGGTGTTTGTTCTTTTTATTAGCAGGATCATTCACTGACTATTAAGGCAGTCATAATTATAAATCACACCCACCTGTGCTTGGCAACAAAGAGGGAATTGTTAGGAAGATGCTTCCTAGTGAGATAATACGATAATCTTTGTTAACAGTTCGAATAGGGTCAAATCTTTTGAAGCCAAATTATTTTTCATCTATGCAAACACGTTTGTCTTCTCTGGGTTTACCTCAGTGGACTTTCCATCAATTTCTTATCTAAAACGTAAGTGGCATGACAAACAGTTTTGATCCTGATGAGACACCGAGATACTCGGCCTCGCAAATGGATCCAAGCTCTTTGCAAAGGTAATCGCAAACTTGCCCATTACAGCAGGTCCCAAAAGTCAATGTCCACCGATTTCGGTGGTGAAAGCGTTTAACCCTTTCGCCGCCAATGTCGCATAAATGCACCACGACAAATAGTGCAGTCTCAGATCAGACGCCTTTTCAAGGCGGCGTCTGATCAGGGAATTCACTTTTTGTCTCAATCTCTATTTCTATATATATGCTTTATTCCTTTGAAATTTACTTTTATTTATCTCATTTCCTTATTGTACGGAATCATTTGACGAAATTGGATTGCAGACGACATTTAGAAATTTGGCGGCGAAAGGAATAAAGCCTCTACAGTATAAACACTCTACAACGCTTTTATTGCCAAGGTTATCGATGGATTAACACATGGCATAGGAGTTTCCTGCATTTTTTAATTCAGCATTAAGCAGTCTTCGTCTATATTTGTTCGTTTAGTGTGTACATCAAACATTTACTCCATAAATACACATTTTAACGCCTTTGCAAACGTACTAGACCCAGATCAGATGGCTCTTGTACGAGTCATCTGATCAGGGTCTGCTCTGTTTGCTTTTGAATTAATATAATCTGATTCTACAGTTTCTTCCATACCCAAAACTTCTTGTGTTCATTATAAAATTATCTAGATCTACATGTACATAAATATTTACTTGATATTCATGATACCATTATAAAGGGCGAAACAGAGGTTCTACTGTATTCGAAAAATAAAAAAAATAATAAATTGAGTTGAATGACATACTTTTCAAATGGCTATTAACAAAAACACTACAGCTTAATGCAACCTGTTTCAGCAATATTGAAAAACATAAACAACACAACGACCTATATAAAGACATTTTGGACAGTTTTCCTGTTCCATATGTTAAAACAGAGCAATATTAATCGTTTCAATGCCAGTATTGCCGTCTGCTGGACACACGAATTTTCGTCTGCTGCGAGTTTTAGAATGGACGTTTATTCAATTTCTTTATAAAAAGATAAACAGTGCGTCAAACAATTGGGATCCTGATGAGACGCCGAGTTACTCGGCGTCTCATCTGGATCCAAAATGTTTGCATATGATATCAAAGACACATCTTAATGGCAATGGAACGGGTTAAACAGAGCTCAAGATAAGATGTGAAATTAAAACATTTTCAAGAAAAACTCCTTTATTTCTTCGAGACGATTCTAAAGCGTGGTCACACAGTATAGGGTTTTGTGTAGAAATGACGATATAAGTATTTGGGTACGCACCTTTATCTGTAGCTCTGGTTAAAGAAAAAATGATTTCTGATATCGTATTGTTGAGCGTCTATGTGCGCAGTACCCACTGTCCATTTCAATTCACTGTGTCATTGAATTCGAATCGGGATTTTTTTTATTTCGAGTCAGCCTGAAGATTTGTTTTTTATTTCGAGTCAGACTGACCTTAAATCTACTTCATTTGATAGGATAGATAGATAGATAGATAGATAGATAGATATATAGATAGATTAGATAGATAGATAGATGCTTCATTGACACAAACTTTACAGTTTCTGGTCATGTAAACATCAACATTACATACATATAGTCACATGATCATAGAAAAAATGTAATCTGAATAAAAAAGAAAAGATAGACAGTAGATAATACTGCAGCCCGATCTGATTACTCTAAAATATTATTTATATTAGTTGGGACCGACAGAGGATAGCGTAATGATCGTTAGTGCAAGACTAAACTACCATTGATCTTATGTTAAATGCCTCATGCAAAAACTTTCCAAGTCTTTTAACAAAGAATGTTTTACTGACTGCATCAGCTAGGTAAATTTATAAACACCAGGTCTTTGATAATAAAACTTTGGACTATATTCTTTACGAATGTTTTCATACATTTTACATACAATAACAAAGTGAAATTCATCCTCGACATCACCTGCGTTACATAAATGACATAGTCGATTTCTAGTTACGTCATGGTTTTTAATGAACTTTTTAATCCAAAATATATTTTGAAACTCTTGTAGAGTTGAAGAGATCTACTATTTGCAATATCATTACACCATTGCTGTTTAAAGACATCAATAACACGCTCTCTAAACACTAGGTAAAAAGTCTGCAGGTACGCTGAATGTGGGTTAATAACAAATATATTAAACTCCCGTGCTAAATCACAGGGGTCTATACCGCTTCATGACAGTCTATATATGCTATACAATAAACAAAGGTTCTTACTGACAGAACCTTAAGTGCAAACAAGTCTGCAACTCTTTACATTTTATATGATAATTTCGTAATTATTTCGGCTACTGGAAGTAAAGATATTTAACTACCAAGTAAGTATACTGTTATGACGGTATCAGATACATTATTATAAATCCAACATTGATTTTCTCAAACGTTTACGCGTTTTCTGGGCCATTGACAAACGTCCGTTCACCCCGGTCTCACTATATCACAGCGATAACCTGGCCATATGCAGTTCAAAAGACGGCGTGATTCAACAAGAGCTGTCACAGGACAGCGCGCTCGACTAGTCTCAGAATTGTTGGTGTAAAAATGCTTGATAGTGGACTAAAGTGTAGTGTCCACTGATACTATATAAGCAAGTAATCAAAGTCTCTGTAAAATATCTTTAATAGTATTCAGGATGAAGGATCTCTTTGAACTCTTTAATGAAAAAAGGCAATAACTTCAGTTGATATGCTTGACAGAGTAATGTACTCTTGCCTACAGATGAAGCATGTGATGGTGAACAAGTGTTCCAAGTTTCAAAGCCTTATCTCAAAGGGTTATGTAAATAAATGGACTTTAACAAAAACCTTGACCAAAAATTATAAGTTAAAAGGGCCATAATTCTGTCAAAATGCTTAATAGAGTTATGTACCTCTTGCCTACATATGACACTTGTGGTGGTGAACAAGTGTTCCAAATTTCAATGCTTTATCTCAAAGGGTTATGTAAATAAGTGGACTTTAACAAAGACCTTAAACAAAAGTTCAAAGTTAAAAAGGGCCATAATTCTGTCAAATTGCTTGACAGAGTTATGTACTCTGGTCTACAGATGAAGCTTGTGGTGGTGAACAAGTGTTCCAAGTTTCAAAGCTTTTATTCAAAAGGTTAAAGGCAAAAAGTGGACTTCAACAAAAACCTTAACCAAGGTGTGACGCCGACGTCGGGACGAGTAGGATAGCTCCACTATTCTTCGAATAGTCAAGCTAATAAAAAGACTCGATTCTATCACCAATCTCCATCTTTTTAGTCACCAGCATCAAACGAATGATATAAAACTAGCGAATTTTGTCAGTTAGCTTCAAATCGTCGAGGAAGGAGCTATTGTACGTGAGGTCACGGATTTCCCAAGTTTTCCTTCGCTCATCCAATGAAATGGCTCCATTCATATTTGTTACAAAATGGCACCATCCGAATTAGAACCAGCCGAAAAGGTCGCTGTTGCTAGTTACTTACTTATTTAGAGGACAAAACAAATGGAGATTGGTGATATAATTTGGTTGTTTTATTGGTTGTTTCTTTTGAACAGCAAATCGCCAGGTTATTGCTGTGATATAGTGCGACCGGGGTGAACGAACGTTTGTCAATGACCCAGAAATTTTGAGAAACTCATTGTTGGATTGATGACTGCATAAGTTACCGTCAGAAGGTTATATTTATTTGATAGTAAAATATATTTGCTTTCAATAGCTGTAAGAATTACGAAAATATCGAAATTGCAAGAGTTACATTCATATTTGTACTTGTGGTACACGAATGTCCGTTCAGCTAGGTGGAACCCTTGCTGTTATTGGCACCCGCGCATTTAGCGCGGCGCCTCTATGGGCTTACGAAATGTTCAGCTAATGTGAGGAGCATTCATTTCTGTACCGTTGAATGAAAGTTACTTGTTTGAGCAACGTAAATTGCATGTACTGGTCGATTAAGAGTGTATATAACATATCAGAAGTAATGAAATAAAAATAAGCATTTGTTTTTATAATTGCATTAAAAGAAATGAATGCATTATTGATACTAAAAAGCTGATCCTTTCGAATTTCCGGTGCAATAGGCTTGCCTCAAGGTCTTGGAAAGTATTACACTTTTTCAGTAAATGCACAGTCCAGTGTGCAGTTTTTGGTTGAATGCGGATTAATTGAAAGTTTAGATATAACGTATATTTGCTTTGTAAAGTTTGGAACAATTAAGAGTAAAAATCCTATACATTACGGTGTATAAATGAATGTTATAGTTGATTATCGACTTGAAACCAGTCACTAGGTCAGAAAGGCTGCCACTATTGCACCGTAATACAGTGACGCTGAAGTTCGTCTATTGGAACATATGCACATAATAATAACATTTTCATGAAAATCACACGCACTTCAAGAAAGTTTCCGCCCAATATTAACAGAATGTCTATTTATCAAAATTTAAAGAAACCCAGCTATATATTAAGACATTCTTTTAGTTTTTATGTAGTGATTAATTAAATTTGTGTACGTTATTGTATAATGTGAAAAATGGAGCACATTGAGACCTTAATTGGATATATCTTAATGTCGTGTAATTAGAATTCGACCTTGCTTAGTGCCACATATGGCATTTTAAACCATTTTATTTAAGACTTTCTTTTAGTTTTTAAGTATTGATTAATTAAATTTAAGTACGTTATTGTATCAAATGTGAAAAATGGAGCACATTGGGACCATAATAGGAGATATCTTAATGTCGCGTAATTAGATTTCGACCATGCTTAGTGCCACGTATGGCATTTTAAGCCATTTTCTTTTTCATAGTTAAACTCCAGATTTGTTGCAAATAGGTGTGTTATATCAAGCTTATCAAGTATCAGAGTTTATGAGATTTGTCAATGACAATGATACTATTCTTTTCTAAGATTTTATAATGACTGATCCGTCAATAATCAATTGAAATACTTTATAAACACGTGCTATATTATCTATCAAACTACAATTTAAACTATTTCGGTATTTGATTCATTTCTTAAATTCACAGTATTGCAAAGCTTTGGACAAACTCATTATTTAGTTGTTTTAAGTATAATTATTTCATTGTTTGATAGGGTGTTTGAAATCATACTTCTGTCTGTAGTAATTCCAACAGCAATATGCTGGCTGAACTAAACCTTTGAATGATTGCATGATTATATTAATATAATGCCAATCAGTGTAGCATGGTCTTACCGTCTATCGAACCTCTTAACCTTTGACCAGGAACAGAAAACGTTTACTGTGAATATTGAAGAAAAAAATAAATCAGCAGTTCAAAATAATCTTTTATACATACATTGAAACAATTAAGTAATTTTATTCTCATCTATTAATTCCCAAACAATCCAGTGTTCCCCACCACCCGCATAACAAAAACAAAAATGGCTGCCAGAAAAATATCACCTGCTTATCGAACCTTTATTTTATAAACTGTTTACTGTAACATAATACTCATAGTCACGTGATTCCATCATGGGCACGCGACCTTTGCATAAGCTGAATGGGTCAGAGCTGTCAAACATTTTTAATGTGGTACACTTTTCAATTTATGTTGATATTCTATAACGTATTAAGAGTTTTCTCATGTTTATCATGACCGCCGCATGTATGGATAGTGGAGCGTATCATTTTTCAATAGGGGTGATGAATACTGATATGAAATAAATGACGTAATTTCGCGTATGACTTTTAAGAGCTCTAATTACCCTCAGTTAAAATCGAACGTTCCACTTGGCGTAAATCGTCCGCCATTTGCAATTTGAAATGAACATGTTTACAATGGGAAAACATCGTTTAAATTATGCATGAAATCTTTATTTAAAGATGGATTCAAGGGAAACTCGGACACAGAGTTCCTGAAAAACCATGACACAAGTGGTTTAAATTTGATCTCAATCCGGTAAGAAACGAAAAAAAATCAGACTTTCAAATGATACCAGTGTTGGTCTAGATAAGACAAGTGACAGCTTAAGGCAGGATGAATGTCATGCACAAAGCTCTCAAATGAGTTTTACGAATGACTTCCACTATGCATAAAGCAGCTATCTGCCTAAATTATCAAAACTCTACTCCACTAGAATTCCAGTTTAACTCATTCCCTTATGATGACGACTATTGGCGACTCTGTAAAAGTCATTCTGTGAAACCATTGTGATAAATAGGAGCAAATGCTTTATTTATCAGAATAATAGGTAACTGAAATTTTCTAAATTTTTCCTTTTTTCTAGTTAATGCTCCTTTTCGGTAGATCTAGATTTATTCAAAGAGGTTGTATCTAAAAATAGCCTATATGGTAATGGGTTTCAGGGTTTTACTTCCCTGTGAACTCTTAAGAGTACACTAAACATTATGGAGCCGTATAGAGCACATTTCATGTACATGCCAGGTCTGTAGATTTAAGGAACCCAACATACTCATGTAGAAATCATCTGATCAGTGTCTTCTCTGTTAACTTTTAGAATTATATACATCTGATTCCACAGTTTCTGCCATGGTAAAACCCCTTGTTTTTATATACAATTGTAAAATTCAGCTAATAAGTATTCATTCTTTCATTATTTCTAACGTACATATTCATGAGGTAAAGGGTTAAGGTTCAAACTGAAATACATATTGGTGGTGGATATATGTATCTTCGACTCTTATACGTTACGTCACGGCAAGCCTATAATAACCCTTCTCTTGCTGAATTTTAAAACACATTTTTCCTTCTTTACCCATGCCCTGTTGTATAATTACATATATCTTCACTGTGTACAAGTAATTCGCTGTACAATCACTGCTGTGGAGTGCACTGATTGCATACATCAACTTGTAAATAGTGCAGACCCTAATGAGACAGCTCCTGCAGGAGCTGTCTCATCTGGGTCTTCACTATTTACAGGTATGTATATTGACGTGAATAACAATGGGATCAAATATCTAGCCTATCTCAGATCGGTTTCAAAGTTTGGTGTTCACAAAAACATCCGACTCAAGCCTAAGCTCAGTTTAAATTTGAGCTTGAATATTGACGAGCGAGCTTGAATAAAGCGAGCTTGAGACTGGTTTTCGACTCAAAGAATCGGGATCAACGTGTGCTTTGTGGACACCGATATTCTGATTCGGCTCAAATGAGGTTGAAAAGGAAGCACAATGATACCGAGATTGATCCTGATTTTATATGTTTTCAAATTTGTGAACACGGGGCCTGGTGAAGGGGCCGGAAGCCCCAGTAACCTTTCGGATATGTGTTTACTATTACAGTTGAACTTCGATATCTCGAACTCGGATAACCCGAACTTCGGAATAACTCGAACTAACAGTTAACTTGGGATAACTCGAACTAACAGTTCTGTCCTTCCAAGACTGACAATACAGAACTGCTTTAAACTGTATCACAACGGATATCTGGATACATATGTGACAGCTTAATGCAGATCTAAAGTAATGCTGAAAGCTCATGCAGGAGCTTTCAGCATTACTTAAGACCTGCATGAAGCTGTGAAATCGATAAATTCTCTAGATTTGAAATCTGATAACTCTAACGTCGGTTATTTCGAACAAATTTGTATAGTCCCTTGAAGTTCAACTGTAGTGTACGTATTATAAAAGCCCATTATCTAATGCGACCACCAAAATGCATTCCGGATCTGAATGTAATGTACACACGGTAGGCTAATTTCAGAATTGTGTATTTTTGAAACGATCATGATAAATCGAGCATTTGCTCCATAGGAGCAAATGCTCTATTTATCACAATCGTTTCAAGATTTGACTTTTACTGGGGCGTCAAAGGGCCGTCAACATGAGGGAATAGGTAAAAGCTCACATGACAACACCGAACATTGGTCAAAGCCTATTCCTCTTAGCCGTCGATTTTCTCTTTTTGTTTGTAATAATGTTTTCCCGTTCGAGATAGATGTTACGCACGTGAAAAATGCTTGTCGATAGAGCTACGCCCCTGCAGATAATAGCTTAGAGCAGAACGGAAGTTATGAAGAAATCGCCTGTAGGAGCTTGTACATTACTGTCGTCCTGAACTAATAAGTAGCCGCCTGCATGCTTATAAAGACATCCATGCATGTCAATTCATTTAGTGGTCGCGTTTGATGGAGATATGCTGTATTCAGACGCAAATCTACAATATGGAGGGCTAGGTGCAAAATAATCGTACATGTAACCAGATGTACAATCTATGGGACTAAATTGAGACGACCTTTGCAAACATCTATTTCAGAAACTAAAGAAAGAGATCCATCAAATTCCATTAGCAAACAGAGCAGACCCTGATCAGACTGCTCCTACAGGAGCCGTCTGATCTGGGTATTTTCTCTGTTTGCAAATGGACGAAAATGTATGCGTTTTATTGAAGGAAAGGGTTAAATTAGTACCTGAATGTCAAACAGTTTAAATCCTGGTGAGACGATAGTTTACTTGGCGTCTCATATCGGTCAAAAATGATTGCAGACGTCATCACAATTCATCAATCGTGTCTTCTTTTAAAGTTTGTGTTATTTATTGCATAGTTAAGTCATTTTTCTAAATGTGTGACAACTTCGTGAAGTAATGTTACGTATTTATTCAAGTAATAGTCTTATTTTAAAATTTTCAATACAAGTATATCAAAATTAGTTCAATTAGTTCAATATATGTAAGTAAACATAAACACTTACACCTTAAAATTGCTTTTTAATACGAACGTTCAGTAAAGAAATATTTTTATAGGTATGTTGTTGCTTAACCCATTCCCTCATAGAAACGCGTTTTCACGTGTTATTGAAAATTTTAATATAGTAAAATCTGTCTATAACGGCCACTATATTGTATGAAGTATTTTGTGTTAAAGACAGGTGGCTGCTTAAAGCAAGGTGAAAGTAAAACAGAACGCTCCTATAGGAGCGTTCTGTTCTACTCCCACCTTGCTTTAAGCAGCCGCCTGCCCTAAATACAGACACATTAACACAATTTAGTGGTCGTTATAGAGGTTTGTACTGTGTACATGGAACATGAAAAGGGTTAAGGCCTGGTTAAAGTGATATAAAAATCACAGAGGAGCTTTCTCCATTGACGTGAACACTAAATTAACCATCTCCACATATAAACACCCGTTCACACCATCGCAAACAGAGCAGACCCAGATCAGATGGCTTCTGTAGGAGCCGTTTGAGAAAGGTCTGCTCTGTTTGCTTATGACATAGCATTGATCAAATTTCACAGTTTTGTCAAAGCAAATTATTCCCTTTAAAATGTTACACTACATAAAATCAGCTAATAAATATTATGATGTCATTATTTCTAACATGTATATTGAACAGGTATAGGGTTAAGCTGTTATCTGTCGTATGTACGGGTAATGACACATGTACTTGTAAAGACGGGTGATGACACATGTACTTGTAAAGACGGGTGATGACACATGTACTTGTAAAGACGGGTGATGACACATGTACTTGTAAAGACGGGTGATGACACATGTACTTGACACATGTACTTGTAAAGACGGGTGATGACACATGTACTTGTAAAGACGGATGATGACACATGTACTTGCTTGAGTGCTCGGTTTAGCGGGGTTTTGCTGTAACGTTTTTTTGTCTTTCTCATGAATCCGGGAGATTAATTTACCCTGACTGTGTACTTTACAGTAAAATCTACTTTAAGCGACACTTTCTTGATTGAACACTGGGGTCCTTTGTTCCATGACTATTTATGTCAAATATGATGAAATCATGAACATCAATAAGCCAACATTTCATAATGGCAGATGAACATACAAAATTGACCATGGCAAAAACTGTGCACTCAGATCTATTTTATTTCATAAGTAAACAGAGCAGGGTCCATGCTTATAAAGCTTTTAGTTGAGTCTGAGTTTGTTCTCAAGCTTTTGATTGGTCAGATTTGAGTTCTCAAGCTTTTGATTGGTCAGATTTGAGCCTCTGGCTCAAATCTGACCAATCAAAAACTTGAAAACGAACTCAGAGTTTTATAAGCATGGACACAGGTCCTGACCAAACGGCCCTCCCGGGGCTGTCTACTCGGTCTACTGTGTTTCCAGAGGCGCTAAAAGGGCGATTTATGGAGAAAGTGTTTAAACAATAAGTGATAGCTTAATGCAAGTTAACGTAACGCACACAACTTTTGTTTTATCCTGAATCACGCTACCTCTTGTATTGAAGACCAATCATGAGACATTCCGGTAGTTGCTTAATATTTCCTCTCGTATAAACACTTTTTCACACGCCTTTGCATCCAGAGTAGACCTACATCAAACTGTTCCTGCAGGAGCTGTCTGATCAGGGTCTGCTCTGTTTGCTTACGAAATTATAATAGATCTGATTCTACAGTTTCAACCAATAGCAAATCACCATGTGTTCATAAACCCTTATAATAAATCAGCTAATGAATATTCATAATAGCATTATCCCTTACATGAATATTGAACAAGTAAAGAGTTAAGACACGTTTCCCCTAGGAGCGTAGCTGAAACCAAATGTAATGTACTCACATTGGCTATAGGGGTCCGGGGGCATGCTCCCTGGGAATGATTTTAGAATCGTGTAGTTTTGAAACCATTGTGATAGATAGAGCATTTGCTCCTATAATACGCACGTGCGTAAGTGCGTATCGCTAGTTACGCTTTTGAGTTTTACTATATAATTATGGAACACGTGTACCTTCCTTGCTTTTAACCCTTATCCTGCTTTAAAAATATTCCTGTTGAATATTCATGTAAGAAATAATGATATCATGACTATTTATCAGCCAGGTCTTTATAATGGCATACATATATAGGCTTTGTTCAGCTATGGCATACACTTTAGAATCAGGGTCCATGCTTATAAAGCTTTTAGTTGAGTCTGAGTTTCGTTCTCAAGCTTTTGATTGGTCAGATTTGAGTTCTCAAGCTTTTGATTGGTCAGATTTGAGCCTCTGGCTCAAATCTGACCAATCAAAAGCTTGAGAACGTACTCAGACTCAACTAAACGTTTTATAAGCATGGACCCTGATCTATATAATTCTAGAAACAAGAGCAGACCCTGTTCTTACCTACAGGAGCCGTCTAATCTAGGTATATTCTGTTGTTTGTTTATGCGGCACAATGGAACCTCAGTCAGACAGCCCTTAAACTCCCAACTCTTGTAAACATGGTACATAAGAACCATACAGTGTACATACAATTAAATGACCCCTAAGGAAATCCTCAGCATCTCATGCTTATAAAACTTTTTAGTTGAGTCTGAGTTCGTTCTCAAGATTTTGATTGGTCAGATTTGAGCCTTTGGCTCATATCTGACCAATCAAAAGCTTGAGAACAAACTCAGACTCAACTACATGTAAAAAGCTTTATAAGCCTGGACCCTGATCTCGGTCTGCATTGCTTGCTTTAGCAGTTTATGTAACACGGATAGGTTCTAAATTGGAATGCGGATCATTTTACCTTGTACAGTAGACCCTGTCTAAGCGACCATCGACTAGAGGTCTAGTTATAGGTCTATAAGGCTGTAGGTAGCTTAATGCAAGTCAAAAGTAATACAGAAAGCTTCTATAGGAGCTTTCTGCATTGATTTTGTCCTGAATTAAGCAACCATCTGCTTTTTAAGACTCCCGTGTTCTATAAATGAATGGTCGCTTATATGTTCAGTTTAAGTTTTATTTGTTGGGGTTTAAAGGATATAATCATGTGCCATTAAAATACACAACGCACACATGAATAAACCCTTTGAACGCGGGAAATTAACGCAGTGGCATTTGCGAACAGTTTTGACAATAAAGGGAAGCAATTATTCTGAATACAGTACAACCTCTCTATAACGGCCACTAAATTACATTAATTATTTGTGTTAAAGGCAGGTGGCTGCTTAAAGCAAGGTCAAAGTAAAACAGAACCTGCCCAAACTACAAACTAATTATTAACACAATCTAGTGTCCGTTATAGAGAGGTTTTACTGTATTTAGAATAATGTAGATACATAAGTCTTGCACACAAACCCCTAATTTAAATACTATGGAACCTATCTTAAGCGACCTAATACAGATCGGACGCAGGATTCTTAAAAGGCAGATGGTTGCTGAACGCAGGGCAAAAGTAATACAGCAAGCTCCTTTCGTTCTCAAGCTTTTGATTGGTCAGACCTGAGTTCGCAAGCTTTTGAATGGTCAGATTTGAGCCAAATGCTCAAATCTGACCAATCAAATGCTTGAGAACGTTCTCAGACTCAACTAAACGTTTAATAAGCATGGACACTGTCTTACAAACCCATAATTAAATATCTCTGTGATGACTCTTAACCCATGCCCTCATAGTGACGCCTTTCTACGCCTCTGTAAAAGTAAATTTCCGAAACCATTGTGATAAACAGAGCATTTGCTCCAGAGGAGCAAATTCTCCATTTATCACAATGGTTTCAACACTACACAAATCTAAACAATCCTTTCCTATAGTTAATGCTCCGTTTCGGTAGACTTATTCAAAGAGGTTGGGTCTAAAAATAGCCTATGAGGGAATGGGTTAAGACACGCTCTACTGTTATATGTTCAATGTATTCCCGTGTATGACGTGAATGTCACATGTAGTCTAAAGAGGTCGGCCTTATTTCAAAGGAGCTTACTGCAGTATGTTTCAGTTGCATTAATCGGTCACCAGATTACCTGATTATCGGTCTCCTAATTAATTAATATTCATATAAGATATAATGGCATCATGCATATTAGTTAGCTATTTTTATTATGACACCATGAGCGTGGGAATTTTGAACATGACAGAACCTGTAGAAACAGGTTCCATAAGCAACAGAGCAGACCCTGATCTGTGGTTGAACTACAGGAACCGTCTGATCTTACTCTGATTCAACCCATTTGCTACGAGTGGATTATTCCGTGTTTATATATTGGATTAGTCCATTCTTTATCTAAGGGGTGCCTGGCCTAAATTTTCAATTTCATTTAGTTTAATATTAAAATTCCTATCAGCAAACAGTATAGAATTTGATCAGACGCCGCATTATGCGGCGTCTGATCAGAGTCTACACTGTTTGCCTACGTCCCATATATGGGGTCGTGGGAGCAAATGGGTTAAAACGGCATCAAAGGGCGACTTATATTGGTAAAGATTTAATTAGCTACATGATTTGTTAAAATTGTTTACATAGTAGGAGATTTTACAATGTAGGGCACAAAATAGAAGAGTCCCTATAAATAGTTTTTCACTTTTCTTAGAAAACCACAAAGTGCTAATCTATATATAGATCTATAGCCTTGAAACATGCGGTTGGTGTCAGACACAGCTATGCACAGCGGTAACGTCACAGCTAAGCCTTAGTCATACAAAGTGATTGTCGTATGTGAAAGTATGAATTCGTATTCTTCTATGTAAAAGGTGTGTTTTGTTTTTTCTTTTTTAAATTCCGAAGCTCAGTCCAAGAGACCTGAATCTTAACAAGAGACCCGAGTTTGTCTCAATGTCTTTGTTGAAATCAAAGATTTAGCATAGACAAAGATTTTCTGACAACACTCAAAAGGCCAATATAAAAAATGAGTAACCACAAACCACATATTTAGCATGTCTTCATTAATTTATCAGCATATGATAAATGTTTAAATGCAAGTTGTGGTTGGATTAACGCTACAGCAGAACCTGTCTTTAAAAGCGGCCATTCATTTATTGAACATAGGCGTCTTAAAAAAGCATGTGTTTGCTTAAGGCAGGGCAAAAGTAATGCAGAAACATCAAATTCGTTTCAGGATTTAGACTACATGTTTGACACTTGAAACATTAACCCATTCCCTCATATTGACGCCTTTTGACACCTCTGCAAAAGTCACCTGTTGAAACCATTGTGATGAATAGAGCATTTGCTCCTATAGGAGCAAATGCTCTATTTATCACAATGGTTTCAAACTACAGAATTCTAAGATTGTCCTTTTCTCTAGTTAATGCTCCTTTTCGGTATACTTATTCCAAGTGGTTGGATCTAAAAATAGCCTATGAGGTAATGGGTTAAGGAGAATTGACTGTGACTTCAAATGCGACATCTATCGGAGGACCAGTTCTGGGTGGTAAAACCAGATCGTAAAGCCACATTCTCTCCTACTGACTCCTTTTTGCGCCATTGTGATACATAGAGCATTAGTTCCATAGGAGCAAATGCTCTATTTATCACAATGTTTTCAAAACTACGCATTTCTAAATGTCACCTTTTATATAATTAATGCTCCTTTTCGGTAAGTTAATTGAAAGAGATTGGGTCTAAAATAGTCTAGGGGAGAATGAGGTAATGCAGGATAAGCTTTGCACATTACTTTCGTCCTGCATTAAACAATCGCCAGGTTCTATGCTTATAAAACTTTTAGTTGAGTCTGAATTCGTTCTCAACAATTTGATTGGTCAGATTTAGCTCAAATCTGGCCAATCAAAAGCTTGAGAACAAACTCATACTCAACTAAAAAGCTGTAAAGGCACCAAAGTCTACTAATGAAGTGGTCACATTATAATTATGGGTTCTACTATATCCTCCTTCCCCACCTAACAATTACTACTCATTAGAATCATGGGGTTAATTCTAATGAGTAGCCACAACTGAGGTTCTAGTGGAGAAATGAAAAAAAGAAAATGTATTGGGAAAGGTTAAGCTTAACCTGTTCCCTGCTCAATATTAATCTAAGACAAAATGACATCATGAATATTTATTAGCTGAGTTTCTATGGCGGTATATGAAGACAGGATTCGTTTACCTTGGCAATAACGGTAGACGCATATTAATACTTTATCATAAGCAAAGAGAGTAGATCCTGATCAAACCTCTCCTACAGGAGCCATCTGATCTGGGTCCATGCTTATAAAACTTTTTAGTTGAGTCTGGGTTCGTTCTCAAGCTTTTGATTGGTCAGACTTTAGTTTTCAAGCTTTTGATTGGTCAGATTTTAGCGAAAGGCTCTAATCTGACCAATCAAAAACTTGAGTACGAAATCAGACTCAACTAAATGTTTATAAGCATGGACCCAGGATCTATTCTTTTTGCAACAGGGGTACATATGCGTATTAATGGGGTAAAGGACTAAACCATTTATCAGGGACATTTCTGATAAATTCTACAGCTTGCAGTTATAACAGTTTAGTGTGAGGTCACTGGAATACGATGAAATCTCACTATAGTGACCACTAAATATATGAAGATTGAGGTCTATAAAAACATCTCGCATCATGCTTTAACCCTTCTCTTGCTGAATTTTAAAATACATTTCTCCTTCTTTACACATTCCCTGTTGTATAATTACATATATTTTCACTGTGTACATGTACAAGTATTTCGCTTTGCAATCACTTCGGTGGGGTGCACTGGTTGCACAATCAACTTGTAAATAGTGTAGACCCTGATGAGACAGCTCCTACAGGAGCTGTCTCATCTGGGTCTTCACTATTTACAGGTAGGTATATTGACGTGAATAGCAAGCGAAGAGTTAAACCTTAGCATCAGGTACATGTAAAACACTAATCGGACACCTTTTTTTACTTAGGTTTATGTGTTTGAGAGACTACTGACCGAGTACAGTAAACCCCCGCTAATGCGACCACCTTAAAGAGGTATAAATCTGGGTGGTGCTAGATGCAGGCGGTAGCTTAATGCAGAACAAAAGTAATGCAGAAAGCTCCTAGAGGAGCTTTCTGCATTACTTTTGTCCTGCATTAAGCGACTTTACCTGCTTATAAAAGCAGCTATGGTTATTCATTTAGTGGTTCCGTTAGGGGTTCTAGTGTATAAAACAGCTCTAATCCTGATCAGACGTATTATCTGTTTGCAAAGGCCACTCAGCAGGACAAGAGCCAATTTAACCCTTTACTTGAGTTATCCAGAAGTTCGAGTTACCCATGTATACGAGTTATCCGAGTTCGAGATATCGAAGTTCAACTGTATGTAACGTGATCATTTCATATTTAGCCTGCTGTGGGCAGATCAGTGATTACATTGACAATAGTTTGGATTCAGATGAAATGCTGAGTAACACTGATCATATTTTGGTAGACATTCTGATTAAATAGCTAGATGTTTGAAAATGTAGTGAGTGAAAAGTTGCATAAATATAATTTGCTTTAAGCAGGCTCAATATTAACCCATTCCCGCATATTGACGCCTTTTGACGCCTTTGTAAAAGTCACTTTGTGAAACCATTGTGATAAATAGAGCATTTGCTCCATAGGAGCAAATGCTCTATTTATCACAATGGTTTCAACACTACACAATTCTAAAATTTTCCTTTTTAGTAGTTAATGCTCCTTTTTGGTAGATTTAATCAAAGAGGTTAGGTCTAAAAATAGCCTAAGTGGGAATGGGTTAATGAATCATTGATCAATGTCCTAAGATAGTACCGTAAAAAGTATACCATAAAAGTCGCATTTTTAGGGAGCTTTCTGCATAACGGCGGCCCTGAATCAAGACATGAGCTACCTTAAAGACTCAGAGTTATGTTTATTTTG
Organism: Azorinus chamasolen; assembly: GCA_963576725.1. NCBI lineage: Eukaryota > Metazoa > Mollusca > Bivalvia > Cardiida > Solecurtidae > Azorinus > Azorinus chamasolen. The sequence goes on along the minus strand of OY755246.1, from coordinate 50,080,798 downwards.
GATAACATTTTCAGAGCTGTTTTATGGTACATGTACATCATGAGTGAATGCTCGTAAGAACGTACATCATTTAAGAAAAACACTATTCTACCCAACTAATGGTACATCCGTGTCAAACTGTGCATCTAATTAACCACCCACCTTTTAAATAAAAAAGCCGGATTGGCATGGGTAACACGAGCAATGAATGTTTGCTAGCTATCCGCAAAACCATGCATGTGTTTTTCTTGGAGAGAGAGAGAGAGAGGAAGAGAGAGAGAGAGAGAGAGAGAGAGAGAGAGAGAGAGAGAGAGAGAGAGAGAGAGAGAGAGAGAGAGAGAGAGAGAGAGAGAGAGTCGTCAATATGAGGGAATGGGTTAAGCAGTCAGCTGTTTTTAAGTACATCCATATTTATGTGTTCGCTATAGAGGGGACCACTGTATATCATATATCAACGATGTACTTATGAATGAAACTATGTAAAATATGTTTTGCCCACGCATAGTTGGTTCAGCAACATACAGTTGAACTTCGGTATTTCGAACTCGGATAATTCGAGGTAAAAAATTGTCCCTTCTAAAATTTACAATACAGTAGTCTTCTACAATGTTTTACTAGGCATACATGTATCTAGAAACACGTGTGACAGCTTAATCCAGGTCGAAAATAATCATGCAGGAGCTTTCAGTATTACTTTCGACCTGCATTAAGCTGTGAACTTGAACAATTGTCCAGATTAGAAATCGGATGACTCGAACATCTGTTATCTCGAAGTAATTTGTATGGTCCCTTCAAGGTCGAGATATCATGTTTCTACTATACGCTGCCATCAAATTTCATCTGCTAATATTTTAGTCAGCTTCAGGTTCAAAACAGTACCGGTATTTCTTTCAATTCCATTACAAACATGTTGACCCGAGAGTAAAATACATTTGAACTTCGGTATCTCGACTCGCATAACTCGAACATCGAGATAACTCGAGCTAAATCGTTAGGTCCTTCCGAAACTTACAATACAGAATTGCTCTAAAATGTATCGGGTAATGCGCGTATCTAGAAACACATGTGACAGCTTAATGCATGTGTAAAGTAATGCTGAAAGCTCCTGCAGGAGCGTTCAGCCCTACTTTACACTTGCATTAAGCTGTCAACTCGAGTAATTCTGCAGATTAAAAATCCGATAACTCGAACTTCGTCATCTCGAACTAATTTGTATAGTCCCTTGAAGTTCAACTGTAGTTTAGATCCTGTGTCACTCGGCGTCTCGTTTGAGTCAAGTTGTTTACAAATGTTCCCGCAGTTGGCGACGAAACAATAACTGATTTATTTATTTATTTATGTAATAAATTTGAAACATGAACTTCACTTGTCGATTAATTTTTTTTACTGCATTTCATTTGAATAAAAATAAACAAAAATAATAATTCACTAAACAAGTCTTTAGCTGCTGGATCAAGATGATACGTAGAGTAACTCGGCCACTCATCAGGATCCAAACTGTTTGTTAGTGACAGTTTCGACAAAATTTGCCATCGAAAGCGTTAACATTTTACCTGACTTTATTCACCACATATCTATAGTTAAATCATTCTTTAGAAATAACTACATATATAACAAGATGTGTTTGTGAAACACTGTGCCCCCGCCAAATTACACCTTTAACCCTGAAGAATGACATTGCCCTTGACATGTCACTACTCAAAATGTGCAGCTTCATGAGATACACATGCATGCCAAATATCAAGTCTCTATCTCTACTGGTTCAAAAGTTATGGTTAATGTGAAAGTCGGCGATTTGACCTAATACATACATACATACATACATACATACATACATACATACATACATACATACATACATACATACATACATACATACATACATACATACATACATACATACATACATACATACATACATACATACATACATAACATACCCATTAACATAACATAACATAACACATAACAATACACAACACAACATAACATAACATAACATAACATAACATAACATAACACAACACAACACAACACAACACAACATAACATAACATAACATAACATAACATAACATAACATAACACAACACAGACAGACAGGGCAAAAACAATATGCCCAAGCTCTGATCTGGGCCATTAAAATAACGAATAAAAAACTGAACACATCAATACCACCAGCACCAGCAACCGCAACAACAACAAGCAATTTTGACGTATTGATATCAACCGCCAAACAATCAGAGGGACAAAAAGGGTAAGTTTTTCACAACTTTGGTGTTCAAGTGTGATATGAATGTGAATGATACTCGCATTGCCGCATTTCATTACAGTACCAATCATTTACATAAAGTTTCATTGAAAAAGTCCAAAACAGAGAGATAGGGCCTACGCCTTTTTTGCGAGTTTTTCGCAAACAAAGAACCACAACTCTGATATTCTATCGTCAATATGAGTGATACTTGCAGGACCACACATGTCTCTTTGCTACTAAACATATCAATGTACGGTCAAATTGACTTAATCAGCTTTAAAAAACCCGATTGGTCTTCCGAATTTAAAGTACAGTAAAACCCCGCTAATGCGACCACTTAATAAAGAGCCACTGGCGTCGTTTAAAGCAGGTGGTTGCTTAATACAGGACGAAAGTTATGCAGAAAGCTCCTATAGGAGCTTTCTGCATAACTTTCGTCCTGTATTAAGCTACCACCTGCCTCTGCCGCCCAGAATTATGCCCATTTTTGGTGGTCGCATTAGCGGGGTTTTACTGTATATATACAACTGATCTTCGATATCTTGAACATGGATAACTCGAACTTCTGGAAAACTCGAGGTCAAAGTTCCGTCCTTCCGAAATTTACAGTACATAATTCTTCTAAAACTCATTACTAAGCATACATGTATCTAGAAACACACGTGACAGCTTAATGCAGTTCGAAAGTAATGCTGAAAGCTCCTACAGGATGTTAAAGCATTACGTTTGACCTGCGTTAAGCTGAGACATTGAGAAATTGTCCAGATTAGAAATCGCATGACTCAAACATCTGTTATCTCGAAGTAATTTGTATAATCCCTTGAGTTTCGAGATATCGAGGTTCAGAATTATTAGGGTGGACCACTTTCATTTCATGCCTATCTAATCCTTAATCCTTTCGCTGCCAAACTCTGTCTTCTGCTAAACTCTGTCGTCTGCTAACTTTGTCGTCTGCTACAAATTTTCACTCTTGATTTTATTCATATTTATTTAAAAAATATAGTAACAGTAAAAAACAGTTTGGATCCTGATGAGACGCCGAGTAACTCGGCGTCTCCTCTGAATCAAAACTGTTTGCATAGGTAATCACAGATCCGGCATTGGCAGTGAAAGGGTTAACCCGCTATAACAAATATTATCTGCTAAAATTTGGTTCTGTTGCATTTTTGACTATTAATCAAAAACATCGTTTTAGAAACTATCGAACAACTGTCAAACAACTTGGATTTTGTTGAGACGTCGAGTTATTCGGTGCCTCAACAAGTTTGGAAATAGGCGTAAGAGCGATACTTGCAGGAAAAGTGTTATTTTTACGCACTCTTACACGGATTAAGACTCAAGAGCAATTACAAACAGGACTGAACTTATGGTACTGGCTCGAATATAAAGCAAAAAAAATAATAATACTATGAATTTGCAAAATATAAACCGGATTGAACTAACAACAGTCAGACAATATAGACACTCACGAGTGGGTGTCGTGCTTACATGTATCTCATTACTGCATATTAATGTCAGGTATATTGACAAAAATATTAATCTTTATCCAGCTGAGCAAATTATTTTTACAGAAATTTTCACTTACTACATTTTCAAAATTCAAGCTATAATCAATTTGTCTACAAAAATGCAATCAGGGTGTCAAACAGTTTGGATCCTGGTGAGACGCCGAGTTACTCGGCGTCTCATCTGGATTTAAACGGTTTGCATGGGTATTCAGTCATCCGCCCATAGCAGGCTAAATGTTAATTAGCAAAAGTTTTATAATGGCATGCAAACAAGAGAGTATGTATAATTAAATGTTTACTATTTCATAAGCAAATTAGCAAAACATTGACCATACGGCTCTTTTAGGGGTCGTCTGATCTGGGTCTACTTTGTGTGCAAATGCGTAAAAATGCGAATATATGAAATACATGGTTAACTCGCACCACCCACAATCTTTTAGCCCCTGAATAATTCTCATCTGATAAGATAGTCGTCTGAGTAAGGTTTTAATGTGGACTTACTTTCAAATTACAGTAAAACCTCTCTATTACGGTCACTAAATTGTGTTAATTAGTTGGTACATAGGGCAGGTGGCTGATTAAAGCAAGGTGAAAGTAAAACAGAACGCCCCTATAGGAGCGTTCTGTTTTACTTTCATCTTGCTTTAAGCAGCCACCTGCCTTTAACACAAATAACACAAATAATTAATGTACTTTAGTGGCCGTTATAGAGAGGTTTTACTGTACTAGTCAAAAACCACAACCAGAATGTCAAAAACTTGAGTCCTTATGAGACGCCGTCATACTCGACGTAGCATTTGGATCCAAACTGTTTGAACAGGATATCATAGATTCGCATATAGCGGTGAAAGAGGAACCTACAAGCTGTGTGATACCCAGTTAGTAGTTTCATAACTATTTCCTTTATAGAAACGCATTTTTCACGCATCTGCAAACAGAGTAGATCCAGATCAGACGGCTCCTATAGGAGCCGTCTGATCAGGATCTACTTTATTTGCTTGTTACATGATATAGATCTGATTCTGCAGTTTCTGCAGTAGACCCAGATCAGACCGATCATGCAGGCGCCTTCTGATCTGGTATGTTCTGTTTGCTAATGGGATAATATCAATCCGATTCTGCGTTTTCTGTTATGGCCAAAAACTCGTGTTAATAATATGCAACTGCAAAAATCCAGCTAATTCGTACTGGTGAATTTATAGATCTGATTCTGCAGTTTTTTTTTGTCAAAAGCAAACATCAAAGAAATCTTACATTATATATATAACTTGAGCTAATTAACATTCATGATGTCAATATTTCTTACATGAATAGTGAACCCCATAGGGAAAGGGTAAGCCTAAAACCTATTCAAAAATTATTCATATGAGTAAATAAGGACATGCATGTAATAAATATTTAATATTTAACATTTTATAATGGTGCATGGAAACCGGATTTCGTTTACCTTGACAGAAGCCGTGTAATTACATCTTTATAATTCATTAAGCAAACAGTACAGACCCTGATCAAATGGCTCCTATAGGAGCCGCCTGATCTGGGTAGATTCTGTTTGCAAAGGCGCGAAAATGCGTTTAACCCTTTCCTCCACAAATACGCATTTCTACGCCTCTGTAAAAGTCACCTTTGGAGACCATTGTGATAAATAGAGCATTTACTCCTAAGGAGCAAATGCTCTATTTATCACAATGGTTTCAGAACTACAAAATTTTAGAATTTTCCTTTTCTCTAGTTAATGCTCCTTTTCGGTAGGTTTACTCAAAAAGGTTGGATTTAAAAATAGCCTATGAGGGAATGGGTTAAATGATGGTTCAAAGTTTGAACGAATTGGAAATAAAGTAAAAGTATGTTTGTTTTTAAATATTCACTATTGCCAATGTCCTTCTGGGTGGACTAAGTAGCCTGGGATACATGACAATATATCTCTTTTTACCCTTTACTTACTCTTTTATTATTTTATAAGCAAACAAAGCAAGCCATGTTAAGACGACCCCGACAAGGGCTGTCTGATCTGGGTTTATTTTGTTCGTAAATGCCTGGAACGGAAGTAGTGAGTTAAACTTTTTTCTAAAATTGGTGACCTGATTCACATTTGCAACCCGCCAAGTGTTTCATCAGCACCTATAAGCTGTTTGACACTACTTGACACTGATTGACACTGATTGACACGGGTTGACACTGATTGATCAAACTCTTGATCGAATAAGAAGTAGTCAAAATGCACAAAACCAAAACTTGAGCAGATATTATCTTTCACAGCACAGTAAAGGTTAATATCCAATATAAATGTGTTCAAAATCAAGCAGAAATACATTAATATCCAAAGTATACTACAGGATGCTACTTTTTAACAAATTTTAATATAAAATGTACTATAAGAATCCTGTTACCATTGCAACTCGTATAGTCGAGGATGAGCGACCTTTAGAGTTTCCACGAAAACATCTGAGTAATACATACATGTATATTATGAATCAAAGTTTTCAAATGCCATTCTCTTAGATATTGCTTCATCGAACAGGTTTTCTTGATTAACCCTTCCCTTCATACAAACGCCTTTTCACGGCTTTGCAAATAGGAAAGACCCATATCAGACGGTTGATACCCGGTTAGTAGTTTCATAACCATTCCTTCATTAAAACGCGTTTTTCTAGCATCTGCAAACAGAGCAGACCCAGATTAGACGGCTCCTGTAGGAACCGTCAGTTCAGTATCTGCTATGCTTGCTTATGAAACTAATTATATAGATATGATCTTACAGTTTTGTCCAAGTAAACACTTCCCTTGCAAAAATTATCTTACAAATATAAAGTTAATGAATATTCATGAAGTGCATTAATGTTCATGAGGGGAACGGCTTAATCCTTTCCCTGTGTGTTCCTATGTGTATTACAAACTTCCATACCTACTGCAACTTCATGGACAAAATAGTTATAATGATATATAGAAGGCGGAACATTGTGGCCATTTTAGAAAGTAAAGAAACATATATCTATCATATTCTATTAGCAAACAGAGCAGATCCTGATCAGACGGCTCCTCTAGGAGCCGTCTGATCTGGGTCTTCTCTGTTTGCAAAAGCGTGAAAACACGTTTATATGAGGGAACGGCTTAAAGTGTTAATCAAATTTTCAAGGGTTGTTAATCACTAATAGCATCAGCAATAATGTACTACATGTAGGACGAGCTAGTAGAAAGTTATGCACCTACGCGGAACTACGCTCATTTGATCGGTTGGTCTAAGCTTCAAACGGAGTAATAATTTCGAACATTGACACACCCTGTTTAAAGTAAAATCCCTCATAAGCGACCACTGTATGAATAAATACACAGTCGAGCCTCGATATCTCGAACTTGTAGGGACCATACCAATTACTTCGAGATAACAGAAGTTCGAGTCATCCTATTTCTAATTTGGACAATTTCTCAGCTTAATGGCGGTCTAAAGTAATGCTGAAAGCTCTATCTTTCAGCATTACTTTCGACCTGTATTAAGCTATTACACGTGTTTCTAGATATGCGTAGTGATACAGTTTAGATCAATTCTGTATTGTAAATTTCAAATTATCCGAGTTTGAGAACTGCAGATGTTTTAAACACTTACTTTGCTGAGTAATTAAAAATGGCCCCCTCTTTTCTGAATATTAATTGAATATAATGTGTGTCTAAATATATCGCTGACGAAATGATTATTATGACGAATAATGCGTTCCCTCAATATCTTTTTGATCTGGGTCTACACTGTTTGCAAAGGCCTGATAAAACACAAACTAATGGTTAAACAGATGTACATGTAGTTGCTTAACGAAGGATGAAAATCATGCAAAGAGCTCCCGCATACCTTTCGTCCTACGTTAAGTCCTGTGTTAAACTGCACCTGCATTTAATACCCCTAATTAGATTGCTCTTTGGTGGTTGCTTGCGAGGGGTTTTATTTTGTCTTTATACTCATGTCTTTATTAACCTTAACCTATGTGGACGAATCTGTAATCATCTTTGCAAACAGTTTGGATCCAGATGAGACGCTGAGTTACTCGGCGTCTCATCAGGATCCAAATTGTTTGACACCCTGATCACAACTATGAAAGGAAATGGAAGAATATCTAGCGTAGTTAAAAGATGTGTTGTCTCCGTGGCCCAGCGGTTATGGTCTTAGACTGATAGTCACTAAGCCCTTTACTGCTATGGTTCGAAGCCCAGTCTGGACATTTGGATTTTTCATGTTAGGAAGCCTTCCATATGGCTTGTGGTAGCGCGGTGTTTAACCCATTCCCTCATATTGACGACTTTTGACGACTCTGTAAAAGTCACTTTGTGAAACCATTGTGATAAATAGAGCATTTGCTCCTATAGGAGCAAATGCTCTATTTATCACAACGGTTTCAAACTACAAAATTCTAAAAGTTTTCTTTTCTCTAGTTAATGCTCCTTTTCGGTAGATTTATTCAAAGAGGTTGTATCTAAAAATAGCATATGAGGTAATGGGTTAATTGGGGTCTTCTGTATACAAAACAATACAACTTGTTCCGTGCACGAAACTATATCTGGGACCAACCTCCATCGGTAACTAGCTGGGCATTACCATATGACTGACACACTGTTAACTCTTTTGCTGCCAAATTGTGTCGTCTTCAAACGTTGTCGTCTGGTACAAGGTTCCGTTGGTTTTTTCTTCATTTTTGTTTCAAGAAACAAACAGTCACTGTAACAAACAGATTGGATCCTGATGAGACGCCGAGCTCTGCGTCTCATTTGGATTCAAACTATTTGCATAGGTATTCACAGATGCGACATAAGCAGCAAAAGAGCCATAACACCCGATATAAAACAAACAAAAGATTCTATAATGACATAATAAGTTACAGTTGAACTTCGATATCTCGACTCGGATAACTCGAACTACGGGATAATTCGAGCCAGAGGTTTGGTCCTTCCAAAACTTACAATACAGAATTGTTCTAAAATGTATCGTTATAGATATCTGGAAACACATATCTAGAAACAAGTCCCATAGGAGCTTTCAGCATTACTTTATACCTGTATTAAGCTGTGAACTCGAGAAAATGTTCAGATTAGAATACCGTTAACTCGAGCGTCTGTTACCTCGAACTAATTTGTCCCTTGAAGTTCGAGATATTGAAGTTGAACTGTAGTTTAGACCCTGAGTAATTCGGCGTCTCACCTGAGTCCAAGTTATTTACAAGATTTAATGTTCCAACTTGTTTCCCTGGACTCTCTAAAGTGAAGCCATTATATCCGGCAATAAAGTAATATTTCATTTTGCAGAATGCACATTCCGCAACGTTCGTATTAGTCGAGCCTTTACCCTCACATGAGTGGTTTTTAACGCCTTTAGCCTCCTGAGCAAATTATTTTTACAGGATTATTCACCTTAAACATTTTCAAAATTCAAGCTATGATAAAGTTGTCTACAAAATACAATCAGGGTGTCAAACAGTTTGGATCCTGATGAGACGCCGAGTTACTCGGCGTCTCATCTGGATCCAAACTGTTTGCATAGGTATTCACTCATTCGCCCATAGCAGGCTAAAGGTTAACGCCTTTGCATCCGGAGTAGTCCTGATTGAGTTGTCAGACCAGAGTCTATTTTGTTTAGTTATGATATAATATACATATCATTTTGATACGGTAAACAACAAAGATTTATGTATTACTGTACACCTACGTTTTACCCGGCCTATTGTTACAAAAACTGTGTGTTTTGGACGTAAATAGATACCCATTCATTCATTCATTACTAATAAGTACATGTAAAGAAATAAACTTAAAAACAACAACAAGGGGTATTCAAAACCGATTGAGACTTAACGCGTTTTCGTAAATTTCCATTGGCAAGGTCATGCTTCTGATCGTTGGTGTATAGATTTCATAGACTACCGCGCCTCGACATACCATAATTACACACAAAATGTGTAATATTCATTCATTCCCTCATATAGACGCCTTTTGACGTTACTTTAAAGGTCACTTTTTGAAACCGTTGTGATAATAGAGCATTTGCTCCATAGGGAACAATGCTCTATTTATCGCAATGGTTTCAAAACTACACAATTCTAAAAGTTTCCTTTTCTCTAGTGAATGAATGAAATGAATGAAAGAGGGTAACCCGGTTAGTCAACAGACTAATCTACCACAGGGCCCTCTAACAGAAGCATTTCATACAAAATATTTAACAAACAGAAATATAAACAGTATCTGTAATTTAAAAGACTTGGCAGGGTAGCCATATAATGTACATTTAATCGATTTAAACAAACCGAATTCGAAGACTAGTTTGAAAAGTAAAATATGGCATTATAATTGTGTATACCAAGAACAGAGACTTTCATAGATATTTTCCATTCTGGGATTATTCAATTCTTAACCTCGAGTATTACTCTGAACATAGTCTGTACTCATATAACACATTGAAAAATCATAGTGATAGATATCAGAAAACATATTCACAAAACCGGTTTATCAACACAACACTGTGTGCTATGGAAAGTATAAACATTCACACATTTCAAACAGGACAAACCCAACTCAGAAACTACTGCTGGACTTTTCTGATATGGAAATTTTATGTTTGTTAATACATGTATACAAGGCTAAATTTGTAAATCGTCATTGTTAAATGGTGGTTGTTTTACACTGAATTACAATAGGAGAACCATTGACTACACAATATAAATGATTTCGAAAAACAAGAAAACTAAACATTGAACAATATTTCTAAGTGCACATGGCACCATTAACAATAATAAGTAATTAAAGTGTAGAGATTTGTTTTAGTTGTTGATGGTGAGTGTCAAATAGTGATCATAAGATGCTTATAGCTAGTGCCGAAAGTTATTTCAAGTTGTTGCACTTAAATCACATCGTAGCTCAGAACAGGAAATATCAATGCAGTGCATTTTATGGAAAGACAATGCTGAATAAAAAAGACCTGTAATGTGCATTTTTACTTCTAAGAAGAGAACACGTCAACAGTTGCGAATTTCAAAAGCATTTACACTAACATTTCACAAGATACAGACGTATCTTGAACAAGACGTATACATGTATTTATTGTGTACTAATGATTGGTTGTAAGCAAAAAAAATGAACTAACATTCCTTTCAAATCTATGTAGGTTTAGAAAATCTGGGTCCATGCTTATAAAACTTTTAGTTGAGTCTGAGTACGTTCTCAAGCTTTTGATTGGCAGTATTAAATTATTGTTGATTTCTTTTCTTTTTTTTTAACATCGCAGATACAGATGAGTGCTTTTAAAAGCATTCGATAGTATTTCAGTGTTCAATAATGGCTGTTTTGTAAAGAAAAAAGGGCTCAAATGGATTTAAAACTACAGTTACTTTGAAAGAAGGAAATAGTATACAGTAAATTCTCCTTTTCGATAGATTTATTCAAAGAGGTTGGATCTAAAATTCGCCTATGAGGGAATGGGTTAAGAAACAATTACCCTTTCCCTAATGAATACTTTAGCATGAACTGATCAATCCATGAACTTATTTTTGTAACATATTTTAACTCTTTCGCTGCCAATGTTTTATGTCCATGTTATAAGTTGTAAGCATTTGAAAGTTGAAGCCTGGATCTACCCTATTTGCAAATGTGTGAAATTACATCTTTATGAAAACAACGTATGTTCAAACTTGGATCTGATGCCATTTTGACTACCCCCGACGTCATTAAACTTTTGAGACACTATTGACAAAGTGTAAAGAAGTTTTGACCCTGGTAAGGCGCCGAGTTACACGGCATTTCATCTAGATGCAAACTGCTTGCAAACGCGAGTCAGATCGCAAAAAAGCGGGATATTGGCTTAACTTTTGGGGTCTTAAAACATTAATGTTCCGGCCATGGCCGAACGTATAGACACAGCTCTGTATAATTCCATAAGCAAACAGAGCAGACCCACAATATCAGTTTTATCTGGGCCTATTCTGTTTGCAAAGGTGGGATGGGGATGGTAGGGTGTTAAAATGCGTTAAGGAGTGAACGGGTTAAGGAATATGCTTAGTTAAGAACATACACACGCCTCTTATCTGCGGCTGTATTTTGATTTTCATCTACTGGTCAGATTTTCACTAGTGTGCTGTAATCCTGGGCCATTCCCGTAGCTATTATATAGATAAGACAGAACCAACTTTCCCTCCTGCCCACGCCATCCGTGCCAGTCCTTTCACAGGTTTGGGCCACTGACACGGTTTGACGGAAGACCTTAGAAGAAACAGTGCCAGTCCTATATTGTTATCTAATTGTAGTTGATTTTTGCATGTAGGTGGCAAAAAATTAGCCCTAAAATATAGAGATCCAGATAAGATGCGTAAATTAAATAATCTTTAAGAATAATTTCTTTATTTCTCCACCAAACCCAATGCTGTTACCACTCTTTAGAATTGTCTCGAAGAGACGATTCTAAAAAGTGGTCACAACATAGGGTTAGGTGGAGAAATAACGATACACATCTTTATCTGTTGCTCTGTTCATATACGAAAAGCAGCCTTAAGAGAACAAGACCAACCATCACATTTAAAAAGTGATGTCTGATTAGATTCTACATTGCGAGCATCAGTAGAATCTGAACTATGTAAGTCTCTATTTTGATTTTGTTCGTTTTTTGCTTGCATCGGGTTTCGTGTCGCTTAAACAGTTTTTCAGCCATATCGCGACGCCCACTTAATTACTGGCGGAGTAAGACCTCAGAGGTTTTTTTCTATGCATGGAACAGATTGCATTATTTCATGTACAGAAGAACACTCGAGTTGAACCGCACCTACTGCACGCCAGCTGGGCTTCCTCAAGTGAAAAATCCGAATGCCCATGTCAGATTTTGAGCCACAGCCGTGACAGACTATGTCTTGAAAAGAAATGAAAGACAGATACCTTGCCAAAATTGATGCAGGTCAGAAAATGAAAACTATGGAATAAAATCATTTCCTCGCATAAAACAAAATGTCTTGTGTCAGGATGAAGAGGCTTTACATGTAGATAGTACATATGCAGCCCAACCCATATCTTATCAGATATTAACCTTTTCAATACTAAAAGGTAGTTGGTCGTGGATGCAAACAGTGTAGACCCATATAAGAGGCCCCATAGAGGAGCCCTCTGATTAGGTTCTGCACTGACTGTCGTTCAAATGTGTAGTATTTTACACTACATGTAATTTGACTGTATATATAAACACTGCGTGGTCGTTCTACTATGAGTATGCAGCCTTCAAAACGCTAACAATGTATTCATTTTGATAAATTAACGACATACAATTATAAATTTATATATTAACTTTGAACAGTAATCATTCAAAGAGTTGAATAGTTTGAATAAATTCATGGCTTAATAATTGTCCAAATGGACCAATCCGGTCTAGCCTGGTCTTGCCCCCTTTGTTATCTATATCCTGTACACACATACATGTATGCCCTTCCCAACAACAAGAACAAGAACAACAACAACAAAAAACCCATCACAAATATATTATTATTTTAATCACATGTCATAAGTATCGAAAACATACTAAAATGATAACTTAATATATAGAGCAGGGATGTTCGCGAAAAAACATGACGATGCAGTGAGAAAGAATAGATAATTTAAAGTGTAATACTGTTTACGAAACATAGCATTTTAAAAACAAATGAAACACACCTCATGGTCTTAGATGTGACAAATAGTATGATTTTTAGTTTATAATAATTTTCTTGTGTAAATTACAGTAAAACCCCTCTTATACGACCACTTGATGAACAAATATTGGTGTCTTCATAAGCAGGTGGTTTCTTAATGCAGGACGAAAGCTATGCAGAAAGCTCCTATAGGAGCTTTCTGTATAACTTTCGTCCTGCATTAAGCTACCACCTGCTTTTTCCACTGTGAATTATGCCCCTTTTTGTTGGTTGCATTGATGGACTTTACTTTATAGACATTTAGTGAGTAAGCTCACATACACCACGCCCCACATTGTCAAAGAAATAAAGTGGTTCCCTCTGACAGATTCCTCTGAAAATCGAACACATTCAAGCCTTTATTCATGACAATTCTTAAAGCAAATTTGAGGGAAAATGGTTAAGAAATGAAAGTGCTAGAATATAGTGTATTAGGTTACACGGGTGAACTGACGGCCGTTGTTACGGATTGAGTGTATGTGGCTATTCTTTTGTTCAAAATAGTCACATAAAATGAACATTAGCCACCCTAAAACCAGAACTACAGATAACGGTGCGTACTCAAATACTAAAACCGTCATTTTCCGACAAATCCTATGTTGTGACCACTCTTTAGAATCGTCTCGAAGACTATCTAATCAGGTACTCATACTATCAAGCATGAACACTGTGTAGAACACAATCTTTGACATGGCGACTGCTGTAGGCTTGCACTGCTTGACTCCTTCAATATACATTGTATCTACTAATCATATACTCGTACTAACAAACATGAACACATTGTAGAACACAATCCGACAGTGCGCTTGTCATATGACGACGGGTGTAGATCTACACTGTTTGTAAAAACATTAAAAACTTATCGCGATATGTTCAAACATGCACAAATGCGTAATTGATAACAGTAAAACAGACTATATAAGGGCTTCTCACAAGGGCTACAATAAACCTCCTCTATAACGCCAACCACAAGAAAGATGTAATTATCATTGATCTTAAAGGCACGCGGTTGATTAATGCAGGAGCGTTCTGAATTTCTTTCATCCTACATTAAGGAGTCACATGCTTCTAAACAGTCCCATGTTAACCCTTCTCTTGCTGAATTTTAAAATACATTTCTCCTTCGTCTTTACCCATGCCCTGTTATAAAAATTACACATATCTTGACTGTGTACAAGTATTTAGCTGTGCTATCACTGCTCTGGCGTGCACTGGTTGCACAATCAACTTGTAAATAGTGAAGACCCTGATGAGACAGCTCCTGCAGGAGCTGTCTCATCTGGGTCTTCACTATTTACAGGTAGGTATATTGACGTGAACAGCAAGCGAAGGGTTAATGCATACAGTATCGCTTTAGATGAGTTTTACTGCATAACAAAACCTGTCACTATCGGTCACAGAATATGTATATACATACATGTAGGACATGTAAGGCAGGTGGTAGCTTAATGCAGGTCAAACGTCGAACTATTTTGTATTGCCCTGCATTGAGAAACCAACTGTTTATTAACTCTTCGCTTGTTGTTCACGTCAAAATACATACCTGTAAATAGTGAAGACCCAGATGAGACAGCTCCTGCAGGAGCTGTCTCATCAGGGTCTGCACTATTTACAAATTGTGGTGCAACCAGTGCACCCCACAGTAGTGATTGCACAGAGAAATAATTGTAGACAGTGAAGATATATGTACTTATACAACAGGGCATAGGTAAAGAAGAAGAAATGTATTTTAAAATTCAGCAAGAGAAGGGTTAGGACCCTTTTGTTCAGTAAATGAATGGCCGCTTTGGACTGGTTCTACTGTACCTATGTTTGTTCATAAAGCTTTGCTCTAGACGGGTTTAACTATATACAGGGTGTCCCAAAAGAGAATGGAACCCGGGATCAAATGTGTATTTGAACCAATGTAACCGGACACTTTAAAATATAAATATTTCCTTTTGTAGAGAAGTCATTTGTGCACATGTCTGCTAAATTTATCTTAAAAAATATGCATTGGTTTTAAAGATATGAGTATGTTAATGAATGCGCCGAAAATCTGTTTTAACATTATATGCGTACATTGCATAGACCATGCCTAAATCAAGTTTAAAACAGGGTTTTGGGTGCTTTCGTTTAAATGCTGATATCTTAAAAGACAATGAATATATTTAGACAAAATTTAGACAATATATGGCAAAATATTGTCTCTACTAAGCTACATGTATATACTTTTAATTAAAGTTAGCAATATTGACAGAAATGGGACAACTTGCATATCTTAATCCCGGGTTCCGTTTATTGTTTTTGGGACACCCTGTATATATGTTTTTTTATGTTATTGTGAATAGACGATTGTCACTAACGCAGGGCGAAAGTTAGGCAGAACGATCTCGTTTGAGCTTTCTGCGTTACCTTCGCTCCGTTTTAACCCTTCGCTTGCTATCCACGTCAATATACCTACCTGTAAATAGTGAAGACCCAGATGAGACAGCTCCTGCAGGCGCTGTCTCATCTGGGTCTGCACTATTTACAAGTTGATTGTGCAACCAGTGCACTCTACAGCAGGGATTGCACAGAGAAATACTTGTACACAGTGAATATATATGTAATTATACAAAACGGCATAGGCAAATAAGGAGAAGTGTATTTTAAAATTCAGCAAGAGAAGGGTTAAGAAGCAAAATGCAACTCACGACAGTCACTTCCAGTTGTATTAATTTAGAGACGGTTGTAGAAAGGTTCTTTTGTAGCATGTGATTCATGAAACTGGACATGAACACACCCTGACCATGTTAGACGCGACATGTCTGTAATTTGCAAACAGCTTGGGTCCAGATGAGACACCGAGTATGTCATCAGAATCAACACATATTAATACTCGCTCAATTAGTTCTGATCATTTGGTTGAATCTTAAATTAGCAAAAATTTTAATAAAATGAAAAGTATTAGCTGATATATGTTTTTGTCCAGCATCATAAAGTCAGTCACTTGAACCATGAATCAATCAAACATGACACATATTTTTGTAGCTTCGTCATATGCTCAAATGAAAACTGGAAACACACCACATGCTTTGGTGACTGTTTTAGTACCAGTCAATTTCCGTTTGCAAACATGGTCATCTATTTAAAGTTTCATTACGGTAGAACATGTCTTAACCTTTCGCTTGCTATTCGCGTCAATATACCAACCTGTAAATAGTGAAGACCCAGATGAGACAGCTCCAGCAGGAGCTGTCTCATCAGGGTCTGCACTATTTACAAGTTGATTGTGCAACCAGTGCACTCCACAGCAGTGATTGCATAGCGACATACTTGTAAACAGTGAATATATATATATATATATATATATATATATATATATATATATATATATATATAATTATTATACAGCAGGGCATGGGTAAAGAAGGAGAAATGTATTTTAAAATTCAGCAAGAGAAGGGTTAAGCTGTCATAAAAAAGAGCTCTAATTATTGGTCTGTAAAGCAGACAGTAGTTTAATGCAGTTCATATGTAATGCAGAAAGTTCCTATAGGAGCTTTCTGCATTCATTACTTTTGTCCTGCATTAGGCAACGACCTGTTTTTTTTAAGAATCCTGTGATTGATAAATGAATGGTCACTTAGGACATGTTCTCCTGTGTTGACTTCTTTTAATTACATGTACTTCTCTACAACAATATGCCAAACAGTTTGAAGACTTTGAAGAAGCCAAGCTACATGGCGTTTAACCTAGACTAAGCCTTTCATTGGTATAGACGACTTCTGGCATATTTGCAAACAGAGTAGACCCAGATCAGACAATTTCTGAAATGTGTAATTATCAAAACTGATGTCCATGAATATCTATGTAGCGATACATTCTTAATTAATATTCATGAGGATAGGTTTAACCCATTACCTCATAGGCTATTTTAGACCCTATCTCTTTAAATAAATCTACCGAAAAGGAGCATCAACTAGAGAAAAGGATTTTTTAAAGATTATTTAGCTTGAAACCATTGTGATAAATAGAGCATTTGCTCCTATAAGAGCAAATGCTGTATTTATCACAATGGTTTCACAAAGTAACTTTTACAGAGTCGTCAAAATCGTTAATATACGGGAATGGGCTAAACTGTTTACAGACTAATCATAGCTTCACTCATTGCTTAAATGCCGATGAGTCGCAGTAATGAAAAAAAATATGAATCTGAGTCATACTTTCGACACTATTAACCCTTACTTCATTGGGAAAAAATAAAATCACATCAACTCAAATTTTGATCGTGAGCAATTTAAACTATAACTGGTTCAAATAAGCTTTTGAGAGGCTTGGCCGAGTGTCAAACAGTTTGGATTCTGGTTACTAGAAGTCTCATCAGGATCCAAACTGTTTGCAAATGCAAATCATGTCGCAGACAGCGGTACAAGGGTTATCTATGATACTTCTCTGAGAAGAAAATCATGCAACAGGAATCGTGTACTTTGAACCCAGGTCAGTCTTAATTAGTAATAACAATTGAAGAACTTCCTTGAAGGACGATGACACATTTAAAAGCCACTTAAACCATTCATGCTGTTCTGAACAGAAACCAAGAGGCTTGACCAATAATTTTTTTTAATAAACCAAACAATATTGGGATTTGAAATCTATCTATTGCATAGACCTCTCGGATGGAACGTAAGCCTTTCGTAACTACACTGTAAGGGACGAATTCATGATGACTTTGCAAACAGTTTGGATCCAGATGAGACGCCGAGTAACTCGGCCTCTCACCAGGATCCAAACTGTTTGTTACTCTGGTAATACAGTTTTCAATAGAAGTGAAGGGAAAATCAAAATTTAGGGCAATTTAGAAAAATCTTTCGTTGTCAATGTTGCGTCTGTTATAACTAAATTTAATGTAAACTGAGTGGATGATTCAGACTAGACACCGAGTCACTCGGCGTCTCAGCAGGATTCAAACTGTTTGTTACTTGAGTAATTTTCTTTATTAAAATGAGAGCAAAGTAGCGAACGAAAATTGTAGCGGACGACAAATTTTGCAGACGACAATAGTTGGCAGTTATTGCAGCCTTGCACTCAACTCTTTTCTCCATGAATATTCCTGTAAGTAAATCGTTATGACACCATACATATTAATTAGCTGTAGTTTAACAATAACATATCGAGGGATTGGTGCAAAATTATTCTAACTCCTTCACAAAGTGAAGGAGTTAGAATAGTTTTGCACCAAGCCCTCGATATGCACTCATCAATATTTTAACCAAGACAGAAACTGTAGAATTATATCTTTATTATTTCATAAGCAAACATAGTAGACTTTGATCATACAGCTACTGCAGGTGCCGTCTGATCTGGCTCTACTCTGTTTGCGATGGCGTAGAAAGGCGTATGTATGGAGTAAAGGGTTTACAAATTAACCCATTACCTCATAGGCTATTTTTAAATCCTACCTCTTTTAAAAAAAATCTACCGAAAAGGAGCATTAACTAGAGGAAAGGAAACTTTTAGAATGTTGTAGTTCGAAACCATTGTGATAAATAGAGCATTTGCTCCTATAGGAGCAAATGCTCTATTTATCACAATGGTTTCACAAAGTGAATTTTACAGAGTCGCTAAAAGTCGTCAATATCAGTGAATGGGCTAAACAATGCTCGTGTACTGCATCATTATTTGGACACGATCGTCCATTGTTTCAATACAATGATATGATAAAAGCATGAGAAGTTATAACCCTTTCCCTAATTAACATGTATGCGTGAATTTGTGTACTCATTAATATTAATTAACTTCATTTAATTTACAAGGGATTTTTTTACGTTGACACAAACTATAGAATCAGATCTATATCATGGCATAAGCAAACAGAGCAGCCTTTGGTCAGATTGTTCCCATAGGAGCCGTCTGATGTGGGTCTACTCTGTTTGCAAAGACATTGAAAAGCGTTTACATGAAGTAACGAGTTAAGGTATACGCACACTAATTAAATCAATCTATAATGGAATATAACGGAAACAATCGGTATAAAGTATAGGCACTCCAAAGCGCTTCGAATATTCTCGGTGAAACTAGGACAATTCGGCAATTTGTCGAGATTATACGAGGCGCTGAAAATCATATATACGCTCATACATAATGTCAATTCCGGAAAATCTCTGTTTTATTGCGGACAGTGTACCTTAAACTGTTTGAGCGGTAAACTAATCGATCTTGCTGGATCACAGTGTAAGTGGTGTGTCAAGTGTTTATCGATTTGTTGATGATTTGTGATATGATCTGTATTAAATACGCACTTACTTGAAGATAAGTATGCATACTTGTAACTCGATGAAACTGAAAGTGGCGCGTTTTCAAATTTGATAGTACATTGTCACTACTGTTTGTTGAACTCCTTATATACATCGTTAACGCCTTTTACAAACAATAGACCCAGATCAGATGGCTCTTATAGGTGCCGTCTGATCAAGATCTGCTCTGTTTGTTTATCAAACATTATAATATCAGAGTCCGCAGTGTCTGTCATTGCTACAATTCATGTGTTCTTGTGCTATTATGAAAGTCATCTAAGTAATACAGTAAAACCTCTCTATAAAGACCATTAAATTACATCAGGTATTTTGTGTTAAAGGCATGTGGGTGCTTAAAGCAAGGTGAAAGTAAAACAGAACGCTCCCATAGGAGCGTTCTGTTTTACTTTCACCTTACTTTAAGAAACCACCTGCCAAAAATACCAACTAATTAACACAAATTAGTGGTGGTTATAGAGAGGTTTTACTGTACATGCAATTATGTGCATGCCATTATTTCGCACATGAATATTCATGAGGCAAATGGTCAATATTGTTACTTACACATGTACATGCATCTTAGTTTCTGTCATCATTGAAGAGGCATTGTTCAGATAAGATGCGTAAATTAAAACATTTTCAAGACTAACTTCTTTAATTCTCAAACAAACCCTATGTTGTGACCACTCTTTAGGACGATTCTAAAGAGTGGTCACAGCATATATTTTGGTGGAGAAATGACGATTTTAGTATTTGAGTACGCGCCTTTATCTGCATGTTGCTGTATTCTTTTTTCCTCAAAATCCTTGACTATTTATATACATGTACCAAGTAAATGAATAATGAAAGGAGGGTACTCTAACCCTAAAGTGCAAAATTCGAATATATAAGACCATTGCAGTGTATACCCAGATCAAAGGGCCATTTGATCTGTACAGAATACGCAATCACTTGAAGATGCATGTACATACAGCAGAACCTGTCTGAAGCGGCCATTCGTTGTTTGAACATAGGAAACTTAAAAAGCAGGTGGTTGCTAAATGCAGGGCAAGAGCAATGCAGAAAGCTCCTATAGGAGTTATTTTTGCATAACTTATGATCTGCATTAAGCTTCCACCTACCTTACACGCCCATTATCAGACCTATTTTTGATGACCGCTTAAGAAGGTTCTACTGTACTTGTAGCATGATAAAACTGGGAGCGTTTGTCATGAAAATAATTCTCTTTGTTCAATTAATATTCAAAAAGGGAGGAGCTAGTTTTATTTAATCAGCAGGTGAAGGGTTAAACCATTCGTTTCTGGTGTGGTTTCACTTTTAGCCTGTTGCGGATGGGTGGGTGGGTTAGCCCTTTTCCCTGTTCTATGTTATGTCCACTTTCAATACCTATTGAACATTCATGGAATCAAGAGCACCGCACGCGGGTGCCAACGCTCGTATGGCGTCATTATCAAGATGAACATACATACCAAAATGAAGGTTATAAATGAAAAATTAAAGAAGACACGGACGCCGGAGTTACGACAACAGCTCGTGATTTCTTCGAAACAGACGAGCTAAAATGGTTATAATGAAATATGAAAGGTAGAGCATAGTAGCCATTTTAGAAACTACAGGAACAGATCTTTCAAATTTTACTAGCAAAACGAGCAGACCCTGATCAGACGGCTCCTATAGGAGCCGTCTGATCTTGATCTACTCTGTTTGCAAATGAGTGAAAACACCGTTTATATCAAGGAAAGGGTTAACTGTACAAAGAATCTGGATCCAGACAAGATGCAAAGTAACTTCCTGATGCCTCATCAGGATCAAAAGTGCTGGATTCTCTGACTGTGTTGTTGAATAGGAATGCTAGATAAATCAATTGTGACGACAGAAATCAATGACATGTTCTACCAACAACAGTCTGCTCAGCAGGGCTTAAGGTTAACAGAGACATGGGTAAGCAGGTTAAACCTACTTCTGAGTCTGAGTTTGCGTCTGCGTCCCATTCTCAAGCATCTGATTGGTCAGATTTTGAGGTTGCTTAGAGTTTAACCAATCAGATGCTTGAGAATGAATTTAGACTCAAACAAAATGCTTTAAAACCTCGGACCCCGGTCTTACTGCAAAACCTCTTTAGACTGATCTGTTGGAGAGCAAATTCAGCTGGTTAGTTATGCTTTAGCGCAAGACTAAATTAGAACCTGTCTTAAACGGCCATTAAAAAGATGTCTAATTATGGGCCTGTAAGGCAGGTGGTAGCTTATTGCAGGTCAAAAGTAATACAGAAAGTTCTTAAAGGAGTTTTCTGCATTTTACGCATGCATTAAGCAACCATCTGTTTTTAAGACTCCTATGTTCAATAAACGAAATTGATATTAATTAGATTGATTGTAATAGCGAACGAACACAGGACAATTTGGCCAAGGCTGAAACTATAGACGCATATCTATATTATATTATACATTTTGTAATTAAGCAAACAGAGCAGACCAGGATCAGATGGTTCCTATAGGGTTTACTTTGTTTGCAAAAACATAGAAAGGCGTACTTATAGAGTAAAGAGTTATATCATGATTAGGCATCGTTGCACTGGGCGACTGGGTTGCTTCAAAATAATTTAACCCTTCTCTTGCTGAATTTTTAAATACTTTTCTCCTTCTTTACCCATGCCCTGTTGTATAATTACATATATCTTCACTGTGTACAAGTATTGCGCTGTGCAATCGCTGCTGTGGAGTGCACTGGTTGTACAATCAAAGTGTAAATAGCGCATATCCTAATGAGACAGCTCCTGCAGGAGCTGTATCATCTGGGTCTTCACTATTTACAGATAGGTATATTGACGTGAATATCAAGCGAAGGGTTAACCCTTTATTCAGTGAATAATTATGTAAGAAATAATGCATGAATTAATATTCATTAACTGTACATTCATTTCTCTGTTCTATGTTTATTCCAAAATGCAATACCTACTGAATTTTCATGGACAAAACAAATTATAATAAAATATGGAAGGTGGAACATTGTAGCCATTTTAGAAAGTAAAGAAACAGATTTATCAAATTCAAGTTAGCAAACAGAGCAGACCCAGATTAGACGGCTCCTACAGGAGCCGTCTGATCTGGATCTACTCTGCTTGCAAATGCGTGAAAATGCGTTTGTATGCGCAAATGGGTTAATATGTATAATGGAATATGAACAAGAAAAGTGGTGACTCTGATCAAAACTGTGAAATCAGATCTTTATAATTCTATATGCAAAACAACGCAGACCCTGATCAGAAGTCTCATACAGGGACTGTCTCATCTGGATCTATTCTCTTTGCAACGGCGTTAAAAGGTGTATTTATGGAGTAAATGATTAAAATGGTGTTACATATATGATAGTCGCATTTGAATGGCTGTACTCCTGACCAGTGTACGTAATATGGGTCTTCTCTGTTTACAAAGGCTTTAAAGGGGGGTATATGGAGAAAAGTGTAAAAATACCGTATCAAATGTGATAGTCGTAATCTCTTGATCAGTGTACGTAATCTGGGTCTCTCTCTCTTTACAAAGGCGTTAAAAAATATATTTATGGAGTAAAAGGTTAAAATGTTGTTACATATTTGATAGTCTCGTCTTAATGGCCGTACTCTTGATAAATGTACGTAAATTGATTACGAACTAGGCTGGTGGTAAAATGTAGGTCCTTATCAATCTGGACCAGGTTACATATGTTACAGGTATACAGCAAACACTCTGTTTTACGACCGTCAACATATTTATTTCTGGTTGAAAGAAGCAGGTAGCTAAGCCAAATGCAGGATAAAAGTTATGCAGAAAGCTCCTATAGGAGCTTACTGCATTACTTTCATCCTACATGAAGCAGTTATTTGTTTTTAAAGACACTGGTGTTTATATTCATTAACCATTTCCCTCAAATGAACGCCTTTTTACGCCTTTGCAAACAGTGCATACCCGGATTAGACGGTCCTAGATTACACTTTACATCGTTCACTATTGGACATAATATTATATAGATCTGATTCTATATCAGCTGTCATGGACAAGCTAATGGAATTTGAAAGATGTAGTGTTGTACTTCCTAAAATGACTACAATGTTCCACCTTCCTTATTTCATTATAACTATTTTGTCCATGACTATTCAGTAGGTGTTGCAATTTGAAATTAACATAGAACAGGGAAAGCGTTAATTATTTCATAAATATTCATTAGGGAAAGGGTCAATTGGTTGTAAAAGAGAGAGTCTTCTGTACGATTGCATGTATATTTTTTGTACTTTAACTGATACGAATGTTGACAAAGGCTATTGGAGACCCTATTAATCCTCTAGGTAGATAACAGACAATCTATGTTAGACAATCTATATCTTTGATATATAGGTGTAATACCTACGTTCAATCACAAAGTACTTTTACGAAAAGTACAAACTGACATGGTTTGAAATTATGAGGAAGTGTCTGTTGTTTGGTTGGTTGTATGGTTGTTAGTTGGTTGTTTATGGATATTATTTAATGTCAAGGCTGGTGGAGTGGGAGTTTCGAATACAGAACTACCATTGCTGAGTTCCACGTTTCTTTAACTAATTACCTGACAGATGCACCTTTTATCGACTTTGAAAACGTAGTAGACCCAGATCGGATGGCTCCCACAGGAGCTTTCTGATCAGCGTCTGTTTTACTGGCTTATGAACGTAAATCGATGTTCTGATTTTACAGTTTCTACAATGGCTATAGTGTCGTTTGTTCATATACATGTAATATTATGAAAAAAGATGCTAATCAATATTCGCAAGATCATTTAAATCTTACATAAACACCCATTAGACAAAGGATAAAAACGTAATCTGTGTAAAACCAATATACCCTGGACTTTAACCATTCCCCTGGGCTATGTTTATTCCAAATTTCAATACATACAGAGTAACTGAGAATATTCATTGACAAACAAGTTAAAGTGAGATATGGAAGGGGTGACATTGTACCCATTTTAGAAAGTAAAGAAACATATCTTTAATATTCCATTAGCAGACAGAGCCGTCTGGTCTGAGTCTACTCTGTTTGCAGATGCGTGAAAATGCGTTTATATGCAGGAATGGGTTAAACCATCATAAAATCACATTATCCTGGAACCATCAAACCCTCGTTATTACGACCCTCGTCATTTTAATTGTATTCTGAGTGCTAAGCAAGAAAGCCGCTAGTTTTAACGCTTTTTGGTCGACACAGCCGATGATCGAGCCCACGTTCCACCAACATAACACGGGCCATTTGAAAGTACAGTAAAACTAGTCTTAATCCAATGCCCGCTAGAATACTTTCACACCCATCGTCTTCAATAAATATATTGAAAAGGAGCAATTACTAGGAAAAAAGTATAGTTTTGAAACCGATGTGATAAACCATTACAATTGTTTTAAAACTGACTGTTTTAGAGGCGTCAAATTGCGCCAGTAAGGAGGATTGGGTTAAGCGACCTTATATTGTTGGACACAGGGATTTTAAAAAGCAGGTAATTTTCTCAATACATGTACAGGCAAACGTAATGCATACGAGCGTACATCTCATACAGGAGCTTTCTTCATTACTTTTGACCTGTATTTATATACCACTTGCCTTACATACCCAATATTAGACATACAGTAAAAACCCCGCTAATGCGTCCATATAAAAGAGGTATAATTCTGGGTGCATGCTATATGCAGCTGGTAGCTTAATGCAGGGCAAAGGTAATACAGAAAGCTCCTTGAGGAGCTTTCTGCATTACTTTTGCCCTGCATCAAGCAACCACCTTCTTATAAAGACACCCATGTTTTTTTTCATTAAGTGATCGCAATAGAGGGGTTCTACTGTATGTTTGATGGTCGCCTTTACTGTATTTTGTGTCAGGTACTGATTTATATAAATATTACCATTTTCATGAGAACGCTTTGTGGTACTAATCATCGCATCACCAAGGTCGGAGGTTATTATGGGCATCACTCTGAGGTCGGTCTCAAGTATCTGATGGGTCAGAATTTGAGCAAGTTAAATTCAGGGTCCATGCTTATAAAACTTTTAGTTGAGTCTGAGTTCGTTCTCAAGTTTTTGATTGGTCAGATTTGAGCCTTTGGCTCAAATCTGACCAATCAAAAGCTTGAGAACTCAAATCTGACCAATAAAAAGCAATAAAAATTTTGCAGGTAGAGACGAGAATAATTAGCGACATTATACATGCTGTCAAAATTATTTAACGCTTTACTTCATAGTCATGTAGGAAATAATGACATTATGAATATTAATTAGCTAAATATTTATATTGACATATGAATACTAGAAGTTAAATGTAACCGTAGAATCAGGTCTGTATTATTTTATAAGCAAACAGGACAGACCCTGATCAAAAGACTCCTACAGAAACTGTCTGATTTGGGTCATCACTGCTTGTTCGTAAAGGCGTTAACCCACTTTTCAGACAAACTTCTTATTCGCCTTAGTTCTATGAAATGCCATTCTGCAATGCTATTTGCTAAATGCTAAATGCGAAATGCTAAATGCGAAATGCACTTTGCCAATTGTGGAAATTGCTAGGGAAAGAACCGGAATGTTCCAAATGATTGGTGCAAATGATCAATGCGAAATGCAAAATGCTTATTGCTTAATGCATGTTTGCACTACTAGCACCGAACAGCGACATTTTTAGTGTTGTAGTGCAATAATCAATAAGCTTTAATGTAAATAAACATGATTCAGTCACTTTAAACAGTCGCTGTTCAATGCCAGTAGTGCAAACATGCATTTAGCAATAAGCATACGCACTTCGCATTTGTCATTTACATCCATCATTTGGAACATTCCATAGCAATTTACACATATGGCAAAAAGCATTTCGCATTTTGTATTTAGCAATTAGCATGTCAGAATGGCGTTCCATATAGAGTTCCATATCATATATTATCTACATGGCGGCGTTCCGAACGATTCCCCGAGGAGTTCCTATTGGTTCCCCTAAGAGTCCCGATTGGTTCCCTGGAAGTTCCGATATGTTGCGCATGTGTTCGCGATGTCGGAATGTTTTTTTTTCTCCCAAGAACAAGAAATTACTACTGGCGCTGCAAATTATCACTGATTTACAAATGCTTGTTTACGATAAGTTGCTCGATAGGGAAATCTTCAATAAATGTAAATGACCCAAACAGTAGTCTTTCCGCCTTTATGACATGTTAAAACGCCGTCATTACAGACATGTTACCTTTAACCCATTACCTCATAGGCTATTTTAGATCCAACCTCTTTGAATAAATCTACAGAAAAGGAGCATTAACTAGAGAAAAGGAAATGTTTTAGAATTTTGTAGTTTAAAACCATTGCGATACATAGAGCATTTGCTCCTATAGGAGCAAATGCTCTATTTAACACAATGGTTTCAACAGGTCACTTTTGCAGAGGCGTCAAAAGGCGTCAATATGGGGGAATTGGTTAACTCTTTTGTCGCCATGGGCGAAGTCGTGATGATGTTTGCAAACAGTCTGGATCCAAATGAGCCGCCGAGTTACTCGATATTCTCATTAGGGTCCATACTGTTTGACACCCTTATTGTGTTTTTAAACAGAAGACGAGGCCGGTTTGAAACATGAAGCAGACGATAATCTTAGTAGACGAAATTTGTTTGGCGGCGAAAGGGTTAAAACACATAAAATGATACAGTTGAATTTAGATATCTCGAACTTCAAGGGACCATACAAATTACTTCGAGATAACATAAGTTCTATTTATTCAATTTCTAATCTGAATAATTTCTCAAGTTCAACAGCTTAATGCAGGCTTATAGTAATGCTGAAAGCTCTTATAGGAGCTTTCAGCATCAATTTCGATTTGAATTAATCTGTTACATGCGTTTTTAGATATGCACAGTTAACTTATTTTATAACAATTCTGTTTTGGTAATTTGGAAAGACCGAACTTGTACATCGATTGATCCTGAAGTTCGAATTATCCGAATTCGAGATACCGAAGTTCAACTGTGTATGAATTACCATTGCAATGCTTATGGAACACCTGCGATGACTTTTGCAAAAAAAACTTCTCTATTCACATTCCTACGTTTGTTTTCGAAGGATGTCCTACTTTCAGAGTTTATGTACTTCTAATCAGAAGTGTTACGTGCATGTGTTGCGGCCTAAAATGTCGCGCCGTACTTCATTTCTCAATGTTGGTATATCAACTTTTCAGGTGCTTAAAGATCATCAGTTTCAATGCTATAAGTTATGAAAATTGAATACCGCTTACGTCAGTGCTAGGAGTGTGAGTAATGTTGCTATTTTAATAACTTCTCAAGAACAGACTCAATAAAACTAAATCTGCAATTTTCTCTTTCCGCATTCCTGTTTTTGTTTTCTAAGAACTCCTATTGTCAGAACTTGGTCCATGCTTATAAAACTTTTAGTTGAGTCTGAGTTCGCTCTCATGTTTTTGATTGGTCATATTTGAGCCTTTCTGACCAATCAAAAGCTTGAAGAACTCAAATCTGACCAATCAAAAGCTTGAGACCTGATCCCAATGAATCTGAGTCTCATCCAGAACCCTAATAGTTTTCATGACAAGATATGGAAGCAAACTAACTTTAGAGTTGCAGTAGACTACAGGTCAAAGTTAACGATTCCCTTGAAAAGTTTACGTTATAAAAAATGAGCTAATAAATAGTCATGTTGTCATTTTTATATGAATATTGAACAAGGAAACAGTTAACTCTCGCTGCCAAATATTGTCGTCTGCAAAATTTGCCGTCTGCTACAATTTTTCTTCGTTTTATTTTATCCTCTGTTCTTTCAAAAACATTAACACAGTAACAAACAGTTCGGATCCTGATGAGATGCCGAGTTACTCGGCCTCTCGTCTGGATCTGAGCTGTTTGCATAGGTAATTAAAGGTGCGCCATTGGTAGCGACAGAGTTGAGAGACAAGTTTGAAACAAAGTAATTCAAGTAATTCAAAGTGCAACAAATTTAAATATACACTTTATGGAAAATGAAAACAGGTCAATAACTATAAAGTACAGACGAACAAGGAATGTCGTTTAATATGTCTTTATGAACGCTTTCGCTGCCAATGTCGCATCTGTCATTCTCAATGCAACCATTTTGGATCCAGACGAGATGCCGAGTAACTCGGCTTATCATCAGGATCCAAACTTCGTGTTGTTGTTGTGACTGGTGTTTGAAACAAAAATGACGAAAAATTAACAATAAATGAAAGTTGTAGCAGACGACACAGTTTGCAGACGACAAAAGTTGGCAGCGAAAGTGTTAAAAGCATTACTCCTCTGTGAAAAAATACGTCTGACACAATTTGGATCTGGAGTAATTTAAACTACTTCCGGTTCAATAAAGCTTTTAAGAAAGTAGTGACCGGGTGTCAAATGGCTTGAATCCTGAAGAGACGCCGAGTTACTCGGCGTCTCATCTGGATCCAAGCTGTTTACAAATTGCGATTCAAGTTTAAGGTAGCAGGGTAAGTGCTAAAAGCGTTAGTTATCTTGTAGTGGGGGATTGTGTTTGGCTTATCAGGTCACGTTTCAACGTGTGCGAGTTGCAATTTCTTATCCTTTCAACGACCAATTAACAATACAGTTTGTAGAGATATTAGCCAGATATTGACCCCAAACACGTTATCGCCTTTTCCCCGTCATCCGTATTTGCAAACAGTTTGGGTCCAGATGAGACACCGAGTAACTCGGTATCTCATCAGGATCCAAACTGTTTGACACTCAGCCAGTAGCTTCTTAAAAGCTCTATCATATCGGAGGTGCATGTGATCAAAATTACACCAGATAAAAAATTAAGCAGACACTATTGTTTTCACGGCGAGGTTAACTCTCTCCCTATTGCATATTCATGTAAAAACTGATGACATGAATATTTATTAGCTGATATTTTCAACTGGTATATGTAAACAGGATCGTTTGGTACTGATAACAACTTTAAAGTCATATCTGTAATAATTTCATAAGCAAACAGAGCAGTCTGTGCCGTCTGATCTGGATCTACTCTGTTTGCAAAGGCGTGAAAAGCGTTTATATGAGGGAAAGGGTTAAGTGTAAATACTGACAGAGATTTCAAACTGCCGTTCTGTTCGCTTGAATTCCAAACGCAGATACGGAAGCCCTGGAGGGACATTTTTAGTTACTTATTACATTTACTAGATATTACTTATTTATTATTAGTTATTTGTTATTCCTTTTATTTGTTATGAATTAATGTGTGGTTCCACCATTTTGCAAAATGAACGATTTTCCAAACATGTCCATGATTTTATTCATTATAGATATTATATACAATGCAATTTGTTTCGTGCACAGGAGCACCTCTGGAGTCTTCCTCCACCTGTCTTTTATTATCGCAAAATTCTATAAAAAAATCTGTTAATTCGTAAACTCGGTAAAGTAGTTCGGGGCATAAGTTTATATTGCTTCTCCTCCGATGAATATTTACTAGCCAAATTCTTGTATATACAATGGATGAGAAACAAACTGTTTTAGTGCAACATTCGACCTGTATTTGGATATTACTTGTTTTACATATCCGTGTATTTGTAATTCTGTACAGCATTCTACGCATGGATCTGTTATTTAAGGTGTTTCGTCCACGATTGGTTTTTGGATTTCCGCCGACTTCCGTGGGTGTACGGGGACGGTGTTTGGGACGTGTTCGGTTGTTTTCGTGGAATTTTCGCGGCTGCGAGAATGCCCGAGGATGTCCGGGGTCGGCCCGGGCACTTGCTCATGGCGAAATCAGTTATGGATGTTAAACATCTTTTGACGGCGTCTGATTTGCGTCATCTGATTACGTAATATATTCACGTCATGGATGACGTATGCATTCGCGTCATAAGCACTTGACAATGGTATACTATTAATTAATGGAATTCCCAGTGTTTAAAAATAGTCCTGAAACCGCCTGAAAATTCATGACGTCATTTATCCATGTCATCTTTTGCTGACACAGTCTATGTGCATGATGCAGTTTGTCACTGGTTTCGTTAGTTCAAATCGATCGAAATCGTCAACTCGGTGAAATGGGGTTGCATTTACCTATGAATTCCACATGCAGCCTTTTTGCACCAGAGCCAACGATTTTTGAATTTCAATTTCAATTTCCCATTGCAAGCAATGCAGATCCTGATGAGAGGGATCCTACAGGAACTCACTCATCCGGGTCTTCACTGTGTGTGGTAAAAATCGTGCTTAGCACATAATGGATTAACTAAGATCTGTTTATCACCAGTGCAAGGTTGGTGCTTATGCAAAATTATTATAAAAGCATTACAAATTGAAAATATGTAATTGTATATATGTTTTCTCTTTGTTTGAGGGCCTCATGGAAGATTGGTCATAACCAAATGAGTACTCTCGTTAAATAAAGTCTTTATTATTATTATTATTATTATGATTATGATTATGATTATTATACCTGTAATTAAGCTGGATGTCGTGATATTACTGAAATACAGTAGAACCCCTCTAATGCGACCACTTAATTAATAAACATTGGTGTCTTTATAAGCAGGTGGTTGCTTAATGCAGGGCCAAAGTAATGCAAAAAGCTCTTGTCGGATTTTTCTGCATTACTTTTGTCCTACATTAAGCTCCCACCTGCCTCTACCACCCAGAATTATACCTCCTTTAGGTGGTCGCATTAGAGGGGTTTAACTGTAGTGTTAAAACGACGTTAACCCTGAAAAACCCCAAAACCAAACCATTAAAGAAAAAGCTTGACCGCAGTAGCGTATATATCTATCTCATTCACAATCATAACAAGGAATACTAATTGTAATGTATACGTATATTTACAGGTCTGCCTACAACAACAAAATGCACTTCTGTATCTATTTAATACTTTGGGTGACATTTGTTACTTAGGTAAAAAAGGTAAAGGTGAGGTTTATAGTCAGTCTGGAACTACATACAATGTACATATTCTCCCGACTTCACAATTTACCCCCTGATCACTGGGTTATAAGTCGGCCATTAACACTCAGCGCTCAAGGCAGCCATGGCACATTGGCTTATTTCCCTCACAGGTACCCATTTATACACCTGGGTAGAGAGGAGCAAACGTGGGATGCATTTTTTGCTCAGAAAAATTCTGATAGTCCGATGGCAGGATTCGAACCGGGGACCCTTCGATCCAAAGTCTAACGTCCTACCACTGGACCACCACTCCCACTCCTACTTACTGTGACACAGTTCTTTTTGACGGTTAACTAAGCGTAAATTATTATAAAAACATCATTTAAAGTTTTGGCGGCTTGAGCAAGGTATTGTTGATATTTCAGGATCAACGTCAAAGGAACAAAAGGATTAAAGGCCTTGTTGAAATAATCAAGTCACACAGGAGACAGAGGAAAATGATGATGAAAGTTACTAAGTAGTAACTAATAATAAATAAATAGTAACATATAACAAATTCGTGTTAACTAATAAATAAGAAATAACAGTACTGCTTCAGTCTGCCTGTAGGTCAATGTCATTGATTGTCAAATGTCAATCAGGGTCCATTCTTATAAAACTTTTTAGTTGAGTCTGAGTTCATTCTCAAGCTTTTGATTGGTCAGATTGGAGTTCTCAAGCTTTTGATTGGTCAGATTTGAGCCAAAGGCTCCAATCTGATCAATCATAAACTTGAGAACAAACCCAGACTCAACTAAAAGTTTTATAAGCATGGATACAGAACTGCTTTAGAGTGTATGTTTTGCAGGGTATTTGTCTGATGTTCAGAAGCGCTGAGAAAGGCGGGCTGTAAATTTGACATTGTCCGCATGTTTTTGGCAGTGATGTTTTACCTTAAATATTCTTATCGAGCAAGGGAATTTAATTCAACAAATTTGCTTGTTTGTAATTTTGTAATGAAACACAAAGACAACGTGCTATTCATATATTTCAGTCCGTTCAAATGCAGCATGCACAGTTGTCTGCATGTTTGGAAAACTGTCGTTCATTTTGCAAAAGGTGGAACCACACATTAATTCATAACAAATAAGTAATAACAAATAACTAATAATAAATAAGTAATAACTAGTAAATGTAACAAGTAACTAAAAATGTCCCTCCCGGGCTTCCGTACACAGGTATGACGAGTGTTTTAAGAGGACACTGGGCAGATAAGCTTTAACGTGCTGGATACAGTTTTACCGATATAAAATAATTCTGATGCTAATTGCGATGCAGACTTCTTTCCCCATCTTTACAGTGGCATATTCATGGTGTCAGTTAATTTGGATCATAATGAGATTCAGTCACTGGTCGTTCCATATAGCATCCAAACAGTTTATGAAAGATAATTAAGGATTAAGGAGCTCGTTAGATCAAACAGGTGTTTTGTACTCACCTAAGCAAGAACTAGGAAGCTATGCAGGAACATGCACTTTTCATTCAGCCAATGAAATCGTCTTGCCATATGGTGCAAAGCAAAGCAGATCCCGTAACCTTGATTTGTTCAACCTTTTATACCACTAACCTCGATATACCTGCAATTAAAAACATATTTGGTCAAGGTGATAATAATGGCGGTTATTCTGATAAGGATCCAACCTGTTTAAAACCAGATCTATACATTCTCAAAAAGCCTTAAGGAATCGCAAATAAGTAAACATCGGCGGCAGATCAGAAATGAAGCAGAAATTAATCGTTACGACAGGATAAAGATTTAGGGGTGGGCACGATTGTTTTTGACCTTTCAAATAGCCTAGTATTCGCTAAACACAGGCTTGGTAAATCATTCGGTCTTAACCCTTTCTCTGTTGAATATTTATGAGAGAAATAATGACATCGTGAATATTTATCAGCTGAATAATATAATGTAAACTTTTCAAGGGAATATACAGTAAAACCTCCCTATAACGGCCACACAATTATGTTAATTAGTTGATATTTAGGGCAGGTGGCTGCTTAAAGCAAGGTGAAAGTAAAACAGAACGCTCCCATAGGAGCGTTCTGTTTTACTTTCACCTTGCTTTTAGCAGCCACCTGCCTTTAACACAAAATACTTGATGTAATTTTAGTGGCCGTTATTGAGAGGTTTTAGTATATTTGCTTTGTCAAACACTAAGTTCATAACTCTATCATGTAATAAGCAAACAGAGGAGACCCTGATCAGACGGATCATATAGGAGCCGTCTGATCTAGGTCTATGCTGTTTGCAAAGACGTGAAAAGCGTTTCTATGAGGAAAAGAGTTAACCCTTTCCCTCATATAAACGTGTTTTCACGCATTTGCAAACAGAGTAGACCAAGATCAGACGGCTCCTAGAGCAGCCGTCTGATCAGGGTCTGCTCTGTTTGCTGATAGAATTTGATAAATATGTTTCTTTACTTTCTAAAATGGCTACAATGTTCTACCTTCCATATTTCATTATAAATATTTTGTCCACGAATATTCAGTAGGTATTGAAATTTGTAATAAACATAGACGTGAAAAGCGTTTCTATGAGGAAAAGAGTAAACCTTTCTCATGCTGTTAAAATTCGCCCTTTATTTCATGGATATTCATTTCTCACATACCTTCCCTTATCTCCGAGTTAGAACAACGGGTTAAGATTTCCTTATCTGTAACACGTGTAAGATCACTTTAGAACATATGACGTCATACGTCATATATATGACGTCAAACCATGGAAACCGATGTTTACATGTCATTTAAACGGCGAAAATGCACTTTTTTGATATGTGAGAAAAAGAATCTGATGTTCGTTGTCTTTTAAGATCACATGTTCGTAAACTCACCAAGAACATGTTATTAAGCTCGCCAAGGCTCGCTTAATGACATTTTCTAAGGCTCGTTTAGGAACATGTGATCTTAAAAGACAACTCGCAACATATCCTCTATGTAAGAAATAAAGACATTATGAACATTATTCAGAGTATTTTTATATGAACAGAGGTTATTTGACAATGACAGAAACAGTAGAATCCCATCTACATGTATGTTATACCATAATCAAACAGAACATGTTCTGGGGTCTACTCCGAATGTAAAGGAGTTAAAATCTTATCTGGGTGTACTCTGTTTGCAAAGGAGTGAAAAAGCTGTTTATGGAGTACATGTAAAAGGTTAACCTTTCCCTTTTGTATATTCATGTATGAAACATTGGCGTCATGAATATTAATAAGATTATTTCTTTTATAATGGCATATATGAAAACTGAACATTTTGGCTCAGGCTGAAGCTGTAGAATCATATCTATATTACACAATAAACTATAGGAGCCGTCTGATCTGCATCTACTGTTTGCAGATGCGTGAAAATGCGCTTACATAAGGGAAATGGTTAAATCACTAAGCTGGTTCGCATTTTGCTTATATCCGATTCTTGCAAGTGTTTGCAGAACTCATTGCCCAAGTGTCAAACAGTCTCGGGCCCGATGAATCGCCAAGCTATTCTTCGCAAAGGTCATCACAGATTCGCTCTGTGCAGCAAATCCCATGAGTCGCCTTACTACGGGGATTTACAGCATTAACCCTTTCACCACCAATGTCGCATGAATGCACTACGACAAATAGTGCAGTCCCAGACCAGACGCCGCATTTGTAAGGCGGCGTCTAATCAGGGACTTCACTTTTGGTATCATTCTATATTTCTTTATATGTCCTTTACATGTAGTCCTTCGAAATTTGCATTTATTTATCGTATATCCTTATTGTACCGAATGATTTATCAAAATATGGATTGCAGACGACAGTTAGAAACTTGGCGCCGAAAGTAAACCGACGTCGGATCAGGGTCCATGCTTATAAAGCTTTTAAGTTGAGTCCGAGTTCGTTTGGCCCAAATCTGACCAATCAAAAGCTCGAGAACAAACTCAGACTCAACTAAAAAAGCTTTATAAGCATGGACCTAGATGTATAGAGTTTCATAACAGAACAGACCCTGATCAGACGGCTCCTGTTTGAGCTGTGTGATCTTGGTATTCTCTATAGGAGCCGTCTGATCAGGGTCTGCTCTATTTGCTAATTTGAATTTGAAATGAAGAAAATATTCCAAAAACGGAATCAATATGATACATAAATACTTCAATAGCTCTCATCTAATATTTCGATCGCTAAGGGCCCTTTTCAAAGATTATCATGACAAAATACATGATAATATTTGATAAAGGCCCTTTGTGGTCGAAATACCGGTATTAATTTAGAACTATTCAAGTATTTATGGAATTTGAAAGATCCTTTTCTTTACCTTCTAAAATGGCTACAATGTTCTACCTTCCATATTTCATTAAAACTATTTTATCCATGACTATTCAGTAGGTATTGAAATTTGGAATAAACATAGAACAGGGAAAGGGTTAAAAAGGGCGCCTCTCGGAGGACAATGGTAAAACACTAACTGCGTTGTGAATCTTACGCTGACATTTCTAGAAATAGTGTTACTACGAGATAATCTTTATCACTCGTGCTATTCTGAGATATTTTTTATGGAAATATCAAAGGTCAGATTATTGCATATTTTCTACTACAATCGAGAAGCATGCAGGGCATTGTTTTCATGTATACATGTGCCGGGTAAAGTTGCATATACAGTAAAATCTCGATTATTCAAATTTTCTGTAGTGAAGAATTTAGACCCTTTTAGGCAGGTGGCTGCTTAATGCATGGTGAAAGTCATACAGAAATCCCCATAGAGGAGATTTCTGCATGACTTTCTCCGTGCATTAAGCTGCCACCTGTCTTGAAGATCGATAAATACAGTAAAACCTCTCTATAACGACCAATAAATTACATCAATTATTTTGTGTTAAAGGCAGGTGGCTGCTTAAAGCAAGGTGAATGTAAAACAGAACGCTCCTATGGGAGCGTTCTGTTTTACTTTCACCTTGCTTTAAGCAGCCACCTGCTCTAAATACCAAATAATTAACACAATTTAGTGGTCGTTATAGAGAGGTTTTACTGTAATTCGTATTTTAGTGTTTGAATAATCGAGGTTTAACTGTATGCATTAGCTACATCAGATCAGGTCATTTGCAAACATTGTAGACCCAGATCAGACCGCACCTGAAAAAAGCAGTATGACAAGGGTCTTTTCTGTTTGCTTATGAATAATTATAGATCTGATTCTACAATTCCTGTCATTGCCAAACATTACCTTTGCCATAAGCTATTGAAAAGAACCCACTAATTTATATGCATACATTCATTATTTCCTACGTGAATATTCATTAAGTAAAGGAATAAGCGCATTTTCTGTCAAAGCCAATTTCAAGGATATTATTTTATTTAGATTGCTGAAGTTGAACTTCGATATCTGTCTCTCGGATAACTCGAACTTCGGAATAACTCGAAGTAAAAATTGGGTTATTCCAAAAATTACAATACAGAATAGTTCTAAAATGTATAACTACGCATATTTAGAAACACTTGCAACAGCTTAATGCAGGTCTAAAGTAATTTGCTTTAGACCTACATTAAACTGTAAACTTAAATACATTGCCGAGATTAGAATTCGGATTACACGAATCTCTGCCATCTCGAAGTAATTTGTATGGTCCTTTTACGTTCGAGATATGGCAGAACCCCTCTAGTGCGACCACTTAATGAATAAACCTAGGTGTCGTTATAAGCAGGTGGTTGCTTAATGCAGGACAAAAAAATGCAGAAAGCTTTGCCTTGCACTCAGATTTATACCTCCTTTAGGTGGTCGCATAAGAGGGGGTTTACTGTACATGTATCTAAGTTCAACTGTATTTAAATTTTAGATGTCAAACACCCATCGTTCAAAAGCGATTGACCCTGTCAAGTGACAGCCTGTCAAGAAGAGATTAAACCGTTAATTAACCGGATATTGGAGTCGATTGTAGCCTCTTTCTGGATAATAAGTATCCAAGGGCACCCGGAAGTTACTGACGCTCCAACTGGTTAAGGGGCTGTTTGGCCTTGACTGTTATTTATCACGGAATAAGTGATGGTCCCACATCAAGCAGCATAGTTCACTGCTGATAGCCCATATCTCAAATCAGATAAACAAGTTAACAATACAACTTGTCTATGTCATAGGAAACATGGTGGATATCGATACTGAGAGATTAGAAATTAAGAGTGCGATCACTGATTGCGTTCAATTGATTTTGTTTGTCAATTTAATTGCCCACATCCGTTCATCATTTAGCACTAAACAGATGTAACTCCATTGTGGCGCCAGTGATCCACACAGACGAGTACCAAAGTATATATACAACAGGAGCCCTATAAAGCGACTTCAGCAAGACCCCTCTTAACCCTTTCCCTGTTCTGTGATTATTCCAAATTTCAATACCTACTTACTATTCATAGACAATATAGTTATAATGAAATATGGAAGGTAGAATATTGTAGCCATTTTAGAAACTAAAGAAACAGATCTTTCAATTTCTATTAACAAACAGAGCAGACCCTGATCAGACGGCTCCTCTAGGAGCCGTCTGATCTGGGTCTACTCTGTTTGCAGATGTGTGAAAACACGTTTACATGAGGGAAAGGGTTAACCAGACTTTTCAATTAGTATCAATGCCGGCTTAACCCATTCCCTCATATTGACGTTTTTTGACGCATCTATAACAGTCACTTTATGAAGCCATTGTGATAAAATTTAATAGAGCATTTGCTCCTATGGAGCATATGCTCTATTTATCACAATGGTTTCGAAACTACACATTTCTAAAATTTCCCTTTTTGCTAGTAAATGCTCTTTTTCGGTAGATTTATCCAAATCTAAAAATAGCCTTTGAGGCAATGGGTTAACTCCTTTTGGAGTTTTCTGCATGATTTTCACACTCCATTAAGCAGCCCTCTGCTTACAAATATATATGTGATAATATCTGATTTATTTAAACCCCATTTAGAGGGGTTTTGTTGTACTGCAGATAAATGTAAAGTACGATTTATATTATTCCATAAACAAACAAAGCAGACCCTGATAAGATAGTTTTTACACAAGTCGTATGATCTGGGTCTACTGAGTTTACAAAGGCGCACAAAGGCGTCTCCAAAAGGTAAAGAATTAACAATCGTTGGCGCTCATTTAACTCTTTTCATCATATTGACGACTTTTAACGACTCTGTAAAAGTCACTTTGTGAAACCATTGTGATAGAGCATTTGCTCATATAGGAGCCTATTTATTACATTGGTTTCAAACTACAAAATTCTAATTTTTTCCTTTTCTCTAGTTAATGCTTCTTTTCGGTAGATTTATTCAAAGAGTTTGTATCTAAAACTAGCCTATGAGGGAATGGGTTAAGATCGTAGCATACAGAGGTCTAGACAAGGTGCGTACAATTAAACATTTTCAAGAATAACTCCATTATTTCTCCACCAAACATTATACTGATCAAAGAGACGATTCTAAAGAGTGGTCACAGTATAGAGATTGGTGGAGAACTTACGATTTTAGTATTTGGATTCGTACCTTTATTCGTAGCCCTGGTTGCATGTTTAATGCAGAACGAAAGTTATGCAGAATTTCTTGCGGTAATTGACCTTTGTAGACGGGCGTTACAACCATGAGGACAACACCGAAACATTCGCGAAATCTGGTCTTGAATGCTTCCAAAGTTTCCAAACACATGTGCAAAGAATATCCAAAATCGCTATAGGATTGTCGTTACAATACGTACGCATTAACCATTTGAAACTTTTGAAAACAGAGCTACAGATAAAGGTGCGTACACAAATACTAAAATCGTTATTTCTCCACCAAACCCTATGTCGTGACCACGCTTTAGAATCGTCTCGAAGATAGGGTTTAGTGGAGAAATAAAGAAGCTAGTCTTGAAAATGTTTTAATTTACGCATCTTGTCTGGATCTCTGTGAAAATATCACAGAGCCGAATCTGTTAGAAAAGACAACATGAGATCTTCATAGGCACACGACTGCTTAATGTAGGATGAAAGTCATACAGAAAGCTCCAAGAGTATTTTTCTGCATGGCGTTCACTCTGCATTTTTCCTGCATGTTTTTAAAACACACGCAATATAATATACACAGTTTTCAAATTTAGATTATCCCATCTTTTTCAAACCCGGCCCCTAACAACAACAAAAGCAAACAAACAAACACCCCATCCAAAATAAACAACACAAAACAACAAACAAACAAACAAAACAAAGAAACTTACACAAAACCACTCAAGAATAAATGTGCAACCCCTATAAACCAGACGTTAAAAGTAGTCAATACAGCGTCAATATTGCAGACAGGTGGCAGCTTAATGCAGGTTGAAAGTTATGCAGAAAGCTCCAAAAGGAGCTTTCTGCATGACTTTCACCCTACATAAACGCTTTCCCTGCCAAACATGATCAACTGCAATTGCTGTCAACTGCAAACTGTGTCGTCTGCTACAATCTTCATATATTTCACCCGCCCACTTTTCTTTGAATTCTGATTGGGCATCGAGTTACTCGACGACTCAACTGGATCCAAACTGATTGAATAGGTGATAACAGATGTAACAATGGCAGCGAAAGAGTTCATGCGATTTATTCTACCCTTTCCCTGATGAATATTCAAGTAGGAAATAATGACGTTATGATTATTAATAAGGTTATTTTTTATAATGGCATAAGAACACAGGACATTTTGGCTCAGACAGAAGCTGTCTACAGAATCAGATCTATATTACACCATAAGCAAACAGAGCAGACCCTGACCAGACGGCTCCTATAGGAGCCGTCTGATCTGGGTCTACTCTGTTTGTAGATACGTCAAAATGCGCTTACATAACGGAAAGGGTTAAAGAGCGGGTTTTTAATCAGAAGTGTGAAGAACTATATAATTTGTATAGCTATATGTTGCAACATGCACAGTGAAATGTGTCTATTTTAAACATTGTGTCTAAATTAGTCAGACCGAATCACAGATGACTGTATCGAACGGTTTTTGTGTGATGTGTTATACATCCAGAAAATCATATCAGATTCTTCTGACATATCCAGTACGTGTGATTCTGAAAATTTAGTCCGATTGATTATATACAATA
The DNA here is from genome assembly GCA_963576725.1 of Azorinus chamasolen. Lineage (NCBI taxonomy): Eukaryota > Metazoa > Mollusca > Bivalvia > Cardiida > Solecurtidae > Azorinus > Azorinus chamasolen. The sequence continues at coordinate 50,040,160 of OY755246.1, read as the reverse complement.
GAAGCTGTCCTAAGCGGCCATTAATTTATTGAACACAGCAGTCTTTAAAGCAGGTGGTTGTTTAATGCAGGTCAAAAGTAATGCAGAAAGCTCCAATGGGAGCTTTCTGCATTACATTTTGGCCTGCATTAAGCTACCACATACCTAACAGACCCATCATTGACCCTCTTTTTGATGACCGCTTAAGACAGGTGCTACTATATAAATCAATGTTTATTTCTGTAAATCATTGAGTGAGTGAGTGAGTGAGTTGGGTTTTACGTCAGACCAACAGTATTTCAGTTACATTTGTATTTGCAGACGGCACCCGCTTGAGACAAGTTATAGTGCTGCCTCACTGGAATGCCCCTGCCGCGGAATGATTGGCGAACATTTAATTTAATTCAGTTTTACTGATCTAACTCAAAAACGGGTCAATAGGGAACTTAAAATCATTTAACACTTTATTCCATAGACACGTACTCTAACACATTTCCAAACAGAGTATACCCATCTTAGATGGTGTCTGTATGAGTTATCTGATCAGGATCTGCTCTGTTCGCTTATGACTATAGTATACAATTGATTCTACAGTTTCTGTCATCGCCTAAAAATTTCTGTTCATACACCACACAGCCCGCCGAGAAACTCGGTCCCTCGGCATCTCATCAGGATCAAAACTGTTTGCCATTTTAACGATGTTTTAAAACGAAATTAATGATAGCTCCAGTTCGAAACCTGCAGCATACGATACTCGTAGCAGACGAACTTAATTTTGCGGCGAAAGGGTCTATAATTAACCTTCAGGATGCAGAACAAAGTCTCGTCGAGAGAAAATGACTGTTACTGTAATTATTATAATTCAGATTTATTTCCATTCTTTAACATATTCCCTCCTACTGACGCCTTTTTGCGTATCTGTAAAACTCATTATTTGAAACCATTGTGATAAATAGAGCATTTGCTCCATAGGAGCAAATGCTGTATTTATCACATTGGTTTCAAAACTACGCATTTCTAAAGTTGTCATTTTCTATAGTTAATACTCCTTTTCGGTAGATTAACTCAAAGAGATTGGGTCTAAAAACTTATCTTAGAGGGGAACGGGTTAAAAACGATCAAAATATCAAACAGTTTGGATTCTCATCAAACAATGGGCCCAGACTGTTTACAAAAAGTATTATAAGTTCCTCTACGTCGTGCTAAAGGTTGTAGATGTTTATTATTATTGTCAGACACAGCCACAAAAGAGGCGGAAATACGTCATAGTTTCTTTGCGCATGTACTTGTCCTTTAACATATGAATGAACCTGCATTAAGCTTTCAAAATAGTTTGGATCTAGATGATGTGCCGAGCAAGTTTAAGTGAAATCCAGATAGAAATTCCAAACTGTTTGAAATGCATATATAAATAAAAGCCATTTGGTGTTTGAGAATAAAAAACGATCGGGTCATTCCTTTTGACGAAGACTATTATTAAGATTTTCACTCTCTTTCATTGTTCAATGGATGACGTAAAATGTTCAATGGATTATCCCATACACCGACTGAAAGAAAATGATTGCTCAAATTTGAATCCGGTGCACTTTGACCTTACCTCGCTGTGAAAAACTATGCTTTTACTGCTTTTGAGAAACTACAGTACAAACTCTCTATAACGGCCACTTAATTGTATAAATTAATTGGTATTTAGGGCAGGTGGCTGCTTAAAACAATGTGAAAGTAAAACAGAACGCTCCTATAGGAGCGTTCTGTTTTACTTTCACCTTGTTTTGCATGTAAGCAGCCACATGCATTTAACACAAAATATTTGATGTAATTTAGTGGCCGTTATATAGAGATTTTACTGTATTGACACAGTGTCATGACACAAGCTTTTGACTGACTATTGCCAAAGTGTCAAAACAGCTTGGATCGTGATAAGACGCTGATATTTTCGGCGTCTCATCTAGATACAAGTTGTTTACAAATACGAGCCAGGTCATAATTAGTTGGACACGAGATTCATTTCGCTTACATTGTTTCAAAGAAGGGCGTGAAATGGCCAATGGATTATGACGTATATGTACTTATCACGAGTAACTATATAGCTATAAGTACATTGAATCACAATAGGGAAATTAAGAAACCCCTTGAAAGAGACTTCAACGGTAGTAACTTGTAAGGATCAAATCTTTCCCCAAAACAAACAACAGATGTTGTACAATAAAACCTCCCAATCACCTACAGGAAATCGATGGACCAAATGCCATCCAAAATAAGGAAAACGCTTGTTTTCCCCCATTTTCGTGTTATCCTTGGTATTAGTGCGTATTTCATGTTTTTTTGTTTGTGCTCCTTGTTGTTATTGAAATGTGGCGTACACATTTTACCGAAATAAATATATCTATCCATCTCTGTCTAAGTCTGGGGTTTACAGGCAGACTGTAGCTTAAAACAGGACGCAAACTGTGCAATAAGCTCCTGCATGAGCTTTCTGCATCACTTCCGTACTGCACCAAGCTCACAAAGGTACCCCGTAATGCAGAATAATCCTCTTAAGCAACTACCAAAATAAGAAGTCTACATCTAGGTTTAAAGGCGGATAGTAACTTAATGCAGGCCGAAAGTAATGCAGAAAGCTCCTATATGCATTACTTTAGTCTTGCATTAAGCAACCACCCGCATTATTCATAAAAATTAATTGTAATGAGTTTCTACTGTATTTGAAGACAATTCTCTTGTTATCACAACCGTCCGTTCACCTTTATGGACAGTTGGGACAACCGACTGCATCTACCTCAAAACTACTGACTCAATAGACATCCTGGAGCTGCTTCAACCCATTCCCTCATATTGACGGCTTTTGACGACTCTGTAAAAGTCACTTTGTGAAACCATTGTGATAAATAGAGCATTTGCTCCCATAGGAGCAAATGCTCTATTTATCACAATTGTTTCAAGCTACATAATTTCTGAAATGTTCCTTTTCTCTTGTTAATGCTTCTTTTCGGTAGATTTATTCAAAGACGTTGGATCTAAAACTAGCCCATGAGGTAATGGGTTAAAGTTGATGTGCCATTTGGAAATTACTTTGTGAAGTAAATAATACTGGTCCAGATCAGGGCAGGTTTCTCTGAATAACCCTTAAATGGTCTGGATCAACAGTTTTCAAAGTTTCTCTTTACAGGACACTGGGCACATATAGATCAAATGGCATAATAAACGCGAAAAAACATATTTGGTGTTTGTTTTGAACAATTTTAGAAGTGCAATTGAAATTTGAATATTTGTTTCATAATTCCGTTTTTTTCGATTTCTTTACATACAGTTGAACTTCGATATCTTGAACTTCAAGCGACTATAAATTAGTTCTAGACAACAGAAGTTCGAGTTATCCTATTTCTAATCTGGACAATTTATAGTGTTCATGGCTTAATGAAGGTCTAAAGTAAGGTTGAACGCTCCTGTAGGAGCTTCAAGCTTTACTTTAGACATGCATTAAGCTGTCACATGTGTTTCTAGATATGTATATAGATATATTCCGTATTGTAAATTTTGGAAGGAACTAATTCGAGTTATCACGAAATTCGAGTTATCCGTGTTCGAAATATCGAAGTTCAAGTGTATAATCAATGTCAAACTGTTTGGGCCCTGAGGAGACGACGAGTTACTCCAACGGACAACTATGGAAATAAGAAAAACGCTCGTGTTTCCCCTTGTTCGTGTTATCCTTGGTATTAGTGCGCATTCGCCTATGACGGCGAAAGAATGATTGAAATCACCAAAAGAAATGCATTTTGAGTGCCTTTGAACACAGTGTAAACACAGGTCAGACGGCCCCTGCAGAAACCATCTTCTCAGGTTCTGTCCTGCTAAGGCCAACAACTCAACCAACAGATATTCATGACGTCTGCGTATCTTTCACCTGCATTACATGTTGCCTTCTTATAGCTCGAATCATGTAATGATAAGTATGTTTTAGTGTTGGGATTGGCGGGGCTTTATTGTATGTGATGTTCGATGGTACATATATCACCTTAACCCATTCCCTCATAGGCTATTTTAGATACAAACACTTTGAATAAATCTACCGAAAAGAAGCATTAACCAGAGAAAAGGAAAATTTTAGAATGTTGTAGTTTGAAACCATTGTGATAAATAGAGCATTGCTCCTATAGGAGCAAATGCTCTATTTATCACAATGGTTTCACACAGTGACTTTTATAGAGTCGTCAATAGTCGCCAATATGAGGGAATGGGTTACATGTAAATATGTACTTTTCATACACGTATTTTTTTATGCATTCGTTTATTCTAAAATGAATAACTAACTTTATCGATGAAGAAAACAAATGTTGCATATCAACATACTAATATATTTCTATTACATGATAAAAACCCCAAAACATGTAGCCCTGTGTTTGGAACAGTTTGGAACCGGATGAGATGACGAGTGACTCGGGCGTCTCATCAGGAGTCAAACTGTTTGATATACTGCTTACGTCTTTGAAACGAAACAGAAGAAAGTCAGCTGCGAAAATCAATCGTAGTTAGAAGATACTTTCTATGAACGAATTATTTGCTTATCAGACTAAAGGATCTATGAAATCAGCATCAGAAATATGAGCGCTGGTGCTTGAGAACGTTTAATGTTTTGTGTCATTATTATCGTCACGCTTACATCAATGGTGCATGACTCTTTTCAGACTCTTTGTCATAATTACATGTACTTATACACCGATGACGTCATGGTGACAAAATTGCTTCCTGACCACTATGGCCACACTTAATATCAACCATATTGAACTAGTTAAGGATCATGAAGCCGCACGTGGTACTGATTTTGTAATGTATAACAAGAGCCGCGTGAGGAGCCAACGCTCGTCTGATTTGATGCTTGTCCAGCTAAATTAAAACAAGAGGGCCAAGATGGCCCTTAATCGCTCACCTGATTACCATAGATTTAAGATTTTTGCAGGGTAGCCCATGGGTAGGGTCAATATTGACCTTAGGGACAATATATGAACAATGTTGATAGTGGATCATGAGCAGTGGATCATGAGCAGTGGTTCTGCAGAACAAGATTTTGAAAGATTTGGTATATTGATTTTATCAAGACAATGATTCTGACCAATGAAGATTGGGCTAAAAATGTGCTCTCTAAAGTATTTTTTCTAAGATTTGACCTAGTGACCTACTTTTTATTCCCACCCAACCCATGATCACACTCAACCTTGATATCACCAAGACAAACACTCTGAGCAAGTTTGAGGAAGACTGGGCTAAAATGTGGCCACTGGAGTGTAAACTAGATTTCTCTAAGATATGACCCAGTGACCTACTTTTTGACCTCACATAACCCACTTTCAAACTTGTCCAAGATTTTATTAGGACAATCATTCTGACCAATTTTCATGAAGATTTGGCTATAAATTTGACCTCTAGAGTGTTCACAAGGTTTTCGTACTATTTGACCTAGTGACCTAGTTTTTGACCCCACATAACCAACTTTCAAACTCGTATGAGATTTTATAAAGGCAATCATTATGACTAAGTTTCATGAAGATTGGACTAAAATTGTGACCCCTAGAGTGTTCACAAAGTTTTTCTACTGTTTGACCTAGTGACCTAGTTTTTAACTCCACTTGACCCACTTTCGAACTCGTCCGAGATTTTATCAAGACATTCGTTCTGACCAAGTTTCATGAAAATTGGACTAAAATTGTGACCACTAGAGTGTTCACAATGTTTTTCTACTGTTTGACATAGTGACCTAGTTTTTAACTACACTTGACCCACTTTCAAACTCGTCCGATATTTTATCAAGACATTCATTCTGACCAAATTTCATGAAGATCGGACTAAAATTGTGATCACTAGAGTGTTCACAAGGTTTTTCTACTGTTTGACCTAGTGACCTAGTTTTTTACCCCACATAACCCATTTTTCAAATTCCTCCGAGATTTTATCAAGACAATCATTCTGACCAAGTTTCATGAAAATTGGGCTCAAAATGTGACCTTTAGAGGGTTCACAATGTTTTCCTACTATTTGACCTAGTGACCTAGTTTTTAACCCAACTTGACCCACTTTCGAACTCGTCCTAGATTTTATCAAGACATTCATTCTGACCAAGTTTCATGAAGATTAGACTACAATTGTGACAACTAGAGTGTTCACAAGCAAATTGTTGACGACACACGACGCACGACGCACGCCGCACGCCGCACGCCGCACGCCGCACGACGGACGACGGACGACGGACATTCAAGTCTCCCAAAAGCTCACCCTGAGCTTTGCTCAGGTGAGCTAAAAATAAAAATAGCCATAACTCCAAAATTTTGAAATCAAGAGTTGTGGTTGTTATTGAGAGGCCTTCCTCTCAATGAGATCTACTAACCTATGAAGTTTCATGTTGATACTTCTTATACTCTTCGAGTAGTGAGATGCATTAAAGTGTTTGCACGCCGATGACGACGACAACAAGGACGACAACGACAAAGACGACAACGCCTACGACCCATTGATCACAAAAGCTCGACTTTTCTTTGAAACAGACGAGCTAAAAATAACAGCAAACGCTGTGTTCAAAACTCACTTAACCATTTCCTTTATGCAAACTCTTAATCGCGCCTTTGTAAACAGAGTAGACAACGATCAGACGACTCTTGTAGGAGCCGTCTGATTACAGGAGCCGTCTGATCAGGGTCTAATCTGTTTTAGTGATGAAGACTGTATGTCTTTGTAGACAGGTGGCTGCTAAATGTAGGGTGAAGGTCATGCAGAAAGCTCTTAGAGGAGCTTTCTGCGTGACTTTCACCCTGCATTAAGCTGCCACCTGTGTTAAAGATCAATAATTGCACGTATTTGAGTGTTCGTAGTACCGAGTTTCTACTGTATTTGAGTGTTCGTAGTACCGGGTTTCTACAGTTTTTGAGTGTTCGTAGTATCGGGTTTCTACTGTAATTATTGACCCTTTCAACCCTGTATTGTCAGAGTGGAAGAGTCCACCAATGTTCAACTACAGAGTCCACGTAGTATTAACCCTTTCCCTGTTCTATATTTATTCAAAATTTCAATACCTACTGAATATTCATGGAGAAAATTGTTATAATGAAGTATGGAAGGTTGGACACTGTAACCATTTTAGAACCTAAAGAAACAGATCTTTCAAATTCCACTATCAAACAGAGCAGCCCCTGATCAGACGGCTCCTATAGGAGCCGTCTGATCTGGGTCTACTGTGTTTGAAGACGCCTGAAAAGGCAATTATATGAAGGAATTGGTTAGAGGCATAACCTTGCTAGAGGGTTCTGAATGACAAACAGTGCTTACCTTGTTTAGAAAGCTCCTCTAGGAGCCCCCAGATTTTGGTCTACACTATTTGCAAATGACAGATCACATGTGTCCCGCAGTCAATGGATTAAAGCGCAATGTTGTTAGATTTTATGGAAACATTGACATAAAGTGTGTAACTGACGCAAGGAGTTCGTTTTAAATGCAATATTCTTGGAAAACATTTGTTCACAAATTACAAAAGCTGACACTTACACTGTTTTTAATTTAAAACGTTCTAAGACATCTACAAAATGTTAACTTAGCCACTTAACCTTTTCCCTGTTGCATATTCATGTAAGAATATTGACGTCATGAATATTAATAATATAATGACATATGCACACAGGACATTTTGGCTCAGACAGAAACTGTAGAATCAGATCTATATTACACCATAAGCAAACAGAGCAGACACTGATCAGACGGCTCCTATAGAAGCTGGGTCTGATCTGGGTCGACTCTGTTTGCAAATGCTTACAATATGGAGTAAAGGGTTAAAGACAGGTGGCAGCTTACATAAGAGAAAGGGTTAACCTAGCCGATCGCGACATAACTCTCATTTGCAACGACTCTGGGTCCAGATGAGATACCGAGTCAGCGTCTGATTAGGATCCAAGCTGTTTGAAACTCGGATATTAGTGTCTCAAATGCTTGAGAAACCCGGAAGTAAGTGAAAATAACAACACATCAGGGTGTTAGAAGCAAATGCCAATTCTTGACCTATAAGGGTTAACCCTTTACTTCATAAAATTTAATATTAATGTAAGACATTATGACATTATGGGTATCAATTTGATTAAGTTTTATAATACTATATGATAGGAAGTTTGGGCCGGGGCAGGAACTGTAGAATCATATCTGAGTTATGCCACAATCAAACATATCCTGATCAGATGGTCCCTACTCTGTTTCCAAAGGCATAGAAAGGTGTATTTATATTTTTTGTCACTTGCATTAATTGGATAGGTCATTGTCCAAACATCAAGTACCTAGGCGCCGATACACACTAGTGTAGGCGGGCAGCCACTTTCATTGAAAACAACGAGAAATAGACGTACTTTAGTATGAACTATTTCATCACCAAAGTGTGTTGCAGTTGTATATTAAAAGATTTAAAAGTACTTTGGTAGTTGTTTTGTACATTTCACAGTTATAAATAATATTTAAGTTTAACATAATTCATCACCTTATCGCCATGATCATCCCATGATGATGATGATGATAATGATGATTATAATGATGATGATGATGACGACAATGATGATGATCATCATTATTATCATCATTATCATCATCCCACTCCCCCTCCTCCTCATCATCTTCATCATCTTCACCAACAACAACACCATCAACAACAACCTAATTATCCTCCTCCTCCTCATCATCATCAACATTATCAAGATCAATATAATAATCAACAACAGTATCAGCATCGTCATTATCATCATCATTACCATGACCATCACCGTTACCATCATCACCACTATCATCGTCAGACTCATTTCATCATCACCATCAACGCCAACATCGTCGATTCATCGTTGCAGTTGTTGGTAGCTATAACTACAGTATATCCATATTAACCCTTCTCTTGCTGAATTTTAAAATACATTTCTTCTTCTTTACCCATGCCCTGTTGTATAATTACATATATCTTCACTGTCTACAAGTATTTCGCTGCATTCAATTACTGCTATGGAGTGCACAAGTTGCACAATCAACTTGTAAATAGTGCAGACCCTGATGAGACAGCTCCTGCAGGAGCTGTCTCATCTGGGTATTCACTATTTACAGGTAGGTATATTGACGTGAATAGCAAGCGAAGGGTTAAAGGTAAAGTAAATAAAAATGTTTGATAAAAAGAAGTTCAGAGAGCAAGCCCACATGCCCTATGCCGCTAGTTACATTGTCAAAGAAAAGGTGGTTCCCCATGACAGATTTCCTCTGACAATAAATCGAACTCATCCAAACTTTTGTTAATGGCAATTCTTAAAGCAAATTTGAGAAAACAAATGGTCAAGAAACGAAAGTGCTAGATGAGCAACAATGTATTATGATATACGGACAGACTGACGGACGGACGGGTCAAAACATATACATGTACTCCATCAACGAAGTTGCACTGGGTATACTAGACCCGCTAGTCTAGTCTAAAATCTAGAACAAAGGACACTGTCTGAACCCATTCCCTCATAGGCTATTTTCAGACTCAACGTCTTTGAATAAATTTACTGAAAGGGAACATTTTCTAAATGTCTTTTATATAACTGTGTAGTTTTGAAACCATTGTGATAAATAGAACATTTGCCCCAATGGAGCTCATGCTATATTTATCACAACTGTTTCAATAAGCGACCTTTACACAGGTGCCAAAAGGTGTCAATATGAGCAAGAAGCTTGTAGCGATTACATGTGTCGGGTTGTAAGCCTTCTCGCACTGTACATTCAAATGTGAATCCACCCACTTATAATATTAATTATCCGACTCATTCTAAAGTTGATTCAAATATAGTCACTAAATTGTACTAGCAAATATTGTAGACCCATATGAGACAGCTCCTCTAATAGCTGCCTCATACGGATCTACACTATTACAAATGCATATATGTACATGTATATTCTAAACACATTCCCTCCTAGACGCATTTTGACGTCTTTGTAAAAGTCACATTTTGAAACCATTGTGATAAATAGAGCATTTTCGGTAGATTTATTCAAAGAGGTTGGGTCTAAAAATAGTCTAGGAAGGGGATGAGTTTTAAAAAAAGCATGGAAAGGGTTCATCTTTTTCAGGTCATGAGTGATGAATTTTGTGCAAGGGTTGTGGAACGGGACATTCACATAACACTTGCCATAACTGACTTACCTATTATACATTTGAGTTTATTTGAGACAGTGTCAAGCCAAAGTAGGCTTTTGTAATTCATAGGTCAAGTGCGAAGTTAGATCATTTTCCTTTCTAAATAGTTTTTCTGTTGTCAAGATCAAGGTCCATGCTTATAAAGCTTTTTAGTTGAGTCTGAGTTTGTTCTTAAGCTTTTGATTGGTCAGATTTGAGCCGGCTCAAATCTGACCAATCAAAGGCTTGAGAACGAACTCAGACTCAACTTAAAAGTTGTATAAGCATGGATACTGGACTTTCTAGTGACTCTATCACATGTATGCATTTGTAGAGCAACAGATAAGATGTGTATTCAAATATTAACATCCACCAAACCCTGTGTTGTGACCATTCTTTAGAATCGTCTCTTAGAGACGATTCTAAAGATTAGTCACAACATATGGTATGTTGAAGAAAATAAAGGAGCTATTCGGGAATATGTTTTATTTACTCATCTTATAGCTGGGTCATTTATAGTATGATATTATATGATATAATATAATATATAACCCATGGTGTTTCTATAACTATCATTACTTATGAATTTAGTTGATATTTGGTATGAAGTGGTTTAGACGGGAGTCATTTATGTGTCCCATAAAACATTTCGTATATTTGTAAGAAGGAATGTAAGAACATCTAAACGTTAGTCCGTTACCGGTGTACTCGTACGTAACGTAAATACATAGTACGGTGATACCATAGCATGGTCTGAGTGCGTAACGAACACTATTGTTGAACACCAAAATTAGATTGACACCCAAGTTCGTTACTAGTGTACATAACGTAAATACATGGCACGGTGATACCATAGCATGGTCTGAGTGCGTAACGAACACTATTGTTGAACACTAAAATTAGATTGACACCCCAGTACGTTACTAGTGTACATAACGTAAATACATGGTACGGTGACACCACAGTACTGTTCCTGCACATGTTCCTTACTTGCAAATAAGCTAAAAGGATACCCAAATGATTGTGTTTAAACACAGAATACGAAACAACCACAGATTAAACAGTGCAGAGGGAAAGTAAATATTCAAAATGATTAAAAAAAGAAGATTTATTGTTTTAGCGGGTGGAGTAGGTGGGTTGCGGTTTCAATAAAAAAAAGTACGGTGACATTTTTGCAGTCAACATAGGAACTTGTTTCAAGAATGAAACTATTAGGTATTTTAAACAGTTTGGGTCCTGGTCCCGAGATTATAAAACCTTTTGTTTGAGTCTGAGATAATTCTCAAGTATATGATTGAGCAAGCTCAGAATCTGGCCAATCAGATGCTTGAGAATGATCTCAGACTAAGACTCAGAAGTTGATATATCATTGGACCCAGGTGACAGATTGGTGAAGATTTCGTTTAAACACTAAATGAACCGTTGATGGAAAGTTTGTTTACGCAGCTTCTGTAACCATAATGACTACCATTGTTCAAGCACAATCAAATAGAGTAACCTACTTGTGCCCATTGTCTCTTTAACCCATTACCTCATAGGCTATTTTAAGATAAAACCTCTTTGAATAAATCTACCGAAAAGGAGCATTAACTAGAGAAAAGGAAACTTTTAGAATTTTGTAGTTTGAAATCATTGTGACAAATAGAGCATTTGCTCCTGTAGGAGCAAATGCTCTATTTGTCACAATGGTTTCACAAAGTGAATTTTACAGATTTGTCAAACGCCGTCAATATGAGGGAATGGGTTAATGAAGCAGCTCCAGGATGTCTATTGAGTCAGTAGTTTTGAGAAAGGATGCAGTTGGTTGTCCCAACAGTCCATAAAGGCACACGTGATAACAAGAGAAATGTCTTCAAATACAGTAGAAACTCATTACAATTATGTTTTATTAATAATACGGGTGGTTGCTTAATGCAAAAGTCGTCAAAAGTCGTCAATATGAGGGAAAGTGTTAACAGAATATAAGCAAACAATGTATATATCTATAATATTCCATGAAAGCAAATTGAGTAGACCCTGATCAGACGGATCCTACAGGAATCGTCTGTTTTGGGTCTACTCTGTTTGCAAATACATGGAAAGGCGTTTATATCAAGGAAAGGGTTAACTAATATGGGAATAAATGGGCCAATCAAATGCATATATTCAATTAAATCAAATTCACACGTTCTATCAAATGCAGTAATACGAACACCATAAGCAGCATCAATGTCGGTCTCTAGATCTTTCCCTATTGAATATTCATGTAAGAAATAAAGATATCATGAATATTTATAAGCTGAGTTTTATAATGTTAAAATTTCAAGGGATTGTATTTCTTTGACAGAAACTTTCGAAACAAGTCTATATCATGTCAAAGGCAGACAGAGCAGATCCGGGTCAGAGGGTTCCTACAGGAGGATCTGATCTGGGTCTACTCTGTTTGAAAAGGCGTTAATATACATGTATGAGAGAAATGGTTAATCCTTTCTTCCATAAATACGCCTTTCTACGCCTTGTAAAAGTCACTTTATGAAACCATTGTGATAAATAGAGCATTTGCTCCTATAGTAGCAAATGCTCTATTTATCACAATGGTTTCAAACTACAAAATTCTAAAAAAATCCCTTTTCTCTAGTTATTGCCCCTTTTCGGTAGAATTATTTAAAGTGGTTGGATCTAAAAATAGCCTATGAGGTAAAGGGTTAAAGGGGTGCATGGCAGCTTAATACAAACAGAAAGTCACGCAGAAAGCTCCCAAAGGAGCTTGCTTCATGACTTTCACCCCTACATTAAGCAGCCACTTTTATAAAAAAGGTCCCAGTTCTTCTTTACTAAGAATTCGGCCTTCAGGCGGTTCACTGTATCTTAACCCTTTCCTCCATAAATACGCATTTCTACGCCTCTGTAAAAATCACCTGTTGAAACCATTGTGATAAATAAAGCATTTGCTCCTATAGGAGCAAATGCCCTATTTATCACAATGGTTTCAAACTACAAAATTCTAAAAACAAAATCCTTTTCTCTAGTTAATGCTCCTTTTCGGTAGATTCATTCAAAGAGGCTGCGTCTAAAATAGCCAATGGAGGAATGGGTTAATAATGACTAAGAGTGTCACCAGTTGTAAAAAATGCAATCCGCTTCAAATATAAAGTTTCTTGACGTATATAATTTCTTAAAAAGGCAAAAACAAGACTGTATTTTAAGATATACATAGTAAATAAATGAGGTCTAGGACATAGGGCTATTAATCCGTAACCGCATGAATATTTATTTAAGAATTTATTATGAATGTTCAGTCACTTAATTTCAATAACGATACATATATATGGAAAATGAAACGTTTTGAACCATGCAAAAACTATAGAAACAACTCTATATTGATAATTTTGGCAAACAGAGCAGATCCTGATCAGACAGCTCCAACAAGAGCTGTCTGATCTTGGTATACACTGTTCGCAAAGGTGTTAAAAGTCGTACATATGAGGTAGAGGGTTAAATCTCACTTTCAATCTATGATTGGTTCACATTTCTGACGCAAAACCGCGTAAATAGATTTTGCACAAATATTACTTTTCGGATGGCTGGGCCAGCGAAACAACGGGTGATATAAACAATGATTCATCCTTTCATTCAGGTTTAAACGCTTTCATTGGTTAAGGATTCGCCAATCGTAACCGAGAAGTCGAGTGTAACCCCTGGCATCGCAGTAGGTTAGTAATTCTAAAATTCTCTCGTCAATAGTAGACCTTTTTCCAGCTTAAAAATAACCAATATACCCAGAACTACAGATAAGGGTGCGTATCAAAATACTAAAATCGTCATTCCCCCACCAAACCCTATACTGTGACCACTCTTTAGAATCGTCTCTTGGAGACGAGTCTAAAGAGTGGTCACACTATAGGGTTTGGTGGAGAAATAAAGGAGTTATTCCTGAAAATATTTTAATTTACGCATCTTAACTGGAGCTCCGGTTATTATCTACTCAGATCTGCTACAATTTTAACATGCTTGCGATTCGATCAGGTTTTCGAAAAAAAAAAGTGCTGACCGAGCGTCAAACAACTTTGATCATGGTGAGATGCCGAGCTACTCGGCGTCTTATCTGGATCTAAGTAGTTTGCAAATGCTAGCCATGTCGTTCTTAGCAGGGCAATGGTTTACAGTGCAATGTACCGAGCACCTGTCTATTTAAAGGAACGTCTCCAATTTTAGATTACGAAAAGCAGGCTTTTCAAATTCGTAACCAGGTTGATAAACACTCGGACTCTCATCAGAATGCAATCTAGTTTACCATTTCAGTGCGGGGAACGCGTTAATAATGCCCCTTGTAAACACTGCAGATCCAGATGAGAGGGCTCCAAGAGGAACCCCCTCATCCTGGTCTGCGTTGTTTATCGTGTTACGCTTTTCTGAACCCTTTCCATGTTGAATATTCGTGTAAGAAATGCTAACATTATGAATATGAATATACAGTCAAACCTCGATTATTCGAACCCTGAAATACGTATTATTATCGATCTTTAAGACAGGTGGCTGCTTAATGCATGGTGAAAGTCATGCAGAAAGCTCCTAGAGGAGCTTTCTGCATGACTTTCACCATGCATTAGGTAGCCACCTGTCTAAAAGGGTCTAAAGTCTTCTAAACAGAAAATTCGAATAATCGAGTTTTACTGTACATGAATTTATATAATGGCAAATGTACACAGAGTTTTGGTATTTGTAGAAAGTGTAAAGTCAGATATATTATAATTTCATAAGAGAAACAGAGCAGTCTCTGATCAGATGGCTCCTATAAGAGTCATCTGATGAGTGTCTATTCTGTTTGCAAATACATGAAAAGGAGTTTATATGAAGTAAAGGGTTAAAAACTCGCTGAATATTCACGGTAAGCCTGACCTGTATGAATTTTGGAATAGTCCATTTGAGAACTTAGCGTTGAAAGGGTTGACAAAATAATCCCACATTCAGCAATGACGTCGTAGATTGTCACCAGGTGCATCAATGGCTTATCCACAGTTGTTTACAAACGTGCATGATTCATGCTCTAGTGTCATATTACTTATAGGCTTACAAAGTTTACAAAAACTGTAGACTTTAGGAATTGATCTTAACCCTTTTCCCTGGTCTATAATTATTTAGTCCAATTTTCAATACCTAATGAATATTCATAAAAAAAAAACATTAGCAGACAGAAAATACCCTGCTAAGACCCTGATAGGAGCTGTTTGATCTCCGTCTAATCTATCTGTAAATGCCTAAGGCGTTTAAATTGTTAAATATTTCTCCCTCATGGACATTCATGCGGGAGATAATGACATCATGAAAATGAATTAAATGCGTTCGTATAATGCTGTACAGGGTTGTTTTGGCTTTGACAGGTCTACAGTACAACCTGTCTTAACCCTGTCCTTCATATAAACACATTTTCACGCATTTGCAAACAGCGTAGACCCAGATCAGACGGCTCCTATAGGAGCCGTTTGATCAGGGTCTGCTCTGTTTGCTTATGGTATAATATAGATTGAGCCAAAACATCCTGTGTAAATATAAACCATTATAAAAAATCAGCAACTAAATATTCGTGATGTCATTATTTCTTACAAGAAAATTAAACAGGGGCATGTAATGCGGCAATCAAAAAGAGGTATAATGATGGACCTGTTTGACAGGTGGTAGCTTAAAACAGGTCAAAAGTAATGCAGAAAGCTCCAATGGGAGTTTTCTGTATTATTTTTGCCCTGCATTAAGCAACCACCTGCTTTTTTTAGACACAAATGTTCAATAAATAAATGGTCCCTTCTAAGCATGTTCTAGTGTATGTTATTAAGTAAGCAACTCACACAGATCAGATCAGATCAGAAGGTTCCTACAAGATACGTCTGATCCAGGTATTTCTGTTTGTAAAGGCTTGAAAAGGCGTTTTATGATATAAACGGTTAAGGACAGGGTAGATTCAGAGCATTTGCCGCATTACAAAGAATTTGTCTGATCGAGGTCTACATCAGATTCGATTAATTAACACATTATCCCCTAGTGACGCATTTTTGCGCATCTATAAAAGTCACTTTGTGAAACCATTGTGAAAAATAGAGCATTTACTCCTATAGGAGCAAATGCTCTATTTATCACAATGGTTTCAAACTACAAAATTCTAATGTTTTCCTTTTCTCTAGTTAATGCTCCTTTCCGGTAGATACATTCAAAGAGGTTGGGTCTAAAAATAGCCTAGGTCATAATGAGTTAAGACAGATTTCTTACTAGGATTTTTAACGATGAAATGGTTTATTCTGGCACAAACTGTAGAATAAGATATATCTTATATCATGAGCAATAAGAGCAGACCCTGACTAGATGGCTCCTACAGGAGCCATCTGATCTGGGTATACTTTGTTTGCAAATGCGTGAAAAGGCGTTCATATGAAGGAAATGGTTGACACTATACAAAATTAATACAGTAAAACCTCTCTATAACGGCCATTAAATTGTGTTAATTAGTTGGTATTTAGGACAGGTGGCAGTTTAAAGCAAGGTGAAAGTAAAACAGAACGCTCCTATAGGAGCGTTCTGTTTTACTTTCACCTTGCTTTAAGCAGGCACATGCCTTTATTGGAAAATACTTGATGTAATTTAGTGGTCGTTATAGAGAGGTTTTACTGTATTCTTGTAAGCAATAATGACTGTATGAGTGTGTGTATTAGTTAGCTGGATTGGAAATGGTGTTTTATGAACAAGGTATTACCCATTTCCCTGCTCAATATTGATTTAGAAATAATGACATCATGGATATTTGAGAGATGATTATAAAGAATGCACATGCGCACATGGCTCTTAATAATGGAAGAAACTACATAGTCAAATTTATTATAATTTCATAGCAAACAGGAAAGACCCTGATCAGCCGTCTGATCTAGGTCTACTCTGTTTACAATGAAAGGAATATCATGACTATGACAGAAACTGAAGAAGAAAAACATCTACTGTCAAATAAAATTAATACTAGTAAGCAGAGCGGAATTTGATCAGACATCTTCCGTATGATCTGGGTCTATTTTGTTTGCAAAGGCTTTAAAGGGCATGCGCTGGGTTAAAAGGAAACGTAGCCTACTTAACCCTTCCCATTATGTAAGCGCATTTTGATGCATGTGCAAACAGAGTAGACCCAGATCAGACGGCTCCTATAGGAGCCGTCTGATCAGGGTCTGCTCTGTTTGCTTATGGTGTAATATAGATCTGATTCTGCAGCTTCTGTCTGAGCCAAAATGTCCTGTGTTCATATGCCATTATAAAGAAAATCTTGTTAATATTCATGACGTCATTATTTCCTACATGGATATTCATCAGGGGAAGGGTTAGTCTCAAATGGACCATGACCAGATGTCGTTATTCAGTATAGCAGTATAATGTATAACTATTACTCTACACTGTTTGCAAATTCACGGTGTGCCTTTCAGAATGGTGTAGGTAACAGAGGGACAGGTAACGAAACTAGTTATACTATTTGGGAGTATATTAACCCTTTGCCTGTTGTATATTCATGTAAGAAATAATGACGTCATGAATATTGATAAGATTATTTTTTATAATGGTATATTAACACAGCACATGTTGCCTCAGACAGAAGCTGTAGAATCAGATCTATATTACATCATTAGCAAACAGCAGACCCTGGTCAGACGGCTCTAATAGGAGCCGTCTGATCTGGGTCTACTCTGTTTGCAGATGCGTCAAAATGCGCTTACATAAGGAAAAAGGTTACCTATTTCCTTCATCTTTTCGCTCATTTGCATAGTAGATCCAGATCAGACAGCACCTATAGAAGCCGCCTGATCAAGGCCTGTTCTGTTTTCTTATGATATAATATATTATTCTACAGCTTCTGTCTGAGCCAAAACATCCTATTTACACATGCCATCACAAAAGTCAATCTACTAAATATTCACGATGTCACCAATCCTTTCATTGATATTAAACAGGGAAAAGATTAATCGTTAATCCACTGAATAATTAAAACAATCTTCTCATTTTCTGAATATTAATTAAAAACAAAATATTGTATCAATTTTTATCACTGGAGAAAGGATTGTGACAAGAAGACGCAGATCAAAGTTCTCCATTGGCAGCCCTTTGCTCTGGGTCCTTCCGACGAGACTATAAACCGAGGTCCGATGTATCAGTGTTTTACACTAGGCATCTAAAAGAACCAGAGAAACTTAGTCGATAATAAGAGTAGGGCATCGCGTCCGGGCTTCTCTGTATCCCCCCCCCCCCTCTCTCTGGGGCGTCCAATTAGCCCATCGTGAGCAGAAACGGACGTTAATAAACACAAACAAACAAACAAATAAAAGCAAAGATCTCATGTACCCTGTTCTCGCACGTTAAGGGTTATTATTATTATTATTATTATACCACATTTTTATAGCGCTCTTTTCATACAGGATATGTGCGTTCAAAAGCGCTTCACAAAGATACATTTTATGTACAATAATGCGTAAATTATAGAACATTTAAAATAAAATATATTTAATACTTATATATAGATAAGAATAATAATAAGGGTTAAGTTTGCAATGCACCTGTCAGTTATATTACTGCAGGGGACATAAGCATGTCAAGCATCATAGATAAGTTACGTTCCCTGGTGACGGTCACATAATTATTTTCCATCTGCGCTTTTACATGTATCCGCATTATCATTTTTTCATGATTAAAGGGACTTCAAAAAAAAAAGATTTACAATTTCTAATTTCTAATATTAAATCGTACCTACTATTGAATCCGCCTCGACCTGTGCAAACAGTTTGGATCAAAATGAGACGCCGAGTGACTCGGCGTCTCATCAGGTTCCGAACTGGCTGGCTGGCTGGCTATCTTGTAGTAGGACATACCTCACTTTAAACCTGAAGCACACGATAATCTCAGCAAGCTTAACGTATTTGTCGGTGTAGGGGTTAACTTGATCTTGACTTTCTTTACCGTTTACATATGAATACAGTAAAACCCCTCTAATGCGACCACCAAAATGATGCATAATTCTGGGTCTTAAATGCAGGTGGTAGCTTAATGCATGGCGAAAAATATGCAGAAAGCTCCTGCAGGAGCTTTCTGCATAACTTTCGACCTGCATTAAGCAACTACATGTACCTGCTCTTAAAGACATTTATTTCCATTCATAAGAGTGGTTTTACTGTATGTGTACATGTATTAATTAGCTAAGTGTTTGTAATGGAACCCTGAAATGGTTTAACAATTTAACATCATAAACACTTACTGTACAATCAGATTTATTTTCTGTTATAAGCAAGCAGAATAGACTCTAATCAGGAAGCTCTTACAGGACTAGCCTGACTGAGGTCTACTCTGTTTGCAAATGCATGAAAAGGACATTTATGCCAGGGAAAGGGTTCTGGAATTGTTAATCCTTTGTTAATTGTTATTTTCATGAATATTCATGTAGAAATAATGACATCACGAATATTAATTTGATTAATTGTTATAATGAAACATAGACACGTGACTATTTGGTTATGGCAGAAAATGTAGAATCATATCTATATTGTATCATAAGCAAACATAATAGATCCTAATCATACAGATCCTACAGGAGACGTATGATCTGGGTCTACTCTGTTTGCATATACGTAAAAATGTGTTTTTATGACATAAAGGGTTAACCCTTTCACCGCCAATGTCGCAAATACGCACCACGACAAATAGTGCAGTCCCAGATCAGACGCCGCCTTTTCAAGCCGGCGTCTAATCTGGGACTTCACTTTTTGTCTTAAACTCTATTTCTATATCTGTGCTTTATTCCTTTGAAGTTTGCATTTATTGATCTCATTTACCAAATGATTTAACAAAAGTGGTTTGCAGACGACAATTAGAAATTTTGGCACAGAAAGGGTTAAACTATGCATTGCTTAGAAAGGAATCTCATTCGAAAGCATATCAAACTTTCTACCTGGTCAAACATGAAATTAAGTCCAAATGAAAGGCATGCAAATGATGTCAGTCGTGCTAGTGGTGAAGGACAAGTGCGTGCTTTTAAGTCGTTTATCACGATTTTGAAGATAAATGTTTTCACCAGTCCTGTTACGCAAATAAAGTAAAAACGCAATACTTGGAAAGTGTAGCAATGAAGAATTAATGTTTTTTTAGGCAGGTGACAGCTTAACCCTTTCCCTGTCCTACGTTTGTTCCAAATGTCAATACCTATTGAATGGTTATGGACAAAATAGTTACAATGAAATATGGAAGTTGGAAGTTGGTAGACATTTTAGAAAGTTAGGACACCGATCTTTCAAATTCTATTAGCAAACAGAGTAGACCCTGATCAGACGGCTCCTCTAGGAGCCGTCTGATCTGGGTCTACTCTGTTTGCAAATGCGTGAAAACACGTTTATATCAGGGAAAGGGTTAATGCATAGTGAAGGTCGCGCAGAAGGTTCCCGGAGAAGCTTTCTGCATGAGTTTTATGCTGCATTAAGTTGCCACCTGTCTTAAAGGCCGATAATGATGCTAGTTTTACTGTTTGAACTATCGGGAGTTCACTATATTTCATTTGGTTAACCCTTTACTCCATAAATAACGTCATTTACAAACAAAGTAGACCCGGATCAGACGGCTTCTATAAGAGCAGTGTGATCAGGGTCTGCTCAGATTACTTATAACATAATACAGATATTATAGAAAGTCCACTTGTTCACATTGCCATAAAAATCAGTTAGTATTCATGACGTCATTGTTTCTTACATGAATATTCATGGAGTACAGGATAAAACATTTACAAAATGTAACTGGTGAGTTTACAGATAGGAAATAATGATATCATGAATATTTACAGGTAAGAAATAATGATATCATTAATATTTACGTGTAAGAAATACATGCTATCAAGAATATGTACATGTGAGATATAATGACATCATTAATATTTACTGGATGTAATTTTATAATGGCATATGAACACACGAATACTTAGCCATGACAGAAACCATACCGTTTTTCAGTCCTTGGACGCATGTACTGTCATTCTCAAACAATGTAGACACAGACCAGAGGAATCCCAGAGGAGCCCTCTGATCCGTGTCTGCACTGTTTGTCATTTAAACCCCTCTAACAAGTTAACATCTCTATAACGTCCACTCTCTATAACGGCCACTCTCTACAACGGTCACTCTCTATAACGGCCACTCTCTACAACGGCCACTCTCTATAACGGCCACTAAATTGTGTTACATGTAAGTAGTTGGTACATGTATTTAGGGCAGGTGGCAGCTTAAAGCAAGATGAAAGTGAAATAGAACGCTCCTATAGGAGCGTTCTGTTTCACTTTCACCTTGCCTTAAACAGCCACCTGCCTTAAACACAAAATACTTGATGTGAATTAGTAACCGTTATAGAGAGGTTTTACTGTAGTTAAAAACAGATGGGCTATTTAACTCTGATGGTTCAGGACTGAAAAAGTTTAAATCAGATCTATATCATTTCACTGGCAAACAGGGTAGAATGATGAATATAATCTGATTAGATCGCTCATACAGGGGTGTGGACCCTTTTTAAAGCATTCAGGAGTTAGACGTTCTTTTTTGTCTTTGCATTTTACTATTCTATCCTTTATACACAAATAGGATATTACAAATATTCGTGAATCTTTAACTTTAATCTTAACGATTTTGCAATCAGAGTAGATCCATATCAGACAGCTCCTTTTGGAGACGTCAGATCAGGGTATGCTCTGTTTGCTTATGAAATAATAAACATTATTCTATAACTTCTGCCATGACGTAAACATATCCTGTGATTACTTGCCATTGTAGATATTCAGCTTATTAGCCCTTATTAGCCATTTTAGAAAATAAAGAAACCGATCTTTTAAAGTACATTATCAAACAGAGCAGACCCAGATCAGACGGCTCCTATAGGAGCCGTCTGATCTGTGTCTACTATGTTTGCAAAGGCGTGAAAATACGTTTATATAAGGGAAAAGGGTTAATTTTCATATTGTCATTATGTATTATATTACTTTTCAAGACGTAAACAATTAAACAGGTGCGAAATGGTGACATATCAATGACATACTGTATTTAAATACTTAAATAACAGTCTAATTCACGTCCTGTCCTGAGTCAATCAATTATTTTCGGGGCACAGATAAAACAATGACAAATAGGCAAAAACAGACAACGTGTTCGGAATCGTTCATAATTTCGAAATATTTGATAAAACGTCACGGAACTCTGTAGCATGTAGGTGTTACGGCGCATGCAACAATGTATAGCCTTAGTCACTAGGCATAACTGTTATACAGTCATAGGCAAGAATGTGTATGTGCATTGGGGTGGCAGGAGGGGGTCCTGCTCGGTGTTCTTCTTTCCTATGGATCGGCTTGTTCCTGTTTGCGAAGTCCGCATTCATTGTATTCTTGATTTGCCCATTCCCTCCTATAGACGCCCTTTGACGCCTTTGCAAACAGAGTAGACCCATCTCAGCTTTTGATTGGTCAGATTTGAGCCAAAGGCTCAAATCTGACCAATCAAAAACTTGTGAATGAACTCAGACTCAACTAAAAGTTTTATAAGCATGGACCCTGGTCTGTTCTGTTTGCTAATGGTATTTCTACAGTTCCGTCTTAGGCACAACAAATATGCTGTCCATTTTTTATCATATTAATATTCTGTCAATGATTATTCATAAGGACATGAACTCTTTAATAATGTTAACAATCCTCAGAAAAAACCACCGATAGTTTATAATATGCCGACAATACCCACGCAGCAGTGAATTTCTAACTTTAAGCTCTCTACACAATTGTCAGCAATATGTTAATTAACCTTTATCCTGCTGAGCAAATTATTTTACAGAACTTTTCACCTACTACATTTTCAAAATTCAAGCTATAATTAATGTGTCTACCAAAATTCAACCAGGGTGTCAAATAAAGTTTGGGTCCACATGAGACGCCGAGTTACTCGGCGTCTCATCTGGACCAAAACTGTTTGCATAGGTATTCACTCATCCGCCCATAACAGGCTAAAGGTTAAATCCCCCACCCACTTTAAAAGTTCGCGTGGGAAGCATGGTCACATTGTCAAACCCCTTGGATCCTGGTGAGACGTCGCATCTACTCTAAACCGCGTCCTTGCTGTTATAGTTCATTTTGGATCCAGATGAGACGCAGAGTAAATTAGCGTCTCGTCTGTGTCAAATCTGTTTGACACTCGGCCAATAGTGTTTCAAAAGATTTAGTCCTTTCCCTGATCAATATTCATGTAAGAAATATCATTAACCTGTACATGTATTAGTTGAACTTTTATAATGTAAACATTTCAAGGAAAGATTTTGCTTTGACAAAAACTGAATAGTCATAATTATATATATCATGCAAAAAGAGCAAACAGAGCAGACCCTGATCAGACGAGTCCTCTAGGAGCCGTCTGATCTGGTTCTACTCTGTTTGCAAATACGTGAAAATGAGTTTATATGAAGGAAAAGGTTAAAATTAAGGAAAAGGTTAACGAATCGAAAGGAAATAGAACTAGAGTTTGTTTTTGAGAAAAACACATGTCTCCCCCGGTACCCCGCCCCGCACCTATAAGAGGAATGAACGTTGTAACCAAGAGATACATATAGATTGGTTGTGCATCACATACAGATTGGTTATCTGTAAACTTTTGTAGACATCTATAAACACTAGTTTTCCCTATAAATTTCATAATTGAAAAAATCCAAACTTCTGTCAAAATTGTTGCAGCCCATATTCCAATCCACATGACCATCCTCACATATAGCTGGTTCATATGTAAAAGTTTGAATGAAAACTCTTACATAGTATAGGAGGAGTTAGTTGCACAAGACCTTTTCGCTATTACTCTGTATAAGGAAAAACTCCAAAGGGTCATAACTTCTGTCAAAATTGTTGCAGCCAAAATTCCAAACCACATGACCATCCTCACATATAGCTTGTTCATATGTAAAAGTTTGAAGTAAATCCCTCAAATACACATATAGCTGGTTCATATGTAAAAGTTTGAAGTAAATCCCTCAAATAGTGTAGGAGTTAGCTGCACAAGATTTTTTCGCTATATATTCTATACAAGGAAATTCGAGTTGGCGCACAAGATTTTTTCGCTATAAGGAAAAACTACAAAGGGCCATAACTTCTGTCAAAATTCCAAACCACATGACCAACCTCACATATAGCTGGTTCATATGTAAAAGTTTGAAGTAAACCCCTCAAATAGTGTAGGAGGAGTTAGCTGCACAAGATATTTTCGCTATATATTCTATATAAGGAAAAAATACAAAGGACCATAACTTCTGTCAAAATTGTTGCAGCCAAAATTCCAAACCACATGACCATCCTCACATATAGCTGATTCATATGTAAAAGTTTGAAGGAAATCCCTCTAATGGTGTAGGAGGAGTTAGCTGCACAGACAGACGGACAGACGGACGGACAGACGGACAGACGGACAGACGGACAGACAGACTTTCTGCACAACATTAATATGTCTCCCTCCCTTAAAGGGGGAGACATAATTTCTATGAGATGAGAGAGCGGACATAATTCATTCAGTATGCTAGGGGTTAAGGTTTAACCATTTACGCAATAAATAGTCATGCTAGAAATAATGACATCATGAATAATGATTATCCTCAGGCGCGGAGTTAGAGGTCAATTACAAAAAAAACAAAACCCTTTTGAGTAAATCTTGATCTATTTAAAAATCAATTAAACTATGATTAAATCTGAGTTTTGTTTTTATTTCTCTGTTTGCTCTTTCTCAACATGCATTACAAAGACACTAGTGATATCATACAACGTTTAAAAAACAACCCCCACCTCCGCAACCTGAAATCCTGGATCCACCCCTGACCCTAATCAAACTTTACAACGCACAACGCTTTAATCTTTTCCCTATGTCAACATTTATACATTAATTGATCTCTTCAGGAATATCCAATTACTTAATTTTGATATGATGCACTTTAAACTTGGGAAGTGCTGGCTTAGACAAACGTTGTAGGATCAGATATATATAATTGTATAATCAAACAGAGCAGACCCTGATCAGACGGCTCTTCTATGGGCCGTCTGATTTGGGTCTACTCCGTTTACAAAGGCGTGAAAAGACGTTTGTATGAGCGAAAGGGTTAATTCTTTGGAAAACACAGTAGAATATCCGTCTGATACAGTAAGGGTTTAAACTGTTCGATTATGGAATTGTATAGATTTAAGTCTGCCATTGCAAAAAAAAAAATCCCTGTGTTCATATGCCATTATAAAAATGAATCTACTCATTATTCATGATGTCAACCGCCGGGGCCGATCCCTATGCCATTATTAACCCTTTCACCGCCAGTGTCGCATAAATGCACCACGACAAATAGTGCAGTCCCAGAACAGACGCCGCCTTTTCAAGAAAAAAGGCGGCGTCTGATCAGGGACTTAACTTTTAGTCTCTATCTCTACTTCTACCTTTGAAATTTGCATTTATTTATCTGGTTTCCTTATTTTACTGAATGATTTAACAAACTTGGGATTACAGACGACAATTAGAAATTTGGCGACGAAAGGGTTAAACTAATTAATACATGTATGCGTACATTCATTATTCCGTATATGAATATTCATGGAGTAAAGGCTTAACCATTACCTTCATACAAACGCCTTTGCAAACAGAATTGACCCTGATCAGTCGGCTCCTATAGGAGCCGTCTGATCAGGGTCTGCTCTGTTTGCTTATGGTGTAATATAGATCTGATTCTAAAGCTTCTGTCTGAGACAAAATGTCCTGTGTTCATATGCCATTATAGAAATAATCTTATTTATATTTATGACGTCATTATTTCTTACATGAATATACAACAGGGAAAGAGTTAACAATTTCCTTCATATAAACGCCTTTTCACGCCTTTGCAAACAGTGTAGACCCAGATCAGACGGCTTCTACAGGAATCGTCTAATCAGGATCTTCTCTAGTTGCTTATGCAATTATAATAAATCTGACTCTTAAGTAATATAGCCCATGTACATATCCCATTATAAACATTCAGCTTATAAATATTTATGATATCATTATTTCTGACATGACTATTCAACAAGGTTAGACATGAGATTATATACAGTTGAACTTCGATATCTCGAACTCGGATAACTCAAACTTCGGAATAACTCAAACTAAATGATTGGTCCTTCCAAAACTTACAATACAGAACTGCTCTTAAATGTATCACAGCTGATATCTAGAAACACACGTGACAGCTTAATGCATGTGTAAAGTAATACTGAAAGCTCCTGCTGGAGCTTTCAGCATTACTTTACACATGCATTAAGTTGTCAACTCAAGAAATTATCCAGATTAGAAATCCGATAACTTGAACTTCGTTATATCGAACTAATGTGTTTAGTCCCTTGGAGTTCGAGATACCGAAGTTCAACTGTATATGTAATAATCCCATTGCAGCTAAGCACGACCAGACTGGCATTTCCAAACAGTTTGGATCCAAACGGTACCTCCAAGTAGCTTGGCATTTCATTGGGATCCACGCTGTTTGGCACTCTGGTTGAAGGATACTAAAATCACACGCCATTCGGGAGTACAGTAAAATATCTCCTAACCGGAATTCTAATAGAGAATAATATAGTATATTTTAGGCAGGTGACTGCTTAATGCAGGGTTAAAGTCATTCAGAAATATGCTGGAGGAAAGGGTTAACCCCCGGTATGAAGCCAAATTACATGTACTTTCAAATGTCAAACTTGTGTCATAAATGCGTAAAAAAGCCCATTCCTTTGGACATCATTTACAATCACATACACAGAAACATGCAGTACAGTTGAACTTCTATACCTCAAAATTCAATTACTTCGAGATAACAGAGATTCGGGTTATCCTATTTCAAATCTGAACAATTACCCAAGTTCAAACTAAATGCATGTCTAAAGTAATGTTGAAAACTCCCCGTAGGAACTTTCAGTATTACTTTTGACATGCACTAAGCTGTCACACATGTTTCCAGATTTGCTCAGACTTTTAGAACAATTATGTTTTGTAAATGTTGGAAGGACTGAACTTTTACTACGAGTTATCCAGAAATTCGAGTTATCCGAGTTCGAGTTATCCAGAAGTTCGAGTTATCAGAGTTCGAGACATCGAAGTTCGACAGTGTTTCAAAATGGTTACCGGGAACACGCAATCATTCAGTATAATCAAGCAGACAATATATTCTATGTAGACTAAACAATGATGCTTTTAGAGAAACAATGTTTACTTTTAATTGCGAAATGACATTGTAGCAGTGAACTCATTACCTTATGGGCTATTTTCAGACCCAACCTTAAATAAATCAACTGAAAACATTAATAGGAAACAAATAACATTTTAGAATTGCAGTACTTTTGAAACCATTGTGACAAATTTATCACATTGGTTTCAAAAAATGTCTTTTACAGTGGCGTCAGAAAGTGTCAATATGAGGGAATGGATTAATGTAATAGTCCCTACAATAAACGCATATTTTCAATATCATCTTAAAACTTGGTATTTGTCATGTTCAATCATTCTTAAAAAGACTGTCGATTTGAACATATATCGAAAGATGCCCATGTGATACAAAATAAATGTTTTCGTCTAAACTTACCTTTTTTGTTCTGCAACAAAATAGCATTGACATGTGTCGAACAGTTACGAAACTTAATTAACCCTTTCCCTCATATTGACGACTTTTGACGACTCTATAAAAGTCACTTTGTGAAACCATTGTGATAAATAGAGCATTTGCTCCTATAGGAGCAACTGCTCTATTTATCACAATGGCTTCAAACTACAAAATTCTAAAATTCTATTTTTCTCTAATTAATGCTCCTTTTCGGTAGATTAATTGAAAGAGGTTGTATCTAAAAATAGCATATGCGGTAATGGGTAAAACGCAACCCGAATAAATACTAATACATTGGCCAATGACACTGGACTTGTGATATCAAACACACAATAGTTTTGTCTTCCCCGGCGTTTTCTTGCGACATACTTCTTTCTAGCATATATAAACAAGCGAGTTGTGTAATAATTAGCAATTTTAAAGGTACAGCAAGTAGGGACTATCACTTCAACATCCTACAAAATTTTAATGCAATTCAAGTACCCCAGCTGCACTGGTACCCGTTCTCACTGTGGCCAACAAACCGAAGCTAGTTCTGATACCAGTTTACGCTTTACCTGGCAGATGCGCTTTTTAACGCCTTTGCAAAAAGAGTAGACCCGGATCAGACGGCTCCTGTAGGAGCTGTCTGATCCGGGTCTACTCTGTTTACTTACAGACTTATGTAGGTATTGTAAAAGTGAAAACCTCCCTTGAAAATTTTCATCATGTATGTATTCATATGTCATCACAGAAACTATTCTGATTGATATCTATAATGACGTTAAGCTCTGACATTAATATCCATGAGGTAAGGACTTAACTGCTTTACTGCTATGTATTGCACACTGCAGAATTTGTTACATGTGTTTCTATTATTATTATTCGAGCTGCTTTATTCCTTTATTTAACCCTTTTCTTAATAAATACGCCTTTCTATGCATTTGCAAACAGAGTAGATCTAGATCAGAAGGCTCCTGTAGGAGCCGTCTGATTAGGATCTGATCTGTTTTTATGATATGATATAGGTATTATTCTACATTTGCTGTCAGGCCATACATCTTTTGTCTATGTTCTATCATAAGAATAAATCGAATTAATATTCGTGATATCATAATTTCTTACATGAATATTCATGGAAAAAGGATAAAATACACATTACTAACCAGTTTGATTCCTGGGTCCAAGGTTATAAAACCTCTGAGTCTGATATCATTCGCAAGTATCTGATTGGTCAGATTCTGAGCTTGAGAATGATCTCAGACTCAAGCAAAATGTTTTATAACACCGAGGCCTGGTGTGACACATAATGACTTGGATTCTCATCTGGACCAAAATTTAAGAAATACTTTAACCCTTTACTCTATGAATATTGATATAAGAAATCACGACACCGTGAATATTAATTAGATTAATAGATATAATAGCAGACATGGTACATGCAGTTTTGTCCATAGGAGATACTGTATAATTATATCTATGTTATATCATAAGCAATCAAAGTAGACCCAGATCAGACGGCTCCTACAGGAGCCGTCTGATCAGGGTCTACTCTGTTTGCAAAGACATAGAATTACTTACTTATGGAGTAAAGGACTAATAGCCAAGAGCTAAACTTTTCTATTATACGCAAAACGAATTTTGAAAGCTAACCTGGAGCTTTCGACCATATACAGTGAACCCTCATTATACCGGCATTCGTTACAATGGCACCCTCGTTATACTGGCAGTATGCATTGAAAAAAAAATACCGTTAAGTCTTTGAAACAACCATTATCTAAAATTTAATAGGTGCAATGCCAATAAGACAGGTGATCGCTTAATGCAGAACACAATAATTGCAAAAAGTTCCCAAAGGGAGCTTTTTGCACTTCTTGTGTTCTGCATTAAGCATTCACCTGTTGGTACTAGTTGAAAACTGGCCATATGGTTCTTTTCATATTTAAACTCGTTATAACAGCAACCTCGTTATACCAGCAAACTGTCTGGAAACAATAACCTCCGTTGTAACGAGGGTTCACTGTATTGTGGACATCGTCAACAGGCTGAATGATGAAAACTGCTCGACGGAGTGCTGAAGAAGTCCACAGGTACATGTACGTGGACGACGACAGCTTCGGGTTAGCTTTTCAAAATGTATTTGTATGTGTGTATATAATTGAAACGTTTAACTCTTGATTATAATGATAAAACCACACAAATGAATTTCCATCAGAATATCCAGGTCTTTGTAAATGTGATCACAGATTTGCAAATGACAGACAAAATATTAACAACTATCCTTTTTTCACAAACATTTTAAACTTATTTCAATTATTGAAGTTTCAAATAAAGGCGCAACCAGTGGATCAAATATAGTAAACACTTAATACTACGAACGTTTAATAATAAAGAATATATGTCTTTGTAGGCAGGTGGCTGCTAAATGCAGGGTTAAAGTCATGCAGAAAGCCCCTAGAGGAGCTTTCACCTTTCATTAAACTGCCACTTGTGTTAACCCTTTCGGCGCCAAATTTCTAATTGTCGTCTGCAATCCAAGTTTGTTAAATCATTCAGTAAAATCAGAAAATGAGATAAATAAATGCAAATTTCAAAGGAATAAAGCACATATATAGAAATAGAGATTGAGACAAATAGTGAAGTCCCTGATCAGACGCCGCCTTGAAAAGGCGGCGTCTGATCTGGGATTGCACTATTTGTCGTGATGCATTTATGCGACTGCGGCGGTGAAAGGGATAAATATCAATAATGGTACTTATTATAGACTGTTCGTAGTATCGAGTTTTTACTGTAGTTTGGATCCTAATGAGATGACGAGTTCCTCGGTGTCTCATCTGGATCCCAACTGTTAGCAAATGTTAGTGAAGTCGGACGTGGCGGGAGAAAGGTACCGATACACACGACTGCGGAAGTATAGGGTATTTCAAAGCGGTGAGAAGTTTGTTGTTTTTGTATGTGGTGGTGCCGAGTGGTATTGCGGTTTTGCTGGTTCGCTCCAGTTACCTGGTTGATCGCTTCGGTTACAGATGCTATATCTAATATTAGATATGAGCTCAATTAAACGGGAGAGTCATTTTCTATCCAATGAGAGTACGCGAATGATGAGTCATAGATTTATTTAAAGATATACATATATAAGTAAAATTTTATTCCTGTTTCTAAATAAGTATGCATCTATTTAACAGCACAAGAATAAATGAATGACTGAATGAATGACTAACTGAATGAATGAGCTACTAAATGATTGCATAAGTGAATGGATGGATGAATGAATGAATGAATGAATGAATGAATGAATGAATGAATGAATGAAAGCTTAAACTGATCTGGTCTAATATTTCGACCACTAAGGGCCTTTGTCAAAGATTATCACGTTACTTCATTGAAAAAAAGCTCACAAAACCTTTAAAGTCAATTTAGCCCTTTCCTCCATATTTCATCATTTTGCAAACAGGGTAGATCAATATAATGCGGCGCATGTAGGTCCTATCTGATCAGGATCCGCTTTGTTTGCTTATGAAAATAGAATAAATCTCACTTTACAGTTTCTATCCATGCTAAAATATTCACACGTACATACATTGTACAGCAATAAACTGTTCAAATTTATAGCATTACAATTGACCCATCGTTGCGGGAAAGCGTATTGTAGTTTGCGTATTGTCTTGTATCTTGTGTATTGTCTTATATCTTGTGTATTATCTTGTATCTAGTATATTATATTTTGTCTTGTATTTTGTGTATTACCTTGTATCTAGTGTATGATATTTGTCTTGTATTTTGTGTATTACCTTGTATCTAGTGTATTATATTTAATCTTGTATATTGTTTATTGTCTTGTATCTTTTGTATTATATTTTTTCTTGTATATTGTGTATTATCTTGTACATGTATTTAGTGTATTATGTTTTCTCTTGTATCGTATGTATTATCTTGTATCTAGTGTATAATATTTTATCTTGTATATTGTGTATTATCTTGTATCTAGTGTTTAATATTTTATCTTGTATATTGTGTATTATATTGTATCTAGTGTTTAATATTTTATCTTGTATATTGTGTATTATATTGTATCTAGTGTTTAATATTTTATCTTGTATATTGTGTATTATCTTGTATCTAGTGTTTAATATTTTATCTTGTATATTGTGTATTATATTGTATCTAGTGTTTAATATTTTATCTTGTATATTGTGTATTATATTGTATCTAGTGTATTACATTTTTGTGTATATTGTTTATTATCTTGTATCTAGTGTAGTACATGCATATGATATCTTGTATTTTACGTATTATTTGATATCTTGTTCGGTGTCCCATCTGAATTTAAATCGTTTACATTTATGATTATAGGTTCGACCTTGACCTCTAAAGAGCTGACTCGTGGCTCATCCAGTCAGTCATAGTAACAAATTTGTGATTACGTCAGCAAACAGTTTGGATCCCGATGAGACGCCGAGTAAGTCGGCATCTCATCTGTATGCAAACTGTTTGACACTTTGATCCGTTTCTGTAAAGACGTTGAAAAAAATATGCGTTTAAGAAATAAAAAAAGAGTTATTCACAGGGCTGAATGATTTAACGCCTATTCACGCCCTTGCAAACAGGAGACGTCTGGGTTCATGCTTATAAAACTTTTGGTTGAGGTTGAGTTCGTTCTCAAGTTTTTGATTGGTCAGATTTGAGCCTTTGGCTCAAATCTGACCAATCAAAAGCTTGAGAACTCAAATCAGACCAATCAAATGCTTGAGAACGAACTCAGACTCAACTAAAAAGCTTTATAAGTATGGACCCAGACGGCCCCTGTACGAGCCATCTGATCAGGATCTGCTCTGTTTTCTTAACATATACCATAAATATGATTAATGATATGATATTGCATTTCATATACCATAGACAGTTTCTGTCGATGCCAAATCTCCTGTGTCAATGTCCTATACTAACAATGAATATAATTAGTATTAGGGTCATTGTTTTTACATGAATAACGCAATCTGTGATTTTCGAGAAAAGAGGGCATAGCTACATTATATCACGAGGTAAATGTATCGACTTATCAAATGCCCATCCTTATGTGTGATGTTGAAATGAGAGTTTACTGCAACAGGAGTGAGGTTGTTTGTTCATTTAAAATTCAAATGTGTTTTTAATTGGCGGATCTGACAAGCGCTGGTTATTTCGTTGATCTGTCTTCAAAATCTCCTACTCGTTCTAAAACCAAACCCATTGCCTGCTAACCACTACCTGACTAGCGGTTTCCAAATATATTGGATCCAGATCATGAGACGGTGATGTAACCGATTTACTGTTGAATATTCATGTAAAACAAAAATAATGACAGCATGGCTATTTATAAATCAAACGTTTAATACTTGCATATGTACACATTTTTGGAGGAAACTGCACAGTCAGCTCTGTTAAAATTCAATAATCAAACAGAGCAGACCGTGGTCAGACGTCTCCTACAAGAGCCGTTTGTTCTGAGTCTATCCTGTTTACAAAGTCATGATAAAGCCTCTGTATAAAGGAAAGGATTTACTATTGGCGCCAACTAATTTTCGACTGCAATAATTTTTGAGTTTCAAAGTGGAATTTCCTTCGTGTTTTTCTCTTAAACGTAAATGTTGTGTCAAACAGCTTGGATCCTGATTAAACATCGAGATACTTTGCATTTAATCAGGAATAAACTGTTTACCATTTACAGAGCAACAGATAAATACTAAAATCGGCATTTTTCTACCAAATCTCGAAGAGACAATTCTAAAGAGTGATCACAACATAGGGTTTGGTGGAGAAATAAACGAGTTATTTTTGAAAATGTTTCAATTACGCATCTTATCTGGACCTCCGTAACTAAAATATTTAAATAGGTATATTGCTATACGTTCTTTTCTAATTATTGTAATATAAATTTTAAAATTACCAGCAATGCACTTTTCCCGTCTTACTAGACCTTTATCCAAGAAAATTCATGCAAGAAATAATTACATAACAAATATTAATTGGTGTAATGATGGCATATTAATGTAAGTAATTATTAAAGTAAGGCCACGGCAGAAAATGTAAAATTATATTTATATGAATATATACGCAAACAGAGCAGACCCAGGTCAAACTACTACTTAATGAGTCGTCTGATCTGGGTCTACTCTGTTTGTAATAGCATAAAGGAAGTGTATATAAAGAAAAGGGTTAATGCAAGATTTTGACCCGTGTCCGGCAATCCGCGAACTGGCTGACATTTGCAAACAGTTTGAATCCTGATGAGACGCCGAGTAACTCGGCGTCTCATCAGGATCCAAGCTGTTTGACACTCGGTCAAAAGTTTCTAAAACGCTTGATCGAATCGGAAGTAGTCAAATTTGCACCTGATCAAAAATTGAGCTGACATTGTTTTTTTACGGCGGAGCAAGGGCCAGCAAACATTTCTAAGAAATCACAGTTAACCGAGAAAATAAAAGTTACTGTGAATGATAAATGTGAGTTGTTTGTTTTGTGTAATAGTCTAATTAGATCTGTCACATTAATTCTCGCACGCTGCTTGATACATCGTATGGCCCTAGGCGTGTACTAAAACATGATGCTACGCTCACAGGAACACGTGGATTAAAACAAATACAACCTTATTCACATTAGGTCCAGTTTATGTTTCAGTCGTGTAACAGCCCTGCGTTCAGTATAATGCAACTGTTCGCAAGTTTTAAGACCGAATGTGGCGATTACTGTCGTATAAATTTGTGAACAGTACCAGTTACCCTACTAAAAACAAAAGCAAACAAACAAAAACACCAACAAATCAGTTACCAAGCCAAATAATTGTAGTGACTCTACATATTTTTCAGCATGGTAGATTCGATTCGAATTTTGCGTGTAAATTATTAAGCAAACAATGCAGACCAGGCTCGTTTCCGTTTTCAAAGCGGTTACTCTTTTTCGTACCACTTAATTGCGATCCTTTTAACCCTTTCCTCCATAAATACGCCTTTCTACGCCTTTCTGCGCCTCTGTAAAAGTCACCTGCTGAAACCATTGTGATAAATATGGAATTTGCTCCTATAGGAGCAAATGCTCTTTTTATTACAATGGTTTCAAACTTCAAAAATCTAACATTTTCCTTTTCTCTAGTTAATGCTCCTTTTCGGTAGATTTATTCAAAGTGTTTGAATCTAAAAATAGCATACGAGGGAATGGGTTAAGTACAGTTGAAATTCGAAAGCTCGAACCTCAAGGGCCCATACATATTACTTCGAGATAACAAAGGTTCGAGTCATCAAATTTCTAATCTGAACAATTTCTCAAGTTCATAGCTTAATGCAGGTCTAAATATCTCCTACGGGAGCTTTCAGCATTACATTCAATCTGTATTTAGCTTAAATTCTC
Source organism: Azorinus chamasolen (assembly GCA_963576725.1). NCBI lineage: Eukaryota > Metazoa > Mollusca > Bivalvia > Cardiida > Solecurtidae > Azorinus > Azorinus chamasolen. Next base: position 50,005,020 of record OY755246.1, on the reverse strand, counting down.
ATGATATATTTTGACATATCTTTATCCATATGACAAGGATGTCACACCCCTCTACATTTGTCACAGATAAGATTAATGCAGATTAGTAAAAGATCATCAGTGTGTGGCACACACGTTTGCCATAACCTTTCTCACAAGAATATTCATGTAAGAAATATAAATGTATAGTAAAACCCCGCTAATGCGACCACTTAATGAATAAACATGGGTGCCTTTATAAGCAGGTGGTTGCTTAATGCAGGACAAAAGTAATGCAGAAAGCTCCTCTAGGAGCTTTCTGCATTACTTTTGTCCTGCATTAAGCTACCACCTGCATCTAGCACACAGAATTATACCTCTTTTAGGTGGTCGCATTAGCGGAACTTTACTGTATTTTGAATTCTAATTAGCTTAATCAAGGAACACACTCCCAAATGACTATGAAGAAAAACCCCATAGCATCTGCGGCTTTTAACATCTCTGCAAACAGAGTACACCCAAATCAGATGTTTACCGTAGGGCAACATCTTAGAAGCATTTCTGGCCAGAGGTTATAACTTTTTTTGCATGAATCTGGGGACATTATCAGGCATCTGATTGGCCAGATTTTGAGCTTGTTCAGATAATTGAGAATGAACTCAGGCTTAGACTTCTCAGAAGTTTTATCACCTCGGACCCAGTCCCTGTAACAGTGGTATATTGCTATTTGAGTACATTTTCCATCAAACGTTTTCGTGGTTTCAGTCAGTTTCTGAACACATGTCCATGTGGACACCACACTAAATATAAATCTGGAAAATCCATATTGTTTTTCTCATTAAATGGCAATACATATTATGTCACAACACTTTTCAATCAAGCACATCGTGTACCTGGCCGAGACGGGACGCTTGGAAGAGGAAGGGCAAAAAAGTCGTGGCAGTGACACGTGCTTCATGCTCGGCAGAATTGCCGTTTATATTGGTTACTGGTAACGTTGTGCAATAAGGAAATGAAGTAATCAATGCAGTTTCCTTTAACCCTTCGCTTGCTATTCACGTCAATATAAATGTACCTATCTGTAAATAGTGAAGGCCCAGATGAGACAGCTCCTGCAGGAGCTGTCTCATCAGGGTCTGCACTATTTACAAATTGCACTCCACAGCAGTGATTGCACAAATAAATATTTGTACACAGTGAAGATATATGTAATTATACGACAGGGCATGGGTGAAGAAGGAGAAATGTATTTTAAAATTCAGCAAGCAAAGGGTTAACACTTTTCCCCGCTGTCAAAAAAAATAATGTCTGCTCAAATTTGGGTCTGCTTCAATTCTGACTACTTCATCGTATTCCAACAAGCTTTGGAGAAACTGTTGACCGAGTGTCAAACAGCTTGGATACTGATGAGACGCCGATCTCATCTGGATCCAAACTGTTTGCAAATGTCACTCAAGTCGAGTTTGGCGGGAGAAGGGTTAAAATAAAACATTTGCTAACATTCCCGCTGATTTGTCAGATTTCGATGTCCCTGGTTAGTACATTAGTTTGTTTTGTTTCAGAGACCTTGTAACTACATGTCGAGGGTTTGGTGCAAAACTATTCTAACTCCTTCACAAAGTGAGGGAGTTAGAATAGTTTTACACCAAATCCTAGATGTGCTTCCAGCACTTTATCAATTGTGACGTAGTTACTCCATCAATATTAATGTAAGAAATAATGACATATTGAATATTAAATAGATTATGGCACAAGGAAACAGGAAGCTTTAGCCATAGCAGTATCTACATCATTTGAGAAGTAAGCAGAATAGACTCCAATCAGACAGCTCCTACAGGAGCCTTCTGATCTGGGTTTACTGTTTGAAAAGATGTCAAAAGTCGTATGAGGAAAAGGGATAAATTTCCCCTGATCGCCAGTTCTGTTGTAATATGATGTGGTATTGTATATATTTCTAACCCATTCCTCATATTGACGACTTTTGACGACTCTGTAGAAGTCACTTTGTGAAACTGTTGTGATAAATAGAGCATTTGCTCCTATAGGAGCAAATGCTCTATTTATCACAAAGGTTTCAAAATACAAAATTCTAAAATTTTCCTTTTCTCTAATTAATGCTCCTTTTCGATAGATTTATTCAAAGAGGTTGTATCTAAAAATAGCCTATACGGTAATGGGTTAAATAGAGCTACAAATAACGGCTAGTACTCAAACACCAACATCCTCATTTTTCCACCAAACCCTATGTTGTGACAACTCGTTTGAATCCTCTCTTCGGGACGATTCTAGAGTGATCACAACATAAGGTTTGGTGGAGAAATAAAGAAGTTATACCTGAAAATATTTTAATTTACGAATCTTAACTCGAGCTCTGTACCAAAACTAAGAGTAGTCATCATGCGAACCAGTATCCTTTTGTGTACCGATGAAAAACTCATCAAGAGCCAAAAAGTTTGATACCCTGACGAAGTAGTAAAGATAAAATAGGTATAGCTTGGCATTTGAAAATGTAGTGGGTAAAACAGTGTGTAAAATAATTTGCACAGCAGGTTAAAGTTTGAAGGTAATCTGTCAATAAAAAGCGTATTTTGAAAATATTTCATAACCTTGAAAATAATACTGCATGGATAATTTATAAAGACTTCCCTGAACAACTTAATCAATAATAAAGATTTACATTGCCATCCATACTTTATTGTTGTTTTTTAAAACTCTTTTCCTCTTCTATGTTTTTTCCTAAATATTAATACCTACTGAATATTCATGAAAAACATAGTTATAATGATATAAGGAAGTTGGAATATTGTAGCTACTTTAGAAAGTAAAGAAACAGATCTATCAATTGCTATTAGCAAACAGAGCAGACCCTGATCAGACGGCTCCTATAGGAGCTGGGTCTACTCCGATTGCAAATGTGTAAACAAGATGTGTTTGTGAAACACTATGCCCCCTCCGATATTACCTATAACCCTGAAGGATGACATTGGCATTGGCATGTGGCCCCTTCAACTGTGCAGCTTCATGAGATACACTTGCATACCAAATATCAAGTATTTATCTCTACTGGTTCAAAAGTTATGACCAATTTTAAAGTCGGTGACTTTTGACCCTGAATGATGACCTTAATAAGTCACCCCTCACACTCTGCAGCTTCATGAGATACACATGCATACCAACTATCAAGTCTGTATCTGTACTGGTTGAAAAGTAATGGCCAATGTTAAAGTCGGTGACCTGTGACCCTGAAGTATGGCCTTGACATGCCACTCCTCAAAACTGTGCAGCTTCATGAGATACACATGCATACCAAATATCAAGTCTGCATATCTACTGGTTCAAAAGTTATGACCAATGTTAAAGTCGGTTACTTTTGCCCCTGAAAGATGACATTGACCTGCCACCCCTCAAAATGTACACATTCATGAGATACACATGCATACCAAATATAAAGTCTGTATCTTTACTGGTTCAAAAGTTAGGGCCAATGTTAAAGTCGGTGACCTTTGATCCTGAAGGATGACCTTGATTTATCACCCCGCAAAATGTGCACCTTCATGTGATACACATGCGTGCCAAATATCAAGTCTATATGTGTACTGGTTCAGAAGTTATAGCCAGTGTCAAAGTCGGTGATTTGAGCTAAATACTTGACTTCTGACCTTGAAGGATGACGACGACCTTGAAATTTCAACCTTAAAATGTGCGGTTTTATGAGATACATATGCATGCCAAATATCAAGTCTCTATCTCTACAGATACAAACGTTATGCCAAATGTTAAAGTTGCTGACAAACAAACAAACATCTGACATTTAACCCTGGAGGATGACATTGGCCTTGATATGTCACCCTACTAATGTGCAGCTTTATGAGATACACATGCATGCCAAATATCAAGTCTCTATGTGTACTGGGTCAGAAGTTATAGCTAATGTTAAAATTGGTGATTTGACCAATACATTTGACCACTGACCTTGAAGGATGACGTTGACCTTGAAATGTCACCCTAAAATGTGCGGCTTTATGAGATACATATGCATGCCAAATATCAAGTCTCTATCTCTACAGATACAAAAGTTATGCCCAATGTTAAAGTTGCTGACAAACAAACAAAACATCTGACCTTTTAGCCCTGAAGGATGACCTTGACCGTGACATGTCACCCCAGCATGTGCCGCTTCATGAGATACACATGCATGCCAAATATCAAGTTTCTATGTGCACTGGTTCAGAAGTTATGGCCAATGTTAAAGTTGGTGTTTTGACCTATGTATCTGACCTCTGACCTTGAAGGATGAACTTGACCTTGACATGTCATCCATGAAAATGTGCGGCTTTGTGAGATACATGTACATATGCATGCCAAATATCAAGTCTCTATCTGTACTGGCTCAAAATTTATGACCACTGTTAAAGTTGGTGACAAACAAACAAACAGACAAACAGACAGGGCAAAAACAATATGCCCTCCATATCTGATCTGGGGGCATAAAAAGGCGTTAATACTAGGGAAAGTGTTAAATAAAATATTAGCATGTACGCTTGATAAGGAACTAAACGCACATGAATTGTGTCTAAATCGCTGGCGGCATAGATGCCTTAACACTGTCCTTCATATGAGCGCCTTTTCACAAACGTTTGCAAACAGAATATCCAGATCAGACGACTCCTATAGGAACCGTCTGATCAGGGTCTGCTCTGTTTGCGTAGGGATTTATCATAGATCTGACTCTTCGGTTTCCACCAATACCAAAATATCCTGTATGCATTCGTCATTTCAAAAATAAGATCAGCCAATAAACATCCATGGTCCCTGCTTATAAAACTTTTAGCTGAGTCTGAGTACGTTCTCAAGCTTTTGATTGGTCAGATTTGAGCCTCTGGCTCAAATCTGACCAATCAAAAGCTTGAGAACTCAAATCTGACCAATCAAAATCTTGAGAACGAAACTCAGACTCAACTAAAAGCTTTATAAGCATGGACCCAGGTCATTACTTCGCACATGAGTACTGAACAGGGAAAGGGGTTAACCTCAACATTTCGCCAGAGTAAGTGATTATTCGTAAGTTATTTTCACACCCTAAAACAGTTCATTAACCCTTCAAATCAATGCCTTTTCACGTATTTGCAAACAGAGATGACCCAGATCGGGCGGCTCCTCTAGGATCCATCTGATCAGGGTCTGCACAGTTTGCTTATATAGATCTAGGTGTTCAGTTTCTGTCAGAGCGATTTTTTCTCTCATAATATGCCAGCATTAAAGATAGTTCTAATCAATGTAATTATGTCCAGAGGTTCAGGTAAGGTGAGTACAATTCCAACATTTTCAAGAATAACTCCTTTATTTCTCCACCAAACCCAGTACTGTGACTACTCTTAAAAATCGTCTCTTCGAGACGATTCTAAAGAGTGGTCACAGTTTAGAGTTTGCTGGAGAAATGACGATTTTAGTTTCCGTGTACACACCCTTATCTGTAGCTCGGAATTGTTGTTATTTCTTACAGAAATACCCATGCCTGAAAGAGGTTTATATAATAGTTAAATATAAAACCGAGCTTTCCAGAAGAACTTGTTTCAAAAATTTGATTAACCCTTTCCCTGTTCTATGTTTATTACATTTTCAATGCCTATTGAATATTCATGAACAAAAAAGTTATAACGCATCATGAAAGATGGAACATTGTAGCCATTTTAGAAAGTAAAGAAACGTATCTTTCAAATTCCAATAGCAAACAGAGCAGACCCTGATCAGATGGCTCCTCTAGGAGCCGTCTGATCTGGGTCTACTCTGTTTGCAAATGCGTGAAAACACGTTTATATGAGGGAAAGGGTTAATGTCCACGGTAATAAAAACAAAATGTATTTGGTTGAAATTAACCATTTGCTCGCTATTCACGTCAATATACCTACCTGTAAATAGTGAAGACCCAGATGAGACAGCTCCTGCAGGAGCTGTCTCATCAGGCTCTGCACTATTTACAAGTTGATTGTGCAACCAGTGCAATCCACAGCAGTGATTGCACAGCGAAATACTTGTAGACAGTGAAGATATATGTAATTATACAACAGGGCATGGTTAAAGAAGGAGAAATGTATTTTAAAATATAGCAAGCGAAGGGTTAATATATATATACCAAAGATATTTTCTACATAAATGAGAAGCTGTTCAGATCTTTCACAGTCTTCGAGATTACATGTACAGTAAATCGTCGATCAATCGAACCCTCAAATAAGTGTCATTATTGATCTGAACCCTTTACCACATGAATATTCATGAAAGTAATAATGACATCGTGAAAATTGAAGAGTTTAATTGAACATTACAATAGCACATGGACACATGGAGTTTTGACCATGGCAGAAAGTGTAGAACCATATCTATATCATAAGAAAATAGAGCAGGCCGTGATCAGACGGCTCCTACAGATGCAAATGCGTTGAAAACCGCATTGACTTTATGAAGTAGAGGCTTAACTCTTTCGGTGCCAAATTTCTAATTGTCATCTGCAATCCAAGTTTGTTAAATAATTCAGTAAATTTTGGAAATGATATAAATAAATGCAAATTTCAAAGGAATGAAACACATATATAGAAATAGAAATTGAGACAAATAGTGTAGTCCCTGATCAGACGCCGCCTTGAAAAGGCGGCGTCTGATCTGGGACTGCACTATTTGTCGTGGTGCATTTATGCGACTGCGGCGGTGAAAGGGTTAAATATATTTCAGACAGTTTAATGCACAGTGAACTTCAAGCAGAAAGCAATCCCTAGTGTAGTCTTGGTTTACTCTGTTTGTTTATGAAATAATATAGATATTATTCTACAGTTTGTGACATGGCTGAAAATTCCGGTTTTCAGGTGCAATTATAAAAATTAATCTAATTAATATTCATGATATAATTATTTCTCATACATGAATGTTCCTGGAGTGACGGGTTCAAATCTCACATTGCAGCAAGAGCGCCTTACACTTGAACGTGGGAACCGAATGCACTGACATTTGCAAACAGAGGAGACTCAGTACCCATGCTTATAAAACTTTTTGGTTGAGTCCGAGTTCGTTCTCAAGTTTTTGATTGACTGGATTTGAGCCAAAGCTTTATACGCATGGACCCTGGTCAAAAGTCTGTATTGTTTGTCACTGAAAATCACAGGGCGCCATTTCGTGGGTTTAGCTGGTCTAAGAAGTGAAAAAATATGATTGGGTCGATTTAGTGTTACATTATATAATATAACACTAAATTGACCCAAACATTTCTTTGGACTTTTTAGACTATGTAGACCCACGAAATGCCCCCCCCCCCCAGTGCTGAAAATTATGTACCGAATGGACTGTAAAGGTAAACGCTGGTGGTATTGACTACAGTACAATCTCGACTATTCGAACACTAAAATTCGTATAAGTATCGACCTTGTGGCAGCTTATTGCATAGTGAAAGTCATACAGAAAGCTCCTCTAGGAGCTTTCTGCATGACTTTCATCATGCATTAAGCAGACACCTGCCGCCTAAAAGGGTTAACTTTTCCCCTGGTCTATCTTTATTCAAAATTTGAATTCATGGACAAATTAGTTATGATGAAATATGGAAGGTGGACTATTGTAGCCATTTTAGAAATTGAAGAAACATATCTTTCAACTTCCATTAGCAAGAGGAGCAGACCCTGATCAGATACTCTGTTTGTAAATGCGTGAAAACTCGTTTATATGAAGGAAAAGGTTAACGAATGAAAGACTGCAATGACAAGCTCTTCTGTACTTCTGAACGTAACACCCCTACCTCCGCATTCCGAGCCCTAGCACGTTCAATAAACATACCAATATTTCAGAAAAATATATGGCACCTTTTCTGTAGTGATTGAAGTTGCTCTATTTATACAGACCAGATACTCATCAAGATATAAACAAACATTCCGCGCGTGCTGATATTGATATGGCGGACATGTATGTGTCGTTTGACGTAAGACAAGGCATCTTAGGTATGAAAACGAAGATAACAGAAATGATAAAGTCATATTATATCATCCAAGACAAATAAAACATGCTTTATTAGGGAATTGTGATCAGTTTAGAAGCTACATGCGGATGTTTGCTTATCCTGAACTCGTATTCCATACAGACGTCTTCCTGGCACGTCTCCAAACAGAGTAGACCCAGCTCAGACGGACTCTGGTAGGTGCCGTCTGATCTTGGTCTGCCCTCTTTGTTTGTATAATACCTTAGATCTGATTATACACGCTTTGGCACAGCTATGTAATCACTTTTGTTGTATAGCAATTCAAAACCATTACATAACAATTTACTTCACATAATACACCTGTTAACACTTTTGCAAATAGAGTAGACTCTGGTCTGAGTGCTCCTATGGGAGCCATCTGATTAGGCTATGTTCTGTTTATCTGTTTATTCATGATATACTATAGATATTATTCTACACTTGTTTTGCCATGGCTAAACATTCCTTTGTTTACATGCTAAATAATACTTTTATTAAAAATTCAGCTAATTGATATTCAAAGAGCCATTATATCTTACATGAATATTCATTAAGTAAATTGTTAATTGGTGTCAATAATGTATGAAATCTGTCATAAATATTCATGTGGTAAAGGGTTAACTTTGTCATCGACAACACTTCATTCCTGCTGAAGGTTGACGCTTTAACCCATTCCCTCACAGGCTATTTTAGACCAAATCTCTTTAAATAAATCTACCGAAAAGGAGCATTCACTACAGAAAAGGAGAATTTTAGAATAGTGGTTTTGAAACCATTGTGCTAAATAGAGCATTTGCTTGATAGGAGCAAATGCACTATTTATCTCTATTTATCTCAATAGTTTCCAAAAGTGACTTTTACAGAGGCGTCAAACGGCATCAATATCAGGGAATGGGTTCAAAGTAGTAGTCTCTACTTTCAACGTGTTTTCTAAATGCATGACAATTGTTTGCTTATATGCTGAAAATAAGTATATCGCAGGAAAACTAATCGAATTAACGCCGAATCAAACAGAAGCGTTCATGTGTTTAATATCGATGACCCAATTTTATTCGGCAATGTATTAGATATTTATTCGGGTGTTGTTTCGTTAACAGATAACAGTTCGACAAAGGCCTATAATAATTTATTGTAGGACAAAAAATATAAGTATCGATGAAAATGGTTTATTTTGTATCAAAGGGACATCTTTCGATATCAGTTCAAATTGACAATTTTAGTTCTAGTGTTTGGACAAAAATACCAAGTTTATGATGATATTGAAAAAAATGTGTTTATTGTTGGGACTGTTTCTATAATATAACGTATTCGCTCATATTGACACTTTCTGACGCCTCTGTAAAAGTCACGTTTTGAAACCAATGTGATCATGATGGTTTCAAAAGTACACAAATCTAAAAAAAATCCCCTTTTCCTATTAAATGCTCTTTTTCAGTTAATTTATTCAAAGAAGTTGGAAAATAGCCTATGAGGCAATTGGTTCACTGTTAAATTCAGAATGTAGAACAGTTACTCGTTTGTAACGCCGTTTGGAACACAGTCATGTCATTGGTACATGTATGTGCAGCGTATAACGTACAATGCAGTAAAACCTATCTAAACCGGACGTCAGATTTAGTATAAATATCGGTCTAGGGGACAGGTGGCAGGTTAATGCAGGCTGAACGTCATGCAGAAATCTCATCTAGGAGATCCCTGCATGACTTTCACTCTGCATTAAGCAGCCACATGTGTAAAAGTATCTAAATTATTCTCTACTAGAATTCTGGTTAAGAAGGAGTTACTGCACTCCTTTATTGTATTCGTTTTGCAATTACGTCTAGTTAGTCTTGGATTTCTAGTAGGCCATGCACGAATGGCTTTCTTCCTCATCGGTTCAAAATAGTGAACCAAGGTCTTACATTTGTACAAAATATATCATATGTTGGTTAAGAGAGAAAACTATTTTTAACCCTTCGCTTGCTGAATCTTAAAATACATTTCTCCTTCTTTACCCATGCCCAGTTGTATAATTACATATATTTTCATTGTGTACAATTATTGCGCTGTGCAATCACTGCTGTGGAGTGCAATGGTTGCACAATCAACTTGTAAATAGTGCAGACCCTGATGAGACAGCTCCTGCAGGAGCTGTCTCATCTTGATCTTCACTATTTACAGGTAGGTATATTGACGTGAACAACAAGCGAATGGTCAATGCATTTTGGGTATATTCTCGGTAACGGTTTGGCATTCAAATGGCCTCATTATGTTGAGAAGTACATGTATCCACCTTCTACTAATCATAATTATCAACTTTTAGATTTTTCATGAAGATGCAATGATTTAGGGATAAGCACAGACAATCACGACCGGGCACGTGTAACCGTCGCGCAGTAACTTGAGATCGTATTCTGACGTACCGTGCTTTCTGCTACATTCACCGTACTTCTTCCAACCAGTGTTTCTTTCGGTGCTATGAATACGTGTTTTGAATTGTCGCTATGCCTAAATGGTACAATGTACTTTAATGGAAGTTTAAACTTTAGCCTGCTAAGGGCGGATGAGTGAATATCTATGCAAACAGTTTGAATCCAGATAAAAAAACAACCGGTTTGACACCCTGATTGCATTTTGGTAGACACAATTCATTATAGCTTGAATTTTGAAAGTACAGTAAAACCTCGATTATTCGAATTTTCGTTATAAACGAATTTATACCCTTTTAGGCAGGTGGCTGCTTAATGCATGATGAAAGTCATGCAGAAAGCTCCTAGAGGAGCTTTCTGCATGACTTTCACCATGCATTAAGCTGCCACCTGTCTTAAAGATCGATAATAATACGTATTTTAGTGTTCGGATAATCGATAATAATACGTATTTTAGTGTTCGGATAATCGAGGTTTTACTGTATTATAGGTGAACACTTCTATAAAAATGATTTGCTCAGCAGGCTAAAGGTTAAACACTGTTGGACTAGGTATTTAATTTAAACGTATACATTTTGACACGCAAAACGAACTTGGAAAGCGAGTTACAAATGGAGTTACGTTTTTTTTAAACGCTCGTTATACGCACACTATGTGTTTGAATAAATGAGTGTGTGCCCTCTTTATACAGTAAAACTTCGATTATCCGAACACTAAAATACGTATTATTATCGATCTTTAAGACAGGTGGCAGCTTAATGCATGGTGAAAGTCATGCAGAAAGCTCCTCTAGGAGCTTTCTGCATGACTTTCACCATGCATTAAGCAGCCACCTGCCTAAAAGGGTCTAATTTCTTCTATACCGAAAATTCGAATAATCGAGGTTTTACTGTACTTCATACTAGGTACATCCAATAGCAATTGATTTTTAAACATTTCCACCATGAATATTCATGTAAGAAATAATGACGTCATAAATATTTATTAGATTAATTTGCTGCAATAGCACACAGGTCCATGGTGTTTTGGTCAAGGCAGAAACTGTAGAATCATATTTATATTATATCGTAAGCAAACAGAGTAGACCCTGATCAGACGGCTCATACAGGAGCCGACTGGTCTTGGTCTACTCTGTTTGCAAAGGCGTAGAAAGGCATATTTATGGAGGAAAGGGATACTCTTCTAATACATTGTATATACAAACATGTTCGAAGATTGTGTGATGTATAGCCAAAATAACATGTGTGCACTGAATGAACAAATAAATGTCGTAATTGGAAGGGGTTATGTGAGGTGAGTTGGGTTTTACGTCCGACCAACAGTATTTCAGTTATTTGCAGACGGCACCCGCATGAGACAAGTTATAGTGCTGCCTCACTGGAACACCCCTGCCGCAGGTACATGGCATGGGCACCCCACCCAGTCACATTATCCTGACACCGGGCCGACCAGTCCTAGAACTACCCCGTTAATGTCGAGCGTAGACAAGGGAGCTACTAGTACCAACTTTTAACGACTTTTGGTCTGTCGCGGCCGGGGTAATTGGCAGGGGTCAATTGCAGTTATTCGTATTTGAGGCAGATGGTAGCCTAATGCAATTAAAAAAAATAACAGAAGGCGTCTACGGGAAGTTTCTGCATTGTTTTCCTCTTGCATTGAGTAACTACCTGCTGTTCAAGATTCATGAGTTTCATCAATACTTTTCTTCTTCAAAATATGGTCGCTTAGCCCTTTACTCTATAAATACGCCTCATTATGTATTTGCAAACATACTAGATCCAGGTCAGATTGCTCCTACAGGAACCGTCTGATCAGGGTCTGCCCTGTTTTCTTTTTAACCCATTACCTCATATACTATTTTTAGATAAACCTCTTTGAATAAATCTACCGAAAAGGAGCATGAACTAGAGAAAAGGAAAACTTTAGAATTTTGTAGCTTGAAACCATTGTGATAAATAGAGTATTTGCTCCTATAGGAGCAAATGCTCTATTTATCACAATGGTTTCACAAAGTGACTTCTACAGAGTCGTCAAAAGTCGTCAATATGAGGGAATGGGTTAAATAAACATAGACTTGATTGCACAGTTTTTGTCATCAGAAAACTATCCTTGTCCATTGGCCGTTGTAAAACTCATCCAATAAATATCCATGATGTCAGTATTACTTATACGAATATTCATGAGGAAAAGTGTTCATGGTCATTGTTTTACAAAAAAATGAATAATAATAATAATAATCCTTTTCTCGGTATCATAAAGGAAGCTATACACCGACTATTGCATTGCTCGTCAAGCACTTGTTCCGGAGCAGTAACCGCTGATTCATTAGCCCTTACCCTGGTGTGAAAAAACAAACTGTCTGCTAAAATTGTCTGCTAAAATTTGGATCTGTCACTGGTGGAATTATGACTACTTACGCTCGATCAAGCTTTTAATAAACTATCGACAGAGTGGCAAATAGTTTGGGTCCTGATGAGACGCCGAGTTACTCGGCGTCTCATCTGGATCCAAGCTGTTTGCAAATGCGAGTCAAATCACGTATAGTAGAATATGGGTTAATTGTTTTATGTACTGCATGAAATCAGTACACAAAAAAGTAGAACGATGACCTTTCGACTCATCTTGTCATTAGTGGTTCGAAACTTCCATATATGTTCATTCACATCAAATCATAAGCAATCGCAGATTACGCATGCGCAATGAACAATATATCTCTTCAATAAGTATCGTAGAGATCACAAGTGCTTCGTTCTACAGTGAAACCTAGATAACACGAATTTTTAGTACAGAAAAAACTGAGAAATGTTTAGGCAGAAAACATTAACTGCATTAAGAAGAAGAAAAAGAAGAAGAAGAAGAAGAAGGAGAAGAAAAAGGAAGAAAGAAGGAACGAACGAGAGAAAGAAAGAAAGAAAGAAAGGAAAGGAACGAAAGAAAGAAAGAAAGAAGAACAAACGTGACAAAGAAACAACGACAAGGGACTAAGAAGGTTAATAGAAATAAAATATATACAATTCAAAGACTATTTACTGCTTGAATCATTTTGTATTCCCTTTAACATTTAATCTCAGAAACAATACTTTTGAATAGTCACTTGGTTTGTACCAGTACTACATGTACGAGTAAAGATGCATACAGCTCTCTAAAACTCTTTAATGTTTCCTTCATATAAACCCGGTTTAACGCATTTGCAAACATAGTAGACCCAGGTCGGACGTCTTCTATAGGCGCCGTCTGATCAGGGTCTGCTCCGTTTGCTAATGGAATTTGAAAGATATGTTTCCTTACTTTCTAAAACGACAACCATGTTCAACCTTGTGAACAATGTTGAACAATGTGCATCTAATCAGGGTCCAAACTATTTGACACACCATTTAGGTTTTTTAACAATTGAAGAACTTAAGCAGACGACATTATTTGCAGACGAACATTTTTGGCGCGAAAAGAGTTAAACAGCAGACGCCTATATTAGATATAAAGATTAAACAGACCGAAGCGAAACATGTTCTCACGGAGGGTTTAAATATTAGTCCGTAGGAGGAGTGATGGTTCATATAAGTACAAAACATCAAACCGTGAGATACACATTTGTCAATGTTTATTTCTGGCCTCGTTTTATAAACAGGGAAACCCCCAGATGTGTTTTACATGATACATACTGGGCGGCAACCGTTATAATTATAGGTAGTTAATCGTACGAGGGAACAGTTGGCAGCCGCACGTAACAGTTTGAATCCAGATCATGTGGTCAAGTTACCGGAAATTAACCCTTTCCTCCATAAATACGCCTTTCTACGCCTCTGTAAAAGTCACCCGTTGAAACCATTGTGATAAATAGAGCATTTGCTCCTATAGGAGCAAATGCTCTACTTTTCTCTAGTTAATGCTCCTTTTGGGTAGATTTGTTCAAAGTGGTTGGATCTAAAAATAGCCTATGAGGTAATGGGTTAATAAAACATTACACTTAACCCTTTGCTCCATGAATTGTTGACATCATGGACATTAATGGGTTGATTTGTTTTTATAATATTATATAAGCACAGACACTGTAGAATCAGATCAAAATAACTCAATAAACTAACATAGCAGATCCTGATCAGACGGCTCCTATAGAAGCCGTCTGATCTGGGTCTACACTGTTTGCAAGGACATTAAAAGGGGGTATCCATGAAGTAAAATAAATTAAACAATAAGATCCATAATGGAAACACGTTTCCACAGCTGATGTGTGGAATTATGTACATATTGATACCTGTGAAATTTAGCATTGTCACATTTGAATTATTCATGACGTCATTAATTCTTGCGTGAATATTCATGAAGTAAAGGGTAAAGCTACGGTAAAAAATGTCTGCTCAAATCTAGATCTGGTGTCATTTACATTCGATCAAGCTTATTTTAGAAATTATTGACCAAGTGTCCAATAGCTAGGAGTAAATGAGACGCCGAGTTTCTCTGTTTGTTTATTAACCCTTTCCTCCATATATACATGTACGCCTTTCTACGCCTCTGTAAAAACCACCTGTTGAAACCATTGTGATAAATAGAGCATTTGCTCCTATAGGAGCAAATGCTCTATATATCACAATGGTTTCAAACTACAAAATTCTAAAAACAAATCCTTTTCACTAGTTAATGCTCCTTTTCGGTAGATTAACTCAAAGAGAACGGGTCTAAAATAGCTTATGGAGGAAAGGGTTAAATAATATAGATCAGATTGTACAGTTTCTGCCACGTCTAAACATTCATCAGTTCTTAGGACATTACAAAAAATACCTACATCTGATTCATATGCTTGGTGTAATTATTACATGAATATTCATAAGGCAAGGGTAAATATTTATCCAGTGTAGAACCTGTCTTAACCCTTTCCTTCATATAAGCGTGTTTTCACGCATTTGCAAACAGAGTATACCCAGATCAGACGGCTCCTAGAGGAGCCGTCTGATCAGGGTTTGCTCGGTGTGCTAATATAGTTGGTAGATATGTTTCTTTGCTTTCTAAAATGTCTAAAATGTTCCACCTTCCATATTTCGTTATAACTATGTTGCTTATGAATATTCAGTAGGTATTGAAAGTTGGCCAATATGCAGAACAGGGAAAGGGTTAAGGTGACCATTCATTTATTGAACATAGGAGTCTTAAAGAGCAGGTGGTTGCTCAATACAGGGCCCAAGAAATTACTGCAGGAGCTTTCTGCATGACTTTCCATCTGCATTAAACAACCACCTGTTTTAAAGACCTCTATTTATGGCCATTTAAGACAGTTTCTATTTTATTATTCTTTCAACCCTTTCATTTATATTTTGTATAAACGTGTTTTCACGCATTTGCAAACAGAGTAGATCTAGATCAGACGGCTCCTATAGGAGCCGCTTGATCAGGATCTGCTCTGTTTGCTGGTGGAATTTGAAAGATCTGTTTCCTTTCTTTTAGAATAGCTACAATATTCTACCTTCCACATTTCATTATACTTACTTTGTTCATGAATATTAATAGATTGGAATTGAACTTTGGATTTTAGATACAAGAACCACACTTTCAAAGTGCACTTGGCCAAATTTTTATTACAAAGCAATCTTACTTTTACTTGAAGGGTTGTTTCTAAACGGCATATTCTATGATACATGTAATTCGCAGTTTATATAATAATTAGAGAAGCAATCCCTGGTCAAAGACCCCACCCCCACCTCTCACCGCGGATCTTGCATAGGCCATCTGTCAGGGATCACTGGGCACAATGAGTTAAAGTAAACTGGACTTAACCCTTTCCCCAAACACTTGTTCCCGCCTTTGCAAACGGAGTAGACCCAGTAGATCCCACAGGAGCTGGTCGATCAGGGTCTGCTCTGTGAGTCTACGAACTTGTATTAGATATAACTCTATAGTTTATTTCAATACCAAAGCAACTGTTTACATATGCTTTTAAATTCAGCCAAAAGATATCAATGATGTCATTATTTTTACATGAATATTCATCAGGAAAAGTGGTAATGGTTTTATCTAAGGTCAGCATAAGTCCATTCAGTAAAAGTTTTCCATATATGTACATGTATATATACACAATGTACATTGCGAAATCATTCACGGCTACCAGTGGTCATAAAGGAAGGGTCCATAATCATACTCCCGCTATCTGTCATCTGACCCGCATTTGCAAACAGCTTGGATCCAGATGAGACGCCGAGTAACTCGGCGTCTCATCAGAATCCAAACTGTTTGACACTCGGTTAAAAGAAAAAGCTTCATCGAATCGGAAGAGGTCAAACATTCACCTGATCCAAATTTGAGCCGACATTATTTTTTCAAAGCGGGATAAGAGTACAGTGTCAAAAGTAAAACGAGTTGTGATTGGTCCACGAGTGGAGAAAACTGGTTAGGGAAATTTGGAAATTGTGAATACAGTACAACCGTTCTATAACGACCACTAAATTGTGTTAATTAGTTGGTATTTAGGGCAGGTGACTGCTTAAAGCAAGGTGAAAGTAAAACAGAACGCTCCTATAGGAGCGTTCTGTTTTACCTTCGCCTAGCTTTAAACAGTCACCTGCATTTAACACAAAATATCTGATGTAATTTAGTGGCCGTTATAGAGAGGTTAAACTGTACAATATACATACAATATACATGTAAGCCATTCCAATCATACACATGGCGTTTGTCATGCAGGGTCTACACTGTCTAACTGAATAAATAAAACCTGTCCTTAATAGGCAGTCATTCATTTATTGAACTTAGGAATCTTAAAAATCAGGTGGTTGCTTAATGTAGGACAGACCTCTGACCTGTATTAAGTTACCGCCTGCCTTATAGACCCATAATTAGATCTAGACCTCTTTTTGGTGGTCGCTTAAGACAGGTTATACCGGAATGCTTTATATCGAGAGATTAATGCAAACTGTCGTAGCCACAGTAAAATCTCTCTAAACCGGACATTCAAATTAACCCTTCGCTTGCTAATCGCGTCAATATACCTACCTGTAAATAGTGAAGACCCAGATGAGACAGCTCCTGTAGGAGCTGTCTCATCAGGGTCTGCACTATTTACAAGTTGATTGTGCAACCAGTGCACTCCACAGCAGTGATTGCACAGCGAAATACTTGTACACAGTGAAGATATATGTAATTATACAACAGGACATGGGTAAAGAAGGAGAAATGTATCTTAAAATTCAGCAAGCGAAAGGTTAATATCAATGTCGGTCGTTAAGACAGGTGACAGTTTAACCTTTTCGGCGCCAAATTTCTAATTGTCGTCTGCAATCCAAATTTGTTAAATCATTCAGTAAAATAAGGAAATGGGATAAATAAATGCAACTTTCAAAGGAATAAAGCACATAATTATATAGAAATAGAGATTGAGACAAATGGTGAAGTCCCTGATCAGACGCCGCCTTGAAAAGGCGGCGTCTGATCTGGGACTGCACTATTTTTCGTGGTGCATTTATTCGACTGCGGCGGTGAAAGGGTTAACGCAGCGTGAAAGTCATACAGAAAGCTCAAGCTTTCTGCATCATTCTTACTCTGCATTAACCAACTGCCTATTTAAAAAATACCTGAACTATTATTTATTAAAATTCCAGCTTGGGAGGGGGTACGGTCTATTCTTTAACCCTTTATCTGATAATAGAAACATCTATTTATGCCTTTGCAAACAGAACAGACTCAGATCAGACAGCTCACGTAGGATCTGTCTGATCGGGATCTGTTCTATTTGCACGTTTAATGATATACATGCAGATATGTTGCTATTGCTGATTGGTTACAGTAAAACCTTTCTATAACGGCCACTAAATTACATCAAGTTTTTTTGTGTTAAAGGCAGATAGCTGCCTAGAACAAGGTGAAAGTAAAACAGAACGCTCCTATAGGAGCCCTACCTTAAATACCAACTAATTAACACAATTCATAGGCCGTTATAGACAGGTTTTACTGTATTTAATAACTCCAAACAATAAAAAGTCGTGACGTCACTATTTCATCACAGTTCAGTTATGATTTATATATACTGGTTGCCGTGTACACATATGTGTTTGTTGGTTGACAAGTTGTTTAACCCTTGTCTCCATAGATAACAACATTGCCAAATTAGATCGCAACGTCGATCCCCTGCAGAGCCGTACATGACCTTTAACCTACACTCCATGAATATCTATTTCAGAATTGATGACACCATGAATATTAATTTTGTTAAATCATTCGGTAAAATAAGGGAAGAAGATAAATAAATACAAATTTCAAAAGAATAAAACACAGATATAAATTAATGCAAATTTCAAAGGAATAAATAGATGTTGAGACAAATAGATGAAGTCCCTGATCAGACGACGCCTTGAAAAGGCAGCGTCTGATCTGGGACTGCACTATTTGTCGTGGTGCATTTTGCGACATTGGCGGTGAAAGGGTTAATCCTATTGTAACTATGTATGATTATCATGCTAAACCTTTAGCTTGCTGCTAGCGGATGAATGTTTATCTAGGCAAACAGTGTGGATCCAGGGGTAAATTGGCGTCTCATCAGGATCCGAACTGTTTGATACAACTGATGTCGAAAGCATTTTCTACCAGCAAAATTTTGCCCTGATAGTAAATGATGTATCTATGGAGGCAAGGGTGAAATGAAAAAAAAAACAATAACAAAAATAGTACAGGAAAAAACCTCTTAAGCGGACGTTCAAATCAGTATCAATGTCGATTGGATTACTTTTGACCTGCATTAAGCTACCATTTGCCTTACAGACCCATAGTTAGACCTCATTTTGATGGTCGCTTAAGACAGTTTGTGTTCTGGTGATACCCCGAGATAAGGCGCCTGTTTTTTGAGTTCGCATACTTATAGAGCAGGTACATGTACAATAACTTTGTACTTAGTAGACTTCAGGGTGCAAATATGTCGGGAGCTTCGAAGAAGCCTGCAAGAGTACAGCTAATAAATATTCATGATGTTATCAATGTTCCAGATAAGATGCGTAAATTAAAATAATTTTCAAGAATATCTTCTTAATTTCTCCACAGAACTCTATGATATGACCACTCGTTAGAATCGTCTCGAAGAGACGATTCTAAAGAGTGGCCACAACATAGGGATTGATGGAGATATGACGATTTTAGTACTTAAGCACGCATGTTTATCTGTTGCTATGTGTACAGTAAAACCCCTCTAAACCGGACGTTAAATTTGGTATAAAATATCGGTCTTGGAGACAGGTGGCAGCTTCATGCAGGGTGAAAGTCATGCAGAAAGCTCCTAGAGGAGCTTTCTGCATGACTTTTACCCTGCATGAAGCAGCCACCTGCATAAAAGTATCTACATTTTTCTCTACTAAAATTCCGGTTTAGAGGGGTTTTACTGTAATTATTTCTTGCATGGGGTGCCATAAAGGCTATAAATAAGTCTGTGAACGAACATTTTGACTATTAGGTGAACCCCCCAAGTATTTAATAAGAAAGCGCTCTTCAGATTTTTCCATTGTTCTTAGTACTAAATGCTAAATGGGGAAAGGGTATGGTGAGAGTGTGAAAATCTCCTAGGAAATTTTGTTATCAAGGGCACTAGTATATCTGTGTCAGCCGTAAAGTACTTCAAATATTTCCAGTAATTTATTACTTTATATGTTGAGCAAACTAGTATCTTCATAAACGGCAGTACAACAGCTTACTTGTTGACACATTTAGCAATGACTTATTGGTAACCCCCCCCCCCCTTTAACCCCTGTCCCTGTTCAATATTCATATAAGAAATAATGGCACCATGAATATTTATTATCTGATTGTTTTTTGTTTTTTTATAATGTAAATATTTCAATAGAATATGTTGCTTTGACAACGACTGTAGAATCATATCAACAGCAAACAGAGCAGACCGTGATCAGACGGCTCCTATGGGAGCCGTCTGATCTGGGTCTTATATGTTTGCAAATGCGTGAAGAAGCGTTTATATATGGGAGATGGTTGACCGGAATTTTAGTAAGGAAAAAGTTTAGACCTTTTATGGCAGATTGCTGCTTTATGCAAGATTGAAATCATTCAAGCTGAAAGTTCTTTTTGGGAGATATCTGCATGAATTTCACCCTGCATTAAGTTTTCCGCTGCCACATGTAACTGTCGCACATGTAACTACCTTTGCAAACAGTTTGGATCCAGATGAGACTCCGAGTAAATCGGCATTTCATCAGGATCCAAACTATTTCTTACTGTTACAATTTTATTAAACAGAAATAAAGAAACACGATGAAAACTGAAAATTGTAGCAGAAGACAAAGCAAGCAGACGACAAAAGTTGGCAGCAAAAGAGTTAAGCTACATGTACCACCCGACTCACAGATCGGCCCGGATACTAATTTGAACATCCGCTTTAACCCTTTCTCTCATATAAACATGTTTTCACGCATTTGCAAACAGAGTAGACCCAGATCAAACGGCTCCTTTAGGAGCCGTCTGATCAGGGTCTGCTCTGTTTGGTAATGGAATTTAATAAATCTATTCGTTCATTTTCTAAAATGCCTACAATGTTCCACCTTCCATATTTCATTATAACTATTTATTCCATAAATATTCAGTAGGTACTGACCTTTGGAATAAACATAGAACAGGGAATGGGTTAAGGTTTTTTTTCCTATATTTGTTATTGGTTGACAAGTTGTTTCACCATTGCCCCAATAGATACGTCCTTTACTGTTTTGCAAACAAACGTCGGCAAGTAGACCCCCGCCCCCTCCCTACATGTTCGTGCATGTGCCTTTTAACCCTTTCCCTCATATAAACGTGTTTTCACGCATTTGCAAACAGAGTAGACCCAGATCAGACGGCTCATGGAGGAGCCGTCTGATCAGGGTCTACTCTGTTTTCTATTAGAATTTGATAGATCGGTTTCTTTACTTTCTAAAATGTCTACAATGTTCCACCTTCAATATTTCTTTATAACTATTTTGTTAATGAATATTCAGTAGGTACTGAAAATTGGTCTAAATATAGAACAGGGAAAGGGTTAACTTATAGATACGCTTTTCGCGTGTTTGCAAGCAGAATAGACACAGACAAAACGGTTTCTACACGACCTGTCTGATCAGGATCTTCACTGCCTACGTATGAAATTACATATATAATATAGATCTGATTCTATAGAGTTTGCTATGATAAAAATCCATGTGTTCCATTAGGCAATTCAGTTAGAGAATATTCATGATGTACTATGATTTGTATTACAGTGCTACCTCTCTTTTAAAAACCGACACCCTTTGGGATACGAAGATTGTATGTGTTGTTCAGAGGGAGTTGTTATAGGGAGGGAAAATCAAACATAATTAGCTTGTTTGCAGACCCCCCAGATCAGGTGTATGTCTTGAACTAAAACTGTTATGCCTCAATCAACCCTATTTTGTGACCACTCTTTAGAATCGTCACAAAGTGACGATTCTAAAGAGTGGTCACAACATAGGGTTTGATGGAGGCATAAAGAAAATACGATGGAAAAAAGTTGTTTCTGGTGGCTTGTTGTTTCGGAAACAGTGACGTGCGTTGTTGTAAGGAGGGACTCGTTATTGAGAGGGCCGTTGTAGGGAGGGAGCACTGTAGTTCACTCCATAAATACTAGTCACATTATCTCGACGTTAGGTCAATCAGTCCTAGTAGTGCTTTCTTATGCTTAGCGTTAGCCATTAAATGTTGTTGTTCCTGTTGTCTTCTTTGAGTCTGTTATCTTTACGTTGTTATTTGCGTTCATGATGTCAATTGTACTGTTGTTGCAACTATTTTTGCATCTTCCAATCTGTTTATTTCATTGTTTTCTGTAGATGATTTTGATTTATTGATTCTGCTTTTATTGCGTCTATTGCTGTGGTTAATACTGCCGATCCCTTCAGGTAATGCTGGTGTTTTAGCTGCTGTTGCTGCCTTTGTTGCTCTCTGTTTCTGTTGTTATTGTTTCATACAGAAATATTTCAGCTGCTACTATGTATGTTGCTGTTCCCTCTTGTTGTGTTGTTTCTGTTCCTAGTGTTGCTGTTACTGCATGTGTTGCTGGTTTCGTCTGACGTTATTGTTTCTGATGCTATTGTGTCTCCTACTGCTTGACTTGCCGTTTCTTTTTGGTGTTATTATTTCAGCTGCTGATACATTGTACATCTGCTATTGCTTGTGTTGCTGTTTCCTTCAGATGCTTGTGTTGTTATTTTTGCTGCTAATGCCTATGTTTCCGTTTCTGTCTGGTGTCATCATTTCTTTTGCTATTTTAAACTGCTACAGCTACTGGTACTGTCCCTCAGCCTTACTGCATTCTTGCCGCCTTCGTGTTGTCTAATTCTTGCTGTAAATATGTTGCCTTTATCGATACCTTCATGTTTCAAATGATGCTGTGAAAGCTATTTCCTTTAGTGTTTAAACCTTTTCCTTTTCTATACTTATTCCAAACGTCAATGCCTACTGAATACTCATGGACAAAAAAGTTGTAATGAAATATGGAAGGTGGAACAATGTAGTCATTTTAGAAAGTAAAGATACATATATTTCAAATTCTGTTAGCAAACAGGACAGACACTGATCAGACGGCTCTTATAGGAGCACGAAGAGGTTAATACCTTACTTTTCTAATGCTGCTGCAAATACTATTGCCTTTATTATTGCTGCCCTTTTCAATCTAACTGTAAACACTGATGCCTTTGCAACTGCTTTCTTGTTTCTATATTACCGACACTGCTATATCATTTAGTGCTGCCTTCTTGTGTCAATTCGATTTCTTTTAGTGTTGCATCTTCTTTCAAACGATACTGCTATTTTTTTTTGATACAGTGCTCCCTCCCTACAACGGCCCTCTCAATAACGATTTCCTCCTTACAACAACGCACGTCATTGTTTCCGAAACAACAAGGCCCCAGAAACAACTTTTTCCATCGTATTTTCTTTATGTCTCCATCAAACCCTATGCTGTGACCACTCTTTAGAATCGTCACTTTGTGACGATTCTAAAGAGTGGTCACAAAATAGGGTTGATTGAGGCATAACAGTTTTAGTTCTAGACATACACCTGATCTGGGGGTCTGCAAATAAGCTAATTATGTTTGATTTTCCCTCCCTATAACAACTCCCTCTGAACAACACATACAATCTTCGTATCCCAACGGGTGTCGTTTAAGAGAGGGAGCACTGTATTGTTTATATCATTTCTGTCTCATTATGATCGTCATTGTTTGAAATTACCCATTATGTAGGTACTCGTTTAGTGTTGTCTTTATCGGTCGTTTACAGTAGAACCTCCATTAACCCATTACCTCATAGGCTATTTTAGACACAACCTCTTTGAATAAATCTACCGAAAAGGAGCATTAACTAGAGAAAAGGATTTTATTTAGAATTTTGTAGTTTGAAACCATTGCGATAAATAGAGCTTTTGCTCCTATAGGAGCAAATGTTCTATTTATCACAATGGTTTCACAAAGTGACTTTTACAGAGTCGTCAAAAGTCGACAATATGAGGGAATGGGTTAAATGATCAGCAAATGAATATACCTAGTGATATCCAAAACCAGATGGGTTCTTAATGCAGGACGAAAGCAATGCAAACGCTACTATAGGAGCTTTTTACCATAACATTCGCCCTGCATTGAGCTATCACCAGTCTTAAATATTCAGATACAGACCTATTTTCAGTTGTCGATATAGAGATATTATTTTTGAGTTTAGGTTCTGCTTTTGTGGATGTTGTTTATTGGTATATTGAAATGTAAATGAGAACCTCAATAAAAACCGACAACATTGCTTTCTGAGGTTTCAGCGATATACATCTTTTGTTGAAACCTGTTTAAACATTATGATTATATTTGTAATGTTCCTGCCAAGTAAGACCTCACTTACACCTAGTTGTTGTTGTAGTAGTAGTAGTAGTAGTAGTAGTAGTAGTAGTAGTAGAAGTAGAAATAATAGTTATAATAATAAAAGTAGTAGTACATGTAGTAGTAGTAATAGTAGTAGTAGTAATAGTAGTAGTAGTAGTAGTAGTAGTAGTAATAGTAGTAGTAGTAGTAGTAGTAGTAGTAGTAGTAGTAGTAGTAGTAGTAGTAGTAGTAGTAGTAGTAGTAGTAGTAGTAGTAGTAGTAGTAGAAATAATAGTTATAATAATAATAGTAGTAGTACATGTAGTAGTACTAATAGTAGTAGTAGTAGTAGTAGTAATAGTAGTAGTAGTAGTAGTAGTAGTAGTAGTAGTAGTAGTAGTAGTAGTAGTAGTAGTAGTAGTAGTAGTAATAGTCTTTGTTTCAAACAGTATAGACTCTGGTCAGAGGCCACGTTGAACAGGCGATATCTGATATGGAGTTTCACTGTCTGTCAACGTTTCAGTTTCGCAAGGAGGGGGAATTTAGCTATTAAAATATTTTGCATAAGTAATGTAAGTTTCTCTTATGCGACCATTAAAACACCTAAGTATGAGCCTTAAAGGAAAATGGTAGCGTGTGCCTTCTTTTAATCCATTCCCTCATGTTAAGACCTTTTGACGCCTCTGTACAACTCACATTTTGAAAACAACTGTGATAAATAGAGCATTTGCCCCATAGGAGCAAATGCTCTATTTATCACAATACTTTAAAAGCTACTAAATTCTAAAATATCTTTTTATTCTAATAAAATGCTAGTTTTCAGTACATTAATTAAAAAGATTGGATCTAAAAATAGCTTATGAGGGCATGAGTTAAAAACACATTATGAAATTATCATGTACTTTAGGTTTGATTACTGTAATTGATAAAGCGGTATACTGACTCACATGCTAGGCTATTGCTTGTTTGTTTGTTTGTGTCGTGGTTATACGTTGCGTTTTACAGTACATGTACATTTGTATTTCAGACACATCGCGACGTCCAGCTAATTGAAAATGAAGAAAGGTCCTAGAATAAGCTATTGTGTTCATCTCAAACGCATGAGATATAAACAAGTGAATAAATGTGATATGATCTTCACGTGGATACAATAATAGCATATTTACTCATTAAATTCAAGTAAACATTGATGGTGTCACGTTACAGCCATTCACTATTCCCGTTACTGCGTGACCTATATCATCTGCCTGAAGATGTGTCGCCTGCCAATTTATGTCGTCTGCTAAAAATGTTAAGCTTGTGACGACTATATGTCGTCTGCTACAAACATACATATATGTTTCAAATATATTACATGCTAGAATAACATCGTCTGCTAGAAATATAGCGTCTGCTACAGATATAACTCATACAAATATATCATCTGCTACAATAATATCGCCTGCTACAAATATATCGTCTGCTACAAATATAACTCATACAAATATATCGTCTGCTATAAATATGTTACAAATTTATTGCGTCAAATATAAGTGTTGCAAATACATATGTATATCGTTTGCTTCAAATATCATCTGCTACAAACATGCCGTCTGCTTGATATTAATATTTGAGAGTTGATGTTTGACGTTATCCCGCTATGCAACAAATAATGTCTGCTCAAATTTGGAATAAGTGCAGTTTTGACTACTACCAATATTGACCTCGTGGCAAACAGGTTGCATCCAGATGAGAGGCCGAGTAAGTTCGGAGTAACTCGGAAACTCATCTGGATGCAATCTGTTTGAAAATGCTAGTCTGGTCGCGAATAGCCTTATAAGGGGTTAATGTATTTAAATATTTTATAAGTGATCAAATCCGATTCTACATTGGCGGCGCTACACTGTTTGCAACGCAATAAGACGCCCGATAGTGACTCATGTCTGATTACAGAAGAAACTGTCTCAGAGCAACAGATAAATGTGCGTACGCATATACTAAAATCGTTATTTTCCCACCAAACCCTATGTTCTGATCACTCTTTAGAATCGTCTCGAAGAGACGATTCTAAAGGGTGGTCACAACATAGGGTTTGGTGGAGAAATAAAAAAGTTATTCTTGAAAAATAGTTTAATTTACCTATTTTATCTGGACATCTTTGTGTGTAGCGACCACATAATGAACAAGCATATGGGTCTTTGCGAGAAGGCGGTTGATACATATTCAATACGCGTGGAATGTAATTCAAGAAACTTCTAAAAGAGCTTTCTGTATAGATTTCGTCATGCATTAAGCTATCGCCTGTCTGAAAGTTTCAACTTTAGATGTTCACTGTAGACAGAGTTTTCTGTATTTGCAAACAAACGTAGAAATATTACTCAAATAAGAGAACTGACACAATACGTAGATTGACACGTTCTATAGGTCACGAGAAAGCATGACCAGGCATATCCAATGGCATAAATAAGAAGTATTAACCCGTTTCTTAAAAGGCTATTTTTAGACACAACTTCTTTGCATAAAGAATCTTGTAAATACTAAATTAGGTGTATTTTTCACAAATGCTCGGTCACTTGACTTTCATAAACAAAGAATGCTGTATGAAATCAACCAAGTCATACAGAATTGTTTCTTGATAAAGGTCAAGTGACCGAAACTTTGGAAAAAGAGTGTTTTATTATCTTTGTATAAATTTACCGAAAAGGAGCATTTACTAGAGAAAAGGGAAATTTTAGAATTGTGTAGTTTTTGAAACCATTGAGATAAATAGAGCATTTTGGTCCATAGGAGCAAATGACATGCAATAAGCTACCATCTGCATACACATACCTATAATAATACATGTGTGTGAAGCTGGCTCAGCAATCAACCATCAACCATCAACATTCGATTTTATATAAGGAAATCGAATGTTGATCTGGAATGTCGAGCTCGCCCATTAACATTCGTTTTTATATAAGGAAATCGAATGTTGATCTGGAATGTCGAGCTCGCCCATCAACATTCGTTTTTATATAAGGAAATCGAATGTTGATCTGGAATGTCGAGCTCGCCCATCAACATTCGTTTTTATATAAGGAAACCGAATGTTGATCTGGAATGTCGAGCTCGCCCATCAACATTCGTTTTTATATAGAGAAACCGAATGTTGAGCTGGAATGTTGAGCTCGCCCATCAACATTCGTTTTTATATAAGGAAATCGAATGTTGATCTGGAATGTCGAGCTCGCCCATCAACATTCATTTTTATATAAGGAAATCGAATGTTGATCTGGAATGTCGAGCTCGCCCATCAACATTCGTTTTTATATAAGGAAATCGAATGTTGATCTGGAATGTCGAGCTCGCCCATCAACATTCGTTTTTATATAAGGAAATCGAATGTTGATCTGGAATGTCGAGCTCACCCATCAACATTCGTTTTTATATACAGAAACCGAATGTTGATCTGGAATGTCGAGCTCGCCCATCAACATTCGTTTTTATATAGAGAAATCGAATGTTGATCTGGAATGTCGAGCTCGCCCATCAACATTCGTTTTTATATAGGAAATCGAATGCTGATCTGGAATGTCGAGCTCGCCCATCAACATTCGTTTTTATATAAGGAAATCGAATGTTGATCTGGAATGTCGAGCTCGCCCATCAACATTCGTTTTTATATAGAGAAACCGAATGTTGATCTGGAATGTTGAGCTCGCCCATCAACATTCGAATTTATATAATGAAATCGAATGTTGGGCTGGAATGTCGAGCTCGCCCATCAACATTCGTTTTTGGGATCTGTGTGTTAACACAGATACCAAATCTACCGAAACGGCGAGAGCAAATCAGCCGGTCCTCACGAAACGATTTACTCAGATGTGTAATGTAGTTAGGTAATCAGCTGAACTTATTACAAAAAGTACTATCGTGGACCGTTTTTTAAGACAAGCAGTTACTGTATTTGATCATTTTTTCAACAAATATGACGAATATTTTTAAAATGAGGCGATATTAATAATATTGGGGTATTTATGCTCACTTATACACGAATCAATTTTTGATTAATTGATCGCCGCCATTTTGAATATCACGTGACTTTACGCCATAGGGAAACGCAACCTCCAACGCAGTTATCTCCCCTAATAGACCGCAGGCGTGGTGACAAGGGAGATCACTGTGAGGAGTTTGCAAATCGAGTAGGAGAATGAAAACTTTACGCAGAATTTGTTTACCAGACACGCATTTTGGATGAGCTTGAAAATCGTAAGTACATATACATACAAACATTAACGCTTAGGTTATCATTGTCTTCTATTTATAGTTCTGCTATGACTTTCGTGAACACGATTTATTATCTTGAATCTTCCAAGTTATTACAATGCTGTGAAAGAATATCTGCAGCACCTGCGCTATTAAGTTTTTAACTTATTCATCCCTGATACTTTAAGTTAAACCCCTTCCTCCATAAATATGCCTTTTTACGCCTTTGCAAACAAAGTAGACGCACAACAGGTTTCTGAACGACTCGGCACCAAACTAACCGGGTCCCTAGACAATTCGGCCCCAAAACGATTCGACACCATGGTCAACTCGGCCCCTCCCAAAAATTTACCCTAGACGATTCGGTACCTATTTATTTTCATGAGTTTTTGTTATCAAATTTACATTTTCCCTGTCAATCAAGCAATAAAATGAACTTATAAGGTGGATACAGATCATCATTATAAATTGTTATTACGGAACACAGAATTGGATTAAATCTATACCCGTAAATTTTTCGCACCAGTTTTGAAAACTTACAGGGATGACAGTTTTATTTGTTATAATAACAAATAAAACTCGTCTCAGTACTTTTTCAACTTATAAGGGCCGGCATTCTTCTTGGGGGTTTTAGACCTTAGAAATAATATGTATTATCATCACAAGGCAAACAAAAATATGAACAGTATCTTCTGCAGGGGCAATCTGATCTGGGTCTACTCTGTTTGCAAAGGCATAAAGAATTAAACTTATCATACCTGCAAGTAATTACCACCTGACTTTTAGGCATAATTAGACATGCTTTGCCAAATTGGTGGTCAATTTAAAGAGGTTTTATACTGTACAATGGTAATTTTCGTGGATCTACTCGTAGACATTGTTATAATGGTTTTGCACTAATTTCTCATGGTAGTGAAAGTAAGCATTGCAATTGGAGCTGTCTGATCAGGGTCTGCTCAGTTTGCTTATAATAATATTGTGTTATATAGATCAAATTCTATGGTTCTATTATCCAATAATATGATACCAATGATGTCATTAACCCTTAAATGAATATTTAAACAGAGAAAGGGTTAATTTATGGACATATAGTGAAATCTGAAGAAAATTTGTACAAGGCCTTCCTATATTGTTGTTATCCTGGTAATACACACTGAGAAAGTTAGACATTCTGACCAGCCAGGTGCTTTAGTATCATTTATATGCGTTTAGGCTTGTGAAAAAAAAGGTGAATGATGTGTACAATTTTAAATATAAAATGTTTTATAGTCATTTACTCAATCAACAGGCCTCTTAACCCTTTCCCTGTTCTATGTTTATTTCAAATTTAAATACCTATACTGAATATTCATGAACAAAATAGTTATATGAAATATGGAAGGTTGAACATTGTAGCCATTTTGGAAAGTAAAGGAAAAGGTCTACAAAATTCCATTAGCAAACACAGCAGACCCTGATCAGACGGCTCCTATAGGAGCCATCTGATCTGGGTCTACTCTGTTTGCATATGCGTGAAGACACATTATATAAGGAAACGGGTTAATGCCTTTGCAAAGAGCATATATATCCATATCAGATATAGTATCTATATCAATATAAGAGCTCTCAGATCAGGGTCTGCTATGTTTGCTTAAGTTATGAAATAATTAAGATGATAATACAGTTTCTAGCAGGTTTAAAACAGAATTGTCTGTAGTGTCATTATAAATATTCAGTTAATATCAACTATAAATGTAATTATTACATTTGTTATTATAAATAGTAACATTTTTACGTTATAAATGATCCAATATCATTTAAAAAAATAGAGTTGTGTGGTCTGAGCAGACCAATACAGACCTAGCAACGGACCAATAACAGATATTGTGCCCGCTGCCAAGGTAATCATTCTAAATCTATATCAACAGAACCCTGATATGCGATGAAGGTCTAATTTTGCTCCGATGATGCAAATGTTATCAAAGTTCTCGTACACAGTATACCGAATAGTCCCCAAACCATGGCTTTTACAAAGACAATCCTCACCCGATTCGATTCAAATTTACATGCCCAATACATGTGCACGTACCGGTGAATAAAAAGAGCACTCTGTCCGCTCTTTCCAACGCCAAGTTTTGAATAATATGAACCCGTCATAATGACGTCATCTAATGACTGTGTGATTTGATAGTGCTGATTCTTTCAATCCTTTGAGAATCTATTGCACCTAGTACATGGAGATCCAATTTGACCCATAAATGTAATAAACAGGTTATTACACAGGTGACTATAGGGCCGCAGAGTGATATAGTCCCTTACCTTGATATAGTAACTCGGGCTAAGCCCTCGGGCCAATTGCAAGGTGGCGGGCCAATATATCACGCTGCAGCTTTAGTCACCTGCGTAATAACCGCTATTTGTTTGTTGCGGCCCTAGTCACCTGCGTAATAACCCCTATTTATTTGTTATATGAATATTTATGGTGTAGGGGATTAAGAAATATTTCCAGAAATACATTTTAATCATAAACATTAATTTTATTTGCAGGGGACAGTAATTTCGACAAGATTCCAAACAACAAGGGACCTGACACGCCAGTTTTCTAACAAAGCCCACTATGCTTTAAATGCCACAGAAATGGAGAATAATATTGCTTTATTGACAAAGAGCTTTCAATGTCGAAACACAGTAATTGTCGCCACAAAGCAAGACCAAATCAATGAAACATTTTTATCAACATCCAAACAAGATTTCCCAATACTGATCTAAGTATGAAAAGCTTGATCAGCTGGTGCTGACTTTGTGATATACGAATTGTTAAAATCTACTGAACTACTTTAGATACTAGCAGCCAGTGTTTGCTGATCTCCAGATGGAACAGTAGTTGGTTAAAGATTGTCGGAACATTGAAAAGCTTTAGACTGTGTGACTTGATAGCGCAGTCAGTAGAGTGTTAGCATGGTAAGCCACAGGCCCTGGATTCAAGTCCCAGTCGAGTCACAACTTTTTCACATGTACCAGTTTATTGCAAAACAATTTAGTCAAAGACAGTATGATGGTAATTCTAAACGGATAATTAAATAGAATATGTTGGCATGCTGAGAGAGATGGGCAGGACTCTGAAGCATGATGTTTGTCAACAACTTGGACATATTAAAAAGCAGAAAGGACTATCAGAAGCTATCCCAACGTTTTGTAAAATGAGCAACCAACATGTCTCAGAATGAACCTAATGAACTACTTGGGATACAAGCAATCAGTATTTGTTTGTCGACCCTGTAGATGATGCTCAGTTTGTAAAACCATGCAGAGTTGTCATGCCATGGTCACAGTGATCAAAACTTGATCATAGCAGTTTAGCCTTTACTCCATGAATATTCATGGTAAGAAATTATCATATGACATGAATATAAATGGGTTGAGTTTTAAAATTTTGCAACAGCATTTTTAAAACAGGGGTTTTTGGCCACAGCAGAAACTGTAGAGCTAAATGTATGTTATGTCAGAAGCAAATAGAACATGCCCTGATCAGATGACTCATATAGGCAGAGGTACAGATAAGGGTGTGTTCCCAAATACTAAAATCGTCATTTCACCACCAAACCCTACACTGTGACCACTCTTTACAATCGTCTCTGCTAGAAAATTACTGAAGAGTGGTCACAGTATATAAGGTTTAATTGGTGGAGAAATAAAGGAGCTATTCTTGAAAATGTAAAGGCATCTTATTTGGAGCTCTGTATAAGAACTGTCTGATGTGGGTCTACCCTATTTGCAAAGGTGTAGAAAGGCGCATTTATGGAGTAAGGGGTTAACACAGTATGAGTGGTATATAAGGAACTAGACTGACAACACCCAGATGGTGATATATATATATATATATATATATATATATATATATAAGAGCTGAATATCTTTGCAAAAAGAGTATACCCATAGCAGACAGATGTGGGAGACTAGGAGCCGTTTGATTGGGTCTGCTCTTTTTGCTAATAGAATAATGTATAGATTAAAGTTTCTGCCATTACCAAAATTCCTGTTAAACGTTATATCAAGAATAATATTACAATCAATGTTCATATTGTCATTATTTCATGTAGCAATGGGTTTAGAGACATAATTTATCTGACAATGTTCAATACTTTATGTCAATAAAGACTTTATTCCATGAATATTAATATTAATTTATATGTAAGAAAGTATGACATCATCATGATTATGAATATTAATTAGGTTAATTTTTGTAAAAGCACATGGACACTGGAATATTTTGCCATGGCAGAAACTATAACCGTATAGATCTACATGTATATTATATCTAAACCCTTTCCCTGTTCATTATTCATTTAAGAAATATTGATGTATCATGAATATTTATATAAGCTGAATGTTAATATAAACCTTCTAAGGAATTTTTTACTCTGAAAAGAACTATAGAATCATATCTATATCATGTCTGACAGTCAGGTCAAGTAAAGAAGAGCAGACCCTGATCAGACAACAACTATAGGAGCCGTCTGATCAGGATCTACTCTGTTCGCAAAAGTGAAAAGGCATTTGGTAAACCCTTTCCTCCATAAGGCTAAGGCTTTGCAAACTGTTAACAGAGTAGGTCCAGATCAGGATCTACTCTGTTCGCTCATGAAATAATATATTTAATTGCGATTCAGGACAATTGCCGATTCTCCTTGGACAGATTGCCATCGCATACAAGTATGTTAAAGTCACTTTTTTAAACCATTGTGATAAATAGAGCATTTGCTCCAAAGGAGCAAATGCTCTATTTATCTTAATGGTTAAAAATCTACAAAATAATGAACATTGTATTTTATATCCCCACAAACAAAGTTTTGGGGGGTTTACTGGAGTAACCATGTCCATCCGTCTGTTCATCTATCCGCCCGTCTGTCAGTCCGTCCATTCGTCCAGATCATAACTTCCAAA
Organism: Azorinus chamasolen; assembly: GCA_963576725.1. Taxonomy (NCBI): domain Eukaryota; kingdom Metazoa; phylum Mollusca; class Bivalvia; order Cardiida; family Solecurtidae; genus Azorinus; species Azorinus chamasolen. Next base: position 49,971,706 of record OY755246.1, on the reverse strand, counting down.
GTATAAAAGCTATTGACTTCAAACTTCATATACAGATAGATCACATGGACTGCAAATGCATTGCACAATGTTCGTAACTCTGTTTTCAGTACTTCTGGAGTTATTGCCCTTGTTTATTTTTCTCAAAATTTAGCTTGTCCGGATCATAACTTTCAAAGTGTAAAAGCTATTGACTTCAAACGTCATGTACAGATAGAACACATTGACCACAAATGCTTTGCACAAGGTCCATAACTCTGTCTTCATTATTTCAGGAGTTATTGCCCTTTGTTATTCTAGTGAAAATCTGGTTTGTCCGACTCATAGCTTCAAACATATAAAAGCTATTGACTTCAAACTTCATATTGAGATAGATCACATTCACCAAAAGTACAGTGCACACGGTTAGTAGCTCTGTCTTCAGTATTTTTGGAGTTATTGCCCTTTGTTATTTTTTTTTTTAAAATCTGGCTTGTCCGGATCATAACTTTCAAAGTATAAAAGCTATTGACTTCAAACTTCACATACAGATAGACCACACATTGACCACAAGTGCAGTGCACAATGTCCATAACTCTGTCTTCAGTGTCTTTGGAGTTATTGCCTTTTGTTATTTTTGTCAAAAATTGGCTTGTTTTAATAAACAAAGCTTTTTTATACGCCCACCTAATAAAGGTGGTCGTATATTGTCGTGGCCCTGTCCGTCCGTCCGTTCGTTCGTCCGTCAACATTTTGTTTGTCCGCTGTTTTCTGGGAAAACTATTTGACAGATATTAATGAAACTTCACACAAATGTTAAATGCATCAAGATCTGTAGCTGAGTTGATTCTGAGGTTCATTTTATTTTTCATTTCAGAGTTATGGCCCCTGTCTTTAAAAAATATGCAAATAGTTTGTCCGCTGTTTTCTGGGAAAACTATTTGAGAGATATTAATGAAACTTCACACAAATATTTAATGCATCAAGGATCTGAAGCTGAGTAGATTCTTAGGTTCATTTGATTTGTCGTTTTGGAGTTATGGCCCTTTTACTTAAAAAATAATGCAAATACATTAAAAAATAGTTTGTCTGCTGTGTTCTGGGAAAACTATTTGACAGATATTAATGAAACTTCACACAAATGTTTAATGCATCAAGATCTGAAGCTGAGTTGATTCTGAGGTTCATTTGATTTTTCATTTCAGAGTTATGGCCCTTGTCCTTAAAAAAATATGCAAATAGTTTGTCCGTTGTTTTCTGGGAAAACTATTTGAGAGATATTAATGAAACTTCACACAAATGTTTAATGCATCAAGATCTGAAGCTGAGTTGATTCTGAGGTTCATTTGATTTGTTGTTTCGGAGTTATGGCCCTTTTACTTAACATAATGCAAATAGTTTGTCCGCTGTTTTCTGGGAAAACTATTTGACATATATTAATGAAACTTCACACAAATGTTAAATGCATCAAGATCTGAAGCTGAGTTGATTCTGAGGTTCATTTTATTTGTCGTTTCGGAGTGATGGCCCTTGTCCTTAAAAAATATGCAAATAGTTTGTCCGCCGTTTTCTGGGAAAACTATTTGAGAGATATTAATGAAACTTCACACAAATATTTAATGCATCAGGATCTGAAACTGAATTGATTCTGAGGATCATTTGAATTTTCGTTTCAGAGTTATGGCCCTTGTCCTTAAAAGATAATGCAAATAGTTTGTCGGCTGTTTTCTGGGAAACTGTTTGAGAGATATTGATGAAACTTCACAAAAATGTTTAATATATCATGATCTGATGCTGAGTCGATTTTGAGGTTTATTTGATATGTTGTTTCGGAGTTATTGCCCTTTTACTTAAAAAAATGCAAATATATGCAAATAGTTTGTCCACTGTTTTCTGGCAAAACTGTTTGACAGGTATTAATGAAACTTCATAAACATGTTTAATGCATCAAGACCTGAAGCTAAGTTGATTCTGAAGATCATTTGATTTGATGTTTCGGAGTTATGGCCCTTGCACTTAAAAAAATAATGCAAATCTATGCAAATATGAGGATGGCCATAACTTTTTCATTTGAAATGATATTTACTTCAATTTTTTTACATGGTTAAACCTTAATATGAATTTTCACATATATTACGGGGATTTTGATATGTCATTTTATTCAAAAGTTATGGTCCTTGAACTTCGTGTGTTCATTGCTTTGTTAGTCGGTCAACTTTTAGTTTGTCTGTGGTTTTCTGGGAAAAATATTAAAATGATATAAATGAAACTTAATACAAATGTATTTAAGCAACAAAATTTGAAGCTGAGTTTATTTTGAAGTTCATTCAGTTTGTCTTTACAGGGTTATGGAACAGATAAGCGTTGGCACCCGCTTGTGCTCTGGTTTAATTACTTTCAAACAGATGCTTTACTTGCAACATATGTTTATTTGCTGTTTTATACTTTTTCTTGACATTGTCTACAATAAAATTTTCATCATAAATACATTTACTCTTTTTTTCTCCCATTTCAAAATCTGTTAACAATTTCAGGTGATTGCCATTATAGATTGTAAAACTATACAACCATTCTTGATTATCTACATGAATTGTTTGCGAGGTTCCAATATTTAATTAATTTTAAACTTATTTTTGTATACATTTATATAAATATATTTATATATAATGTTTTCAGAAGATCAAGATTTCTTAACACTGTTCAACTTATACCTTTACTAAATTATACTTCAAATTTGGAAATTGGGTTTGAAATATTTACATAAAACATGCAAAATGCCAGCTACCACCAGATAAGATTTCAGCATCTGGGAACATAAAAAATAACTCGCGAACAAACACCCAAATACAGTAGAATCTCTCTAGACCGAACAGAAAATAAACATTATTTTCGAGGATTCAAAACAGGTGGCTGCTTGATGCAGGCTGACAGCGATACGGAAACTTCTGCCGGAGCTTTTTGTATAGTTGGTCAGCATACAGCAGTCTTTAATGCCCAGTCATAATGTTTATATTCGTCCGGTTTAGAGAGGTTCTACTGAATAACACACGTTTTCTTTCCAATAACACAGATCCCTTCAGTACTATCAGTACTTTGATTATATAAGGAAATCGAATGTTGATCTGGAATGTCGAGCTCGCCCATCAACATTCGTTTTTATATAAGGAAATCGAATGTTGATCTGGAATGTACAGCTCGCCCATCAACATTCGTTTTTATATAAGGAAATCGAATGTTGATCTGGAATGTCGAGCTCGCCCATCAACATTCGTTTTTATATAAGGAAACCGAATGTTGATCTGAAATGTCCAGCTCGCCCATCAACATTCGTTTTTATATAGAGAAATCGAATGTTGATCTGGAATGTCCAGCTCGCCCATCAACATTCGTTTTTATATAGGAAATCGAATGCTGATCTGGAATGTCGAGCTCGCCCATCAACATTCGTTTTTATATAAGGAAATCGAATGTTGATCTGGAATGTCGAGCTCGCCCATCAACATTCGTTTTTATATAGAGAAACCGAATGTTGATCTGGAATGTCGAGCTCGCCCATCAACATTCGTTTTTATATAGAGAAACCGAATGTTGAGCTGGAATGTTGAGCTCGCCCATCAACATTCGAATTTATATAAGGAAATCGAATGTTGGGCTGGAATGTCGAGCTCGCCCATCAACATTCGTTTTTATATAAGGAAATCGAATGTTGATCTGGAATGTCGAGCTCGCCCATCAACATTCGTTTTTATATAAGGAAATCGAATGTTGATCTGGAATGTACAGCTCGCCCATCAACATTTGTTTTTATATAAGGAAATCGAATGTTGATCTGGAATGTCGAGCTCGCCCATCAACATTCGTTTTTATATAAGGAAACCGAATGTTGATCTGGAATGTTGAGCTCGCCCATCAACATTCGTTTTTATATAGAGAAACCGAATGTTGATCTGGAATGTTGAGCTCGCCCATCAACATTCGTTTTTATATAAGGAAATCGAATGTTGATCTGGAATGTCGAGCTCGCCCATCAACATTCGTTTTTATATAAGGAAATCGAATGTTGATCTGGAATGTCCAGCTCGCCCATCAACATTCGTTTTTATATAAGGAAATCGAATGTTGATCTGGAATGTCGAGCTCGCCAATCAACATTCGTTTTTATATAGAGAAACCGAATGTTGAGCTGGAATGTCGAGCTCGCCCATCAACATTCGTTTTTATATAAGGAAATCGAATGTTGATCTGGAATGTCGAGCTCGCCCATCAACATTCGTTTTTATATAAGGAAATCGAATGTTGATCTGGAATGTCGAGCTCGCCCATCAACATTCGTTTTTATATAGAGAAATCGAATGTTGATCTGGAATGTCCAGCTCGCCCATCAACATTCGTTTTTATATAAGGAAACCGAATGTTGATCTGGAATGTCGAGCTCGCCCATCAACATTCGTTTTTATATAAGGAAATCGAATGTTGATCTGGAATGTCGAGCTCGCCCATCAACATTCGTTTTTATATAAGGAAACCGAATGTTGATCTAGAATGTCGAGCACGCCCATCAACATTCGTTTTTATATAAGGAGCCCGAATGTTGATCTGGAATGTCGAGTTCGCCCATCAACATTCGTTTTTTATATAAGGAAATCGAATGTTGATCTGGAATGTTGAGCTCGCCCATCAACATTCGTTTTTTATATAAGGAAACCGAATGTTGATCTGGAATGTCGAGCTCGCCCATCAACATTCGTTTTTATATAGAGAAACCGAATGTTGATCTAGAATGTCGAGCTCACCCATCAACATTCGTTTTTATATAAGGAAATCGAATGTTGATCTGGAATGTCGAGCTCGCCCATCAACATTCGCTTTTATATAAGGAAATCGAATGTTGATCTGGAATGTCCAGCTCGCCCATCAACATTCGTTTTTATATAAGGAAACCGAATGTTGATCTGGAATGTCGAGCTCGCCCATCAACATTCGTTTTTATATAAGGAAATCGAATGTTGATCTGGAATGTCGAGCTCGCCCATCAACATTCGTTTTTTATATAAGGAAACCGAATGTTGATCTAGAATGTCGAGCACGCCCATCAACATTCGTTTTTATATAAGGAACCCGAATGTTGATCTGGAATGTCGAGCTCGCCCATCAACATTCGTTTTTTATATAAGGAAATCGAATGTTGATCTGGAATGTTGAGCTCGCCCATCAACATTCGTTTTTTATATAAGGAAACCGAATGTTGATCTGGAATGTCGAGCTCGCCCATCAACATTCGTTTTATATAGAGAAACCGAATGTTGATCTGGAATGTCGAGCTCACCCATCAACATTCGTTTTTATATAAGGAAATCGAATGTTGATCTGGAATGTCGAGCTCGCCCATCAACATTCGCCATTATATAGGGAAACTGAATGTCGAACTGGAATGTCGAGCTCGCCCATCAACATTCGTTTTTATATAGAGAAACTGAATGTTGTGCTGGAATGACGAGCTCGCCCATCAACATTAGCCATTATATAGAGAAACTGAATGTCGAGCTGGACTGTTTAGCTCGCCCATCAACATTCGTTTTTATATAACGAAACAGAATGCTAAGCTGGAATGTAAACTCCTCCATTCTACCATTGTACCTATATAGAATTTCTCTTGCGGAATATCATACAATGTGAATAACACAACTGAATATGCCTGACATATGACAATACTATGCACAATTTTTTTAAACATTTTTATTGGGAACTTTCCAAATACAATGGGTCCATAGCCATATTCATTAACATAATGAGTTCAAATTTAAAAGCTAATATTTAACTTAAGCAGCTGTAAAACATGTTCGTTAATCCATTGTAATATTTAAACTTCTTATAAACTGCAAAATCAAACATCACGTATTATAAATATGAAATCACAATTGTCAATGCATGGTTCTCAAATTCATACTCAAAGTGTTACTGGTTATGGGCACTTGCGAATTGTCTTAATGGTACTGTCACACTATAGCGTATGAGACGAACGTATGCATAGCGTATGAAAAACTGGTCATGCGCACAACTGTTGAGCGTATGAACCCGAAATTTCCCAACACTATCTTCGATGAACCTACTACCAGCGCATGTGTACCGTATATCTGGCGTATATGTAGCGCATGAGAATCGTATACGAGCGTGTGTCAACTTATGTCACCGTCAGTGTAGCGTATATCAGCGTATAACTAGCGTATGCGAGCATATGAGTAACATATTCTTACTGCATGTGAGCGCATGAGCAGCGTATGGATAGCCAGAAATAGGTTAAATACGTTAAATACGTTAGTCATTCGTCAGACATACGTTAAATTATGGCCATGTCACATTATAGCGTATGAGACGAACGTATGCATAGCGTGCGTATGAAATCCTGGGCATACGCACAACTTTTGAGCATATGAATCCGTAATTGTCCGCCTCTATCTTCGATGAACGTATTAGCAGCGCGTGAATAGCGTATGCGTACCGTATATCTGGCGTATAGGCAACGCATGGGAAACGTATACGAGCATGTGTCAACTTATGTCACCGTCAATGTAGCGTATATCAGCCTATAAATAGCGTGTGTGGGCATATAAGTAACGTATTCTTACCTCATGTGAGCGCATGAATAGCGTATGGATAGCCAGAAATAGGTTAAAAACGTTAGTCGTTCGTCAGACATACGTTAAAATTACGTTACTGATACGCAATCCATATTATAGATTTACTGGCCGCCTTCATGCCACCGTATGTGAAACGTATTTGACCTAGTATACTTCATACGCTCGTATACGCTGAACTGCTTTGAACATGTTCAAAAATTAGTTTCGTTCTCTGCGTATGAGAACTACACCGACATATGGCAGCTTATACAACGTATGCCTATACTACCCATAGCGATCATCTGCGTATGCGAGCGTATGAGCATTTTTTCTCATACGTTCGCATACGTTTGTGCCTTACGCTCTAGTGTGACACCACCTTTAGAATTGACTAAATGCCAAATTTACACATGCAGATGTAATAAAGAAGATATAAAGCATATTTTATATTTTAAGATATAAAGATACATGTATATTCCTAAAACGGAAAGTCGGTTTCTAAGAAGGGCTATCTTCAATAAAACGTCCTAGATAAAAACTAAAAGGTAAATGTTTTCATAGGACACAGATATGCCACATCTGATTATATAAATTAAGGCCTGCGGTTATTAAAATCAATATATGTATTTTAATGAATAGGCAGCAGTTACATACTAATACTTATCATGACTAACTATCAAACATATATGTTTGACTTGAGTATGATCTTTAAAAATTCCTATACGCCAGACGCACATGTTCACATAAATTTATCAACAATCAATAGGTCAAACTTTGCATTACACAACAATATTACCACGATGACCCTGGTATCGTTCACAAGCCAATCATTGGAGAAAAATCAAGTGTTTCACTATATTTTTCTATAGAAATCTGGCTACCCATGTAGCTGGGCCTTATCTGACCCCTGCGGACTTCAAGGTGACGTAATTTGCCATCTTGAAAGCAACGCTAAGAGCTTCCAGTTTCAGAGACATTTTCAATATTTTAGCTATATGTTCCTATAGAAAGTGGCAACCCCTCGGTCGGGTCCAATTTTTACACCATGGGCAAATTTTTTGTAGCGGACCTACAGATGATGCTATGTGCCAAAGATGAAAGCTGATAATCTTGTATATTCAGAGAAAAATATTTCCCTATATAATGGCGAATGTTGATGGGCGAGCTCGACATTCCAACACAACATTCGGTTTCTCTATATAAAATCGAATGTTGATGGGCGAGCTCGACATTCCAGATCAACATTCGGTTTCTCTATATAAAAACGAATATTGATGGGCGAGCTCGACATTCCAGATCAACATTCCGTTTCTCTATATAAAAACGAATGTTGATGGGCGAGCTCGACATTCCAGCTCAACATTCGATTTCCTTATATGAAAACGAATGTTGATGGGCGAGCTGGACATTCCAGATCAACATTCGATTTCCTTATATAAAAGCGAATGTTGATGGGCGAGCTGTACATTCCAGATCAACATTCGGTTTCCTTATATAAAAACGAATGTTGATGGGCGAGCTCGACATTCCAGCTCAACATTCGGTTTCTCTATATAAAAACGAATGTTGATGGGCGAGCTCGACATTCCAGATCAACATTCGGTTTCTCTATATAAAAACGAATGCTGATGGGCGAGCTCGACATTCCAGATCAACATTCGGTTTCTCTATATAAAAACGAATGTTGATGGGCGAGCTCGACTTTCCAGATCAACATTCGATTTCCTTATATAAAAACGAATGTTTATGGGCGAGCTCGACATTCCAGATCAACATTCGATTTCCTTATATAAAAACGAATGTTTATGGGCGAGCTCGACATTCCAGATCAACATTCGATTTCCTTATATAAAAGCGAATGTTGATGGGCGAGCTCGACATTCCAGATCAACATTCGGTTTCCTTATATAAAAACGAATGTTGATGGGCGAGCTCGACATTCCAGCTCAACATTCGGTTTCTCTATATAAAAACGAATGTTGATGGGCGAGCTGGACATTCCAGCTCAACATTCGGTTTCTCTATATAAAAACGAATGTTGATGGGCGAGCTCGACATTCCTGATCAACATTCGGTTTCTCTATATAAAAACGAATGTTGATGGGCGAGCTCGACATTCCAGATCAACATTCGGTTTCTCTATATAAAAACGAATGTTGATGGGCGAGCTCGACATTCCAGCTCAACATTCGGTTTCTCTATATAAAAACGATTGTTGATGGGCGAGCTCGACATTCCAGATCAACATTCGGTTTCTCTATATAAAAACGAATGTTGATGGGCGAGCTCGACATTCCAGATCAACATTCGATTTCCTTATATAAAAACGAATGCTGATGGGCGAGCTCGACATTCCAGATCAACATTCGATTTCCTTATATAAAAACGAATGTTGATGGGCGAGCTCGACATTCCAGCTCAACATTCGGTTTCTCTATATAAAACCGAATGTTGATGGGCGAGCTGGACATTCCAGATCAACATTCGGTTTCTCTATATAAAAACGAATGTTGATGGGCGAGCTCGACATTCCAGATCAACATTCGGTTTCCTTATATAAAAACGAATGTTGATGGGCGAGCTGTACATTCCAGCTCAACATTCGGTTTCTCTATATGAAACGAATGTTGATGGGCGAGCTCGACATTCCAGATCAACATTCGGTTTTCTTACATAAAAACGAATGTTGATGGGCGAGCTCGACATTCCAGATCTACATTCGATTTCCTTATATAAAAACGAATGTTGATGGGCGAGCTCGACATTCCAGCTCAACATTCGGTTTCTCTATATAAAATCGAATGTTGATGGGCGAGCTCGACATTCCAGATCAACATTCGATTTCCTTATATAAAAACGAATGTTGATGGGTGAGCTCGACATTCTAGATCAACATTCGGTTTCCTTATATAAAAACGAATGTTGATGGTTGATGGTTGATTGCTGAGCCAGCTTCACACACATTAATAATACAGCTTTGGTGGTCGCTTAACCATTTCGCCGCCAAATTTCTTCTTGTCGTCTGCAATCCAAATTGTGTTAAATCAGTCGGTACAATAAGGAAATGAGATAAATAAATGCAAATTTCAAAAGAATAAAGCACATATATAGAACTAGAGACTGAGACAAAAAGTGAAGTCCCTGATCAGACGCCGCCTTGAAAATGCGGCGTCTGATCTGGGACTGCACTTTTTGTCGTGGTGCATTTATGCGACTTCGTGAAAGGGTTACAAAATGTAAGACATATTCTACTGTATTCATTTCATGGCTACGCATTTCTTTGATTTTGCAAATAGCGTAGACCCAGATCAGAAGGCTTAGAACTGTAAGATCCTCTGATCAGGGTCTGCTCTGATTGCTTATGACATAATATAAATATTATTCTAGAGCTCCTACTATGACCCAAATATTCACAGTATGTGTCATTATAAAAAATAATCTGACACAAATACTCATGATGGAAGGGTGGTTAAGGGGGCCAAATAAATATCTGTTCTTGTGCCTTTATCAAGACTTGCCATATTAATATTCATGATGCCATTATTTTTATATAATTAATTCAGATCAACAGATAAAGGTGTGTACTCAAATACTAAAATCGTCATTTCTCCAACAAATAATATGGTGTGACCACCAAGAATGCACCTGTAGGATCTGGTGGAGAAAAAGAAAAAAGTTATTCTAGAAAATTCTCTAATGCACATGTCTTATCTGGACCTCTGAAATATTCATGATGCAATCAAAATATGTGTCAGGCCATCATCTGAACCTAGGGACTGTAATTCCCCTTCGTTACTAGTACTTCCGCATTCATATGCGATGGCCTTTCCAGCAATTAATATATCCTGATCGCGCGATGTGTGGTACTACTGAATCCTTTCCCTGTTGTATAGTCATGTAAGAAAAAAAATAACACCATGAATGTTAATGATCCAGTCTATTTTAAAACATTATTAATGCTTAAATGTATAACAATGTATGTACATGTATAATGTAGGCTATGTATGTATGTTTAATTGTGTCAGAAAGTGTAGAATATATAGTTCAATAAGTAAACAGAGTAGACCCTAATCAGGCGGCTCCTACAGGAGCCGTCTGATCTGGGTCTACTCTGTTTGCAAATACGTGTAAATGCGTTTTTATGATGGAAAGGGTTGAGCTTTAGCCTGCGTATAAAATGAGGTCTTCTTAATCTGACCTGCTATATTTCTGTTATAGTTTTCTTTATTTCTTTATTTCCTCTTCGTTCAAGTGTTTGAGAAGCTACCGACTCCGTGTAAAAATAGCTTGGATCCTGATGAGACGCCGAGTTACTCGGCATCTCATATGGATCCAGACTGTTTTCCAAAATACCAGTCAGGCCGCGCTTAGCTGCCAAAGGGTTAACATAATGTACGTATTGTATTCTAGACATGGTTCGGAATGTTTGTGACTGATATGCACTTAACCCTTAGCTTGCTGAAAAAAAGTTCCAAAACTCTGATCTGTAGCATTTGTATTTACTTCTGCAAGCGTTTGAAAAACTGTTGAGTGAGTTTGGATCCTGATGAGACGCCGAATTACTAGGCGTCTCATCTGGGTCTAAGTTGTTTTCAAACCCATTCCCACATAGGCTATTTTAGACCAAACCACTTTGAATAAATCTACCGAAAAGGACAATAACTAGAGAAAAGGAAAAAAAGAGAACTCTGTAGTTTGAAACCATTGTGATAAATAGAGCATTTACTCCTATAGGAGCAAATGCTCTATTTATAACAATGGTTTCACAAAGTGACATTTACAGAGTCGTCAAAAGTCGTCAATATGAGGGAATGGGTTAATAAGAGTTGACCATTGCCATTAGCACCCACATAGTTTAGCATACAGTAAAACCTCTATTTAGCGACCAACTCAAACAAGATTATTTATGACTGAGTGGGTGTAAAGACAGGTGATAGCTTAATGCAGATAAATACAAATCAACCCCCTCCCCTCCGCCATTAGGAGTTTTTGCATTAATATCGTCCTACATGTAAATTAAATGGCAATTTAACCCTTTCCATGTTCTAGGTTGATTAAAATTTTCAATACCTACTGAATATTCTTGGAAAAATTAGTTATAACGAAATATGGAAGGTGGAACACTGTAGCCATTTGGAAATGATAGAAACAGATCTATCAAATTCCATGAGCAGACAGAGCAGACCCTGATCCTATAGGAGCCGTCTGATATGGATCTACTCAGTTTGCAGATTCGTGAAAACACGTTTATATGAAGGAAAGGGTTAAATGCAGGAAGGAAGTTCTGTAAAACGCTCCTTAATGACCTTTTTTTGCATTACTTTCGATATACACTAGGTGGTAGCTTAATGCAGGAAGAAAGTTATGCAGAAAAGCTCCTATATGAACCTTTATTGCATCACTTTTGTCCTGCATTATGCTTTTCAAGATTGCAGTGATTATGTATTTAGCGGTTGCTATGGACAGTTATAATCATATATACAGTTCCTCTATAATTATGAACGTGTTTACAGCTGTTGTGCCGTGCTACCAAAATACAAACAAACAAACGAAACAGTTTCTCTGTGAGATACACTGTCCTTGTCTTATTTGGTTCAAGTGTGTTTTAAGTACCGCACTCACCCAACGCCTGTCATAGAATGATTTACCTCATTACCTCATAGACTATTTTTAAATACAACCTCTTTGAATAAACCTACCGAAAAGGAGCATTAACTATAGAGGAAAGGATTTTTTTTAGAATTTTGTAGTTTGAAACCATTGTGATAAATAGAGCATTTGCTCCTATAGGAGCAAATGCTCTATTTATCACAATGGTTTCACAAAGTGACTTTTACAGAGGCGTCAAAAGTCGTCAATATGAGGGAATGGGTTAAAATTAAACTGTAAAAGTTGGGTCTATCTATTTGTATGTATATCGACACCTGAACCATTTATTCCAATAGCACGCCTTTGCAAACAAAGTAGACCCAGATCAGACGGATCCTGTAGGAGCAGTCTGATCAGGGTCTGTTCTAATATTGCTAACGATATAATACATGTATATGTGTGATTCTACAGTTCCTACCATGGCCAAACATTCCTGTGTCCATATGCCGTTATAGAAAAAATCTAATTAATATTCATGATGTCATTATTTCTAGCATCTTAAGTACAGTAAAACCTCTCTAAAACGACCACTAAATTGCGTTAATTAGTTGGTATTTTGGGCAGGTGGTTGCTTAAAGCAACGTGAAAGTAAAACAGAACGCTCCTATAGGAGCGTTCTGTTTTACTTTCACCTTGCATTAAGCATCCACCTGCTTTTAACACAAACTACTTGATGTAAATTAGTGGTCGTTATAGAGAAGTTTTACTGGGCTAACCTTTTCAACCCGGGTACACATGCACTGCCATTTGTAAACAGTGCATACCAAACTCAGAGGAGCCGTCTGGTCAGGGTCTGCACTGCTTCTCATTCAGAATATTCTAGCAAGTTTAAGCCTTTCATACTGAATGGTCTCTATTGTTAAATACTGGTGGGTTATTTCACTATGATAACTTCAGCGCTGAGAAGGTTGGGAGGTTCAGACAATAGAGAGAATTGCACTCATAGTAAATAGCTTTGTTATGTTAACCCTTTCCTCCATAAATACGCTTTCCTACGCCTCTGTAATAGTCACTTCTTGAAACCATTGTGATAAATAGAGCATTTATCACAATGGTTTAAAAATTACACAATGGTAACACTTTCCTTTTCTCTAGTAAATGCTCCTTTTCGGTAGATTTATTCAGAGAGGTTGGGTCTAAAAGTAGCCTATGAGGGAATGGGTTAATAATCCATTAATTGAGAGTGACGTCTTTGACATATGTTGGCGTCTTTCGATACATTTTGCCTTTTGACACCTGTTGACGCCTTTCGCCAGAGTTTGCCCTGTAACGCACGTTGACGTATTACGATACATTTTGTCTTCTGACGCTTGTTGGCACGTTTCGACACGTTTTGCCTTTTGACGTCTGTTGACGTGTTTTGACGCATTGGAAAACAGAGAAGACCATTAGCAAACAGAATCGCCTGGTTATGGTCTTCACCGTTTACTTATGGAATGATGTAGGGTTGATTATACATTTTCTGCCCTAACAGTCCCTTATTAAACATTAATACCAGTACTGTTACAGCAAAAACTCTCTATAACGGCCACTAGATTGTGTTGAATATTTGGTATTTATGTCAGGTGGCTGCTTAAAGCAAGGTGGAAGTAAAACAGAACGTTCCTATAGGAGCGTTCTGTTTTACTTTCATCTTGTTTTAAGCAGCACCTGCCTTTAACACAAAATACTTGATGTAATTTAGTGACCGTTATAGAGAGGTTTTACTGTATTATAGCTTTCATAAATTGAGTAAATCGGGCGGACAGGTTGAGCATTTAATAAATTTCGAAGGAGGAAAACCTGTTTGATATTCATTTGTGAGAGAAATTTTGTCAGTTTCACATTCCAAAAAATCACCATTTATTCAACCTTGACAGCTACGCTTTCTGGCGAATTTGCAAGATTAGATTAGACCCAGATCCTGTTCGAGCCGTCTAATCAGGATCTTTTTTGTTTGCTTATAGCGTTATATAAAGCTGGTTCTATTTTCTGCCATAGCTAAACGATCATTTGTAAATACATGCATGCATGTATTTACAAATGATCGTTTAGCTATGGCAGAAAATAGAACCAGCTTTATATAACGCTATAAGCAAACAAAAAAGATCCTGATGTCATTTTTTCTTACATGAATATTCATGTACATATAAAGGGTTAAGTTTCTATATATTTACCCAATTTTGTTTTCCTCTCCTCCAAGAAATTATTTACAAATACCCGCCGAAACATTTTGTTTTTCTTTTCACGCGTACAAAATACCCGAGACTCCTATTGAAAAAGTTAAGAAAACATCCCGGATTGCATGACAAATCATGTTTCAAATCGGTAAATGTTTCTCTAGATAAACCCCATGGCAAGGACAATCGCAACAATAATCTATATCATCTATCCTTATTTTAAATGATTTTATGTTTAATTTACAGGGCTACAGATAAGGGTGCGTACCCAAATAGTAATTTCTCCACCAAACCCTATGTTGTGACTACTCTTTAGAATCGTCTCGAAGAGACGATTCTAAAGAGTGGTCACAGTATAGGGTTTGGTGGAGAAATAAAGAAGTTATACTTGAAAATGTTTTAATTTACGCATTTTATCTGTAACTCTGTATGTAACCTATATACAGTGAACCCTCATTACAACGTAAATGTTTGTTTACAGACATTTTGCTATTATAACGAGGATGCCGTTATAACGAGTTTGAATATGAAAGGAAACATAATTACGGCCAATTTTAAACAAGTACCAACAGATGAACGCGTAATGCAGAACACAAAATATACAAAAAACTCCATTTGGGAGCCTTTTGCATTTCTTGTGTTCTGCATTAAGCGATCACCTGTCTTATTGGCACTGTACCTATTTATTCAGTGGTTGTTTGATAGACTTAACGGTAATTTTGTTTCAATGCACACTGCCGGTATAACGAGGGTGCCATTGTAACAAATGCCGGTATAACTGGGGTTCACTGTAATATGCGCATCCATCAAGCTTTTGAGAAACCACTGACAGAGAGTCAAACACATTGGATCAGATCATGATGAGACGCAGAGTTACTCGGCATCTCATCTGGATCCAGAATGTTTGCAAAGTC
The DNA here is from genome assembly GCA_963576725.1 of Azorinus chamasolen. NCBI lineage: Eukaryota > Metazoa > Mollusca > Bivalvia > Cardiida > Solecurtidae > Azorinus > Azorinus chamasolen. Next base: position 49,956,409 of record OY755246.1, on the reverse strand, counting down.
AAGCCACGTCGTGGATGGGGATAAGGATTAACCCTTCTCTTGCTGAATTTTAAAATACATTTCTCCTTCTTTACCCATGCCCTGTTGTATAATTACATATATCTTCACTGTGTACAAGTATTTCGCTGTGCAATAACTGCTGCGGAGTACCAACTTGTAAATAGTTCAGACCCTGATGAGACAGCTCCTGCAGGAGCTGTCTCATCTTGGTCTTCACTATTTACAGGTAGGTATATTGACGGGACTAGCAAGCGAAGGATTAATACCTGTTTGTAACATTTACTTTATGGATATTCATGCAAGGCTTAATGGCATCATGGATATTGATTAGATTATTTGTATAGTGGCACATGTAAAATATGACATGTAAGCCATGATAGAAACTGTAGAATCATATTTATGTTATCTTAAAAGAAAGTAGAGCATACCCTGATTTCCTATGGAAGCCGCCTGATCTGGGTTTACTCAGTTCGCAAGACGTTAAAAGGCGCATATATGAGTGAAAATGTTAAGCATATTAAATATTGTAAAGATCTTGAATTGTCTGCAGTTAGTGGTTTTAATTACTGTATCATAAAAACAAGAAGAGCAGACCCTGATCAGACAGCCCTTGTGGGAGCCATCTGATCTGGGTCTACTCTGTGTGCATAGGCGTACCAATGCGTATTTATGGAGTGAAGGGTTAAAGGAACCCAACGGCATCGATATATTAGGAGAAATAATAACCTTTGCTAACCCATGTCATAAATGTGTTGGCCTTGCATTTTGGATATAAATCCCGGGCACTTGAATTATTTTTTTCCTCTTTTATAAAAGAAATAATCTTGTCAATGTGAAGAACATAGCTGAATAGGGCTGAACGTTTTCCTCGTGTTCGAAGTGTCATCGTCAGATAATTAATCTTTTATCATCCTGCGAAAAATAATATCTGCTCAATATGCAATTCATTTTACATTTGTAAAGTACAGTAAACCCTGCCTCCAGCGACAATTCCTTTATTTATCACAATGGTTTCAAAACTACAGAATCAGATCTATATCATGTCATAAGAAAACAGAGCGGACTTTGATCGGACGGCTCCTATAGGAGATGTCTGATATCGCTCTACTCTATTTGCAAATGCGTGAAAAAGCGTTTACATGAAGGCTCTGTCAATAGCATTACAGGAATGATCTAAATCGCCAATAATAGTTTAATTTGGCAACAGTATTGCATGGATTATCTAGTTTCGCCAATCGTGTTACAATGATCTCTGATATCGCCAATAGCACGACAGGAATTATCTGAATTTACCAACAGAAATGCAGGAATTAGTTAATTTCACCAATAATGACATAATTAACAGTATTAACAATGATATCCAATTTCACCAATAACACTGCAAGGATGTTCTCGTTCCTCTAAAAATACGACAGGGATGATCTGCTTTTATCAATAGTATTGTGGGAATATAATAATTTCGCCAATTGCATTGCAGGCATGATCTAATTTTATCAATAGAAAGCGACTTGGCAGGGATGATCTGATTTCGCCGATATTATTCAACGAATGACTTTTTTTCGGTAAATGTACTGTAACGATTATCTTATTTCGCTAATAAAATTCAACGGATTGTGTGATTTCGCCAAAAGTGTGTAAAGAATGACCTGCTTTCATCGGTCGCATTGCAGGGATGATCTGATTTCACAAATAGAATATAAAGTAAAACCTCTCTATAAGGACCACTAAATTGTGTTAATTAATTGGTAGCTTTGGCAGGTGGATGCTTAAAGCAAGGTGAAAGTAAAACAGAACGCTCCTATAGGAGCGTTCTGTTTTACTTTCACATTGCTTTAAGCAGCCACCTGCCTCTAACAAAAATACTTGATGTAATTTAGTGGTCGTTATAGACAGGTTTTACTATACACGGATTATATGATTTTCACCAATGGCATTGCAGGGATCATCTGATTTCGTCAATTGTGTTGCATGGCTGGTCTGAATTCGCAAGTAATGTTGCGTGTTTGTATATACAACAATATAAGCATGGCCTCTTGAACTTTTGTATTACATGAATATATCGGAATTAAATACTATACAGTAAAACCTCGATTATCCGAATTTTCGGTATAGAAGAATTTAGACCCTTTTAGGCAGGTGGCTGCTTAATGCATGGTGAAAGTCATGCAGAAAGCTCCTAGAGGAGCTTTCTGCATGACGTTCACCATGCATTAAGCTGGCACCTGTCTTAAAGGTCGATAATAATACGTACTTTAGTGTTCGAATAATCGAAGTTTTACTGTATTATGAAAAGTGTAAAGGGGACCTTTGAAGAGTTTGCTACTTAATGCAGCACGAAAGGAATGAAGAAAGCTGCTTGCCGAATTAGCTTTCATTGATTTCGCCTTGCGTTATGCTGCATCCTTTCTCACTGACTGGTAATTAGAATTTTAATCCATTATCTCATGGAAACGATTTCTACCTCCTTTGCAAACACAATAGAACCAGCACAGAGAGTATATTTATTTAATCCATTCCCTCATAGGCTATTTTTAGATCCAACAATTTTGAATAAATGTACCGAAAAGGAGCATTAACTAGAGAAAAGGACAATTTTAGAAGTTTGTAGTTTGAAACCATTGTAATAAATAAAGCATTTGCTCCTATAGGAGCAAATGCTCTATTTATCACGATGGTTTGAATAGGTGATTTTTACAGAGGCGTAGAAAGGCGTATTTATGGAGAAAAGGGTTAAGTCTCATCCATGTATATACGTAAATAGCTACAAAACATAGATCGTTAACCAATATAACATATACATAGCTATTCTTTAAAGAATTATAGGAGACTGTATATTAATATATCATACCTCATTGCACAAAGTAACATCTATTTAGGGAGAGTAAAACCATGTGATTCTAGCTAATCTCATGTTAAGAACTGCAATATGACCGTTTCGTTAAAAAACTGATTTGGAAAAAGCACACTAAACGTGTTTATTTAAGAAATGCCTGAAAATAACCGTTATTACCTTTGATCAGATCAAAGATAACCTGATTAGCTATAAACACATGGGATAATAAAGTCAAATTAGGCAGCGCTTTGTTTCCGTATGGATTTATAACGGTTTAACTTACAATTTCTGCCATGGCTGAAACATCTTGTGGTATTATACAGTAGAACCCCTCTAATACGACCACTTAATGAATAAACATATCTGTCTTTATAAAGCAGGTGATTGCTTAATGCAGGACAAAAGTTATGCAGAAAGTTCCTCCTCTAGGAGCTTTCTGCATTACATTTATCCTGCATTAAGCTACCACCTGCATCTAGCACCCAGAAGTATGCCTCTTTTAGGTGGTCGTATTGTACCATTTAGAAAATTCCAGCTAATGAATATTAACCCTTTCCCTGTCACACGCTTCACCCTTTCACACCTTTGCAAACAGTTTAAACTCATATCAGACGGAGCCGTCTGATCAAGTTCTGCTCTGTACGCCTATGGAATCACAGTAAAACCTCTCTATAACGACCACTAAATTGTGTTAATTAGTTGGTATTTTGGGCAGGTGGTTGCTTAAAGCAAGATGAAAGTAAAACAGAACGCTCCTATAGGAGCGTTCTGTTTTACTTTCACCTTGCTTTAAGCATCCACCTGCCTTTAACACAAAATACTTGATATAATTTAGTGGTCGTTATAAATGTAGAGAGGTTTTACTGTATACAGATGTGATTCTGCACGTACTGCCAAGGTAAGAAACAAAATCGTGTGTCTATGTACCATTATACAAAATCAGCTAATAAATATTCATGTCGCCATAACTTATTACATGATTATTGAACAGGGGAATAATTTACAATGTAAGGACTATACATGTGCTTAAGCAATTCCCTCATATTGACGCATTTTGACGCCTAGAAGTGTAAAAGTCACATTTTGAATCCACTGCATCACAATGGTTCAAAAACTATTCAATTCTAAAAGGTTTTTTCTCTAGTTTATGCTCTTTCTCGGTAGATTTATTCAAAAATTTAAAATATTAAAAATTTATTCAAAAATTTAAATCATTAGAAATGTATTTATCTAAAAATAGACCATGAGGGAAATGGTTAATACAATTATGGTGCATCAGTTAAAGTGTTCATAGGGTAGACAGAGGCTAAATGTAAATGCATTTGTCTGTTTTGCACGTGGCGACAAAGACAAGACCTTGAACGTTTTTTTTATTGAATTAGGGTCAATTTGAATATTGGGACAATGTACCAAGCATTATCACTCCACGGTTACGGATACAACGCCATCGACCTAAACGCCGTATTCTATTGGCTAATGTTTAAGACTAGGAAGTAGACATGAACATTTTGAGGGCAAATAAAAACCATTGCTAGACAGTGTCAATCACTTTTTTGGGAGGAAAGATATCCTAGGTTTGAAAATGTATATGATATTTCTAAATAAGGGATTTCTTTTCATAACCAAACTTGAGGGATTCAACATTTTACACGCAATTAACTCTTATCATGTAAAAAATTGTCCGCCCAATCTCTGATATGTTTTATTATTTATTTATGTACCTAGAGCTACATATAAAGGTGTGTACTCAAATTCTAAAATCGTCATTTCTCCACCAACCCCTATGTTATGACTACTCTTTCGAATCGTCTCTTCGAGACGAGTCTAAAGAGTTGTCACAACTAAGGGTTTGGTGAAGAAATAAAAAAGTTTATCTTCAAATTGTCTTAATTTACGTATTCTATCTGGGCCTCTGCGTACCTCCGATTCCTTGCAACAGAGTCGTGTTTGGCAGGATTAGAGTTAGCCTTTTTCCTTTATATAAACGCCTTTCAAACTTTTGCAAACAAAGAAGACCAAGATCAGACGGCTTCGTGAGGAGACGTCTGATTAGGACCATCTCATTTTGCTGATGGAATTATAAAAGATCTGGACCGAGTTTCTACCAATACCCAAACAAACAAATACTTTAAATTATAAAATTATAAAATTCAGCTAATAAATATTCATGATGGCATTATTTCTAACATGAATATTCAACAGGAAAAGAATGAATTTGATAACGCAACCTAAAGCCCACGCCTTTTTGTTTTTTATCCCGTTTGTGACTAGTGTCCCTTAACCCTTTCGGCGCTAAATTTCTAATTGTCGTTTGCAATCCAATTTTTGTTAAATAATTCGGTACATTAAGGAAATGAGATAAATAAATGCGAATTTCAAAGGAAAAAAGCACAGGTATAGAAATAGAGATTGAGACAAAAAATGGAGTCCCTGATCAGACGCCGCCTTGAAAAGGCGGCGTCTGATCTGGGACTGCACTATTTGTCGTGGTGCATGTATGCGATTTCGGTGGTGAAAGGGTTAATCCCGTACCAGATGAATATTCATGTAAGAAGAAATAATGACTATGAAAATTAATTAACTGAAGTTTGATAATGATATTGTGAAGAAGGTAAGTTTATGCCGTGACATAACTGTAGAGTCAGCTCTTTATTGTTCCATAAGCAAACATATCATACCCTGATCAGACGCCTACAATGGCGTCACTTTCAGGCAAGGGTGTGTCAACAGTACATACTAAAAAAATCTTATCTGATCCCAAACTGCTTGCAAAGGTAAGCACACAACTCTCCGTAGCTTGTTAGAACTGAATGTAGGTTTTGTGCAGCTAAGAACTACGTGTAAATAAGTATATATGTATAATTATGTTCATGTGACTATTGATATAGGCAGGTGTGCGTTGGTTATTATATCTGTTAACGTAACCGTTGATATCTATATAGGCAGGTGCGCGCTAATAATTATATCTGTCAACGCGTTGTTATACATGTTCACGTGACCAATGATATAGGCATGTGCATGTTAATTGTTATATCTGTTCACGTGACCATTGGTATTGGCAAGTGTGCGTTAATTTTAACATATATGTTAACGTGACCGCTGATATAGGCAGGTACCATTAATTGTTATATATGTGCTAACGTGACCGTTGATATAGGCAGGTACGCGTTAATTGTTATATCTCTTAACGTGACCGTTGCTATAGGCAGATACGCGTTAATTGTTATATGTGTTAACATGACCAATAATATTGGCAGGAACGCGTAAATCGTTATATATGTTAACGTGACTGTTGGTAAATGAAAGTGGACGTTCATTGTTATACCTATTTACGTGGCCATTAATACAGAGAGGTGCACGTTAATCAATGGTTATTTAAGCTGTTCACGTGACAGTTGATATAGGCAGGTGCACGTTGATTATTATATCTGCTCACGTGATCATTGATATAGACAAGTTTGCGTTGTTTATTATGTCTGTTCGCGTAACCATTGACACAGGCAGGTGTGCGTTATTTATTATATCTGTTCACGCGACCGTTGATACAGGCAGGTGTGCGTTATGTATTATATCTGTTCACGTGGCCGTCGATATAGGCAGGTGCATGTTATTTATTTTATCTGTTCACGTGACAGTTGATAGAGGCAGATGCGCGTTATTTATTATATATATGTTCACGTGACCATTGATATAGGCAGGCGTACGTTATTTATTATATTTGTTCACGTGACAGTTGATACTGGCAGGTGCGCGTTATTTATTATATCTGTTCAAGTGACCATTAATATAGACAGGTGCACGTTACCTATTTAAGCTGCTAAAGTGACCATTCATATTAGCAGGTGCGCGTTGTTTATCATATCTGATCACGTAACCATTGATACAGGCAGATGCGCGTTGTTTATCATATCTGTTAACGTGACCTTTGATACAGGCTGATGCACGTTAATTATATTATATCTGTTCACATGACCATTAATACAGGCAGGTGCGCGTTATTTATTATATCTGTTTACGTGACCATTGATACAGGCAGATGCGCGTTATTTATTATATCTGTTCACGTGACCATTAATACAGACAGGTGCGCGTTATTTATTATATCTGTTCACGTGACCATTGATACAGGCAGGTGCGCGGTATTTATTATATATGTTCACGTGACCGTCGATATAGACAGGTTTGCGTTGTTTATTATATATATTCACGTGACCGTCGATATCGACAGGTTTGGTTATCTATTATTTCTGTTAATGATTACTGTATATCTGCTAACGTGAATGTTGATAAAGGATCATGCATGCTACACGAATCCGTAATGATATATACATACATGTTGGATTCAGATGAGACGTCAAGTAAATCGGCATTTCATCAGGATTCAAAGTGGCAATATTTCAATTAAAACCCATCTAATCCGGACATTAAATTTAGTATAAATCATGGTTTTGGAGATAGGTGACAGCTTAATGCAGGGTAAAAGTCATGCAGAAAGCTTCTAGGAGCTTTCTGTATGACTTTCACCATTCATTAAGCAGCTATCAGATCTGCCTACAAGTATCTATTCTCTACTAGAATTCCGGTTTAGAAACTTTATTTTGCTGAAAGAAACTGGACGAAATTAACTTGGCGACGAGAATGCCTATTGCAGGTGACGGCGGAAAAGAAAGATAGGGTTTCAATGGAAACGTATTCTCTGTCTCGTGAATTGATACATTTTACTGATTTTAGCTGATTTTGTGTAATGGTACATGATTTGGATCAAGATTGGACACCGGGTAACTGGATATTTCATCAGGATCCAAACTAAACAAATGTTTTTGTTCTGAGCGTGAACTGACTGCTATATATACGTAGCAGTGATTCAGATGGGATGCCGGGTGAATCGGGCCAGGCTTTTAGTAGAATTTATTCGAATGTTTAACCATTTTTCCTGTTAAATATTCATGCAAGAAATAATAACATCATGAATATTTATTAACTAAATTTGTATAATGGCGTATGTTTGTTTTTTGTTAGCATTGGTAGAAACCGCAGAGTCAGGTCTATTACATGGTCATAAGCAAACAGAGCAAACCCTGATCAGACGGCTCCTATAGGAGCCGTCTGATCGGGGTCTACTCTGTTTGTAAATGCTTGATAATGCTTTTATATGAGGGAATGGGTTAAAGTGATACTCCCAACAATAAACGCATGTTTTCAATATCTTCATAAAACTTGGTAGTTCTTATGTTCAATTATTCTTATGAAGATTGTCAATTTGAACTTATGCCTAAACATTCCGCTGTGATCAACAACAAACCGTTTTCGTCGATACTGATAAATTTTGCTGTTCAACAAAATATTATCGGCCTATGTCGAGGTACCTCCTATGACGATCAGTTCGGAAACTACAACGCGACTCCAATAAACACTATTAACCCTTTCTCCAATATAAACGTGTTTTCACGCACTTGCAAACAGAGTAGACCCAGATCAGACGGCTCCAAGGTGAGCCCCTGATCACGGACTACTCTGTTTGCTAATAGAATTTGATAGATATGTTTCTTTACCTTTTAAAATGGCTACAATGTTCCACGTTCCATATTTCTATATACATATTTTGTTAGTGAATATTCAGTAGGTATTGAAATTTGGCCTAAATAAAGAACAGGGAAAGGGTTAACATCGGACTCTCGATATCAAAACAGGAAAGTTTTATCTTATTCGGCCTTTATTCGATTGCTATTCTTTTCAGCATACAGTAAAACCTCTCTATAACGACCACTAAATTGTGTTAATTAGTTGGTAAGTTTGGCAGGTGGTTGCTTAAAGCAAGATGAAAGTAAAACAGAACGCTCCTATAGGAGCGTTCTGTTTCACTTTCACCTTGCTTTAAGCACCCGCATGCCTTTAACACAAAATACTTGATGTAACATAGTGGTCGTTATATAGAGGTTTTACTACATATGAATCAATGATGTATGTGATTGTAAGGCAGTTTTAAAACGCGTTGAAAGACGAGATTATCACTTTAACATCTGAAGACAAAATTTCGAGGGCTTGGTGCAAAACTATTCTAAGCCCTCGAAATAGACAACTACGAGAATGTTTTACAGATGACACTATAGCCGCGCGTACTGTGACTACCTTGGTAAACCATTTAGATACTCACACGGTGCCTATCTATACAGCGCCTAAGGGCTTTAACCCTTTCCCTGTTCTATGTTTATTCCAAATTCCAATACCTACTGAATAATCATGCACAAAATAGTTATAATGAAATATGGAAGGTTGGGCATTGTAGCCATTTAAGAAACTAAAGACACAGATCTTTCAAATTCTATTAGCAAACAGAGTAGACCCTGATCAGACGGCTCCTCTAGGAGCCGTCTGATCTGGGTCTACTCTGTTTGCAAATGCGTGAAAACGCGTTTATATGAGGGAAAGGGTTAAACAGTTCGTTCATATTTAAACGCATTTTCACGCATATGCAAACAGAGTAGACCCGGATCCGACGGCTCCTATATGAACCGTCTGACCAGGGTCTGCTCTGTTTGCCTATGGAATATGAAAGATCAGTTTCTTTACTTTCTAGTGCATGCCTACAATTTCTGACATTCCCTATTTTACTCTAACTATTTTGTCCATGAATATTCAGTAGGTTTTGCAATTTGAAATATACATAGAACACGAAAAGGGTTAAATTCTTTGGCACTGCTTATGTTTTGGTTTTGTTTGTTTTTGTATTGAACGGTGCAAAAAATTAAGCTGCATACTCAAATTCTAAAGTCGTCATTTCTGCAACAAACCCTGTGTTGTGACCACTCTTTAGAATCGTCTCGTCGAGACGATTCTAAAGAGTGGTTACAACATAGGGTTTGGTGACGAAATAAAGAAGTTAGTCTTGAAAAAAGTTTTAATTTACGTGAAAACTGAAACAAACCATATATCTGAGCAGACGATCTGTATTTGGCGACGAAAATGTCAAAACTCATTTTTTGCTAACCGTGCCATAACACGCATTTTGCAAACATCTTGGGTGCAGACCTCGGTGTCTCATCTGGATCGACACTGTTTGATACTAGGTCAAGAGTTTCTCAAATGCTTGATCGAATCGGACGCAGTCAAAATTACACCAGCTCAAACTTTAAGGGGACATCGTTTTTTTCCACATCGGGTTAGGTTTAAGAAATACCATACCGTTGTTGAGCAGACGACACTCGTAAACTGCAGAAAGTTACCCAATCCTTTTGAGATGATGTCTCTGCCAGTCCGTGATTAATTGTCGTCTGCTATAAATAGTTTGTTTCAATTCTCTTAATTACTTTGCCTTTCCGTTTGCAACAATGCAATCAAGGTGTAAAACAATTTAAATGTTGGTGATATCCAGAATTACTAGGAATGTAATCTAGATCTTAACTATTTGTCAATATGCTATAAAAAGATTCGCCTCCAATTTTCAAATTAACCCTTTTCTCCATAAATACGCCTTTCTATGCATTTCCAAACAGAGTAGATCCAGATCAGACGGCTCCTATAAGAGCCGTCTGATCAGGGTCTGCTGTGTTTGCTTATGATATAGTATATAGATACAGTTTATGTCATGACAAAAGATTCCTGTGACCAAGCGCTATCATAACAAATAATTTAATTAACATCCATGATGTCATTATTTCTTACATGAATATTCATGGAGTAAAGGGTCTGGGCTAAGAGTTAAACGACAATCATTTTGGGGTGTTATTTTTCTGTACTCTTCTTATGACGTGACTGCATTGTTCAAGGGGATATTTAGATCGTTGGAATGTCAAAATAAGCCAATCGGATTAAAATGCATAAACTGGTGTACTATAAAAGGGTAGCTATTGACGTACGTGAGCTATAAATAAACTGTAAAATGGTCACGTGACTTTACACTCCGACTGTGTTTATGAATGAAATCTGCTTTATCGGCAGGGGCTTGACCCAGTTATAATTCAAGCAGCGACAAACGACACCCGTGACGTCAGAGCGGGACTTTGGGTATGTTATTATCGAGGATAGGCATTTCGGGTGTAGCCATTGTCGTCTGCTAAAAACATGTCGTCTGCTTTTCATGTTATTCTTAAAATTAGCTTTTAAATACGCCATTCAATAAGCAATCATATTTAACCTTTTCGCCGCCACTAGATAGTCGTATCTGTGATAACAGTTTGAAACCAGACGAGACAACGAGCAACTCGGCTTCATATCAGGATCCAAACAGTTGGACATTTTGAATTATGTTTTAAAGATATCAAAAACTACTTTGAAACCTGAACCAGGCGATAATCTAAGCAGTCGAATTAATTTGGCGACAAAAAATAATGCGGATGAGTCCGTGTTACTCGGAATCTGCATGAGCTCTCTGCAATGGCGATAGAATAGAATAGAATAGAATAGAATATTTTGACAGAAACTTATACAGTTTCTAGTCATACAAATATACATAATAATTAAACAAGTACAGTATCACGTGATAGAGCATGCAGAAGTATATACATGACAAGGTTTAACCCTTTCCATCATTTTCACGCATTTGCAAACAGAGTAGACCCAGACCAGACGGCTCCTAAAGGAGCCGTCTGATCAGGGTCTGCTCTGTTTGTTTATGAAATTTGATAGATCTCTAGTGAATGCTCTTTTTGGGTAGATTCATTCAAAGAGGTTGGGTCTAAAAATAGCCTATAGAGGAAAGGGTTAAACCATTCCCTTTTGAATATTCATTTCATAAATACATGTAATGGCATCATGAATATTTATTAGTTGATTTTTATAATGGTTCACATACATAGGAAGAGTCGGATCTATTATACGTTCATATGCAAACAAAGCAAACCCTGATAAGATGGCATTTACATGGACCGTCTAATCTGGGTCTACCCTGTTTTTAAAGCCATGAAAAAACGTTTGTATGAAGGAAAAGTTAAACTCACTTAGGTCTAGCGTCCGGAAAAAGGGGACAAGCCAAAACAGAGAGGACCCAGATCATGATGTGCTGTAGGAGTCCTCTGATCAGGGTCAGCTTTGTTTCCTTGGCAACGTATTTGTCAACGGTCACATCGGTAAAAAGAATAATTGAAAAAATCCGTCAGATAAACACTTTCATAAACCATTGCCTTCATACGAACGACTTTTCACACTTTTCCAAACACAGTAGACCCAGATCTGATCAGGAACTGTTCTGTTTGCTTATGGAATTATAATAGATCTGGGTCCATGCTTATAAAACTTTTAGTTGAATCCGAGTTCGTTCTCAAGTTTTTGACTGGTCAGATTTGAGCCTTTGGCTCAAATCTGACCAATCAAAAGCTTGATACCTCAAATCTGATCAATCAAAAGCTTGAGAACGAACATTTTCTTCCAATACCAACGCATGTACCCTGTGTGGTGCATATGCAATTATACAAATTCAGCTCAATATTTCTTACATGCATATACATGAGGTAAATCTTTAATATAATGCATTCAATTGTGTTTATATATTGACAATCTCGTGAGCCTTAGCAAAACATTATCTTAGGTCTAGCGTCCAGAAAAAAGGGACATTACCAAACAGTGTAGACCCAGACAATAAGGTTCCTGCACGAGTCCTCTGCAGTTGAAAATAAAATACAGTTGACTCTACTTTGTTTAATTAATTAATCCACCCATCCATCCATCCATCCATCCATCCAACCAACCAACCATTCATTCATTCATTCATTCATTCATTCATTCATTCATTCATTCATTATATTACATTATTTGTCTAATGCATTTATTCGAGTGGGAGGAGTCATTCATAACCAAGTTTCATGGATCAACAAATCAGATCAGTTATCTATGATATGTCGATTAAACACCTTACCATTGCGTCATTGATATTAGGATAACCTTCATGTAAATGTGTTCTCACGCATATGCAAAAACAGTAGTCTTAGATCCGACGGCTCCCATAGGAGCCGTCTGATCAGAATCTGCTCTGCTTGCGAGTGGAATATGGTATATCTGTTTCTTTACCTTATAAAATGGCTACAATGTTCCACCTTCCATATTTCATTACATCTATTCTGTCCATGAATATTCAGTAGGTAATTGTAATTTGAAATAAAAATAGAACAGGGAAAGGGATAATCCGCTACTTGCGGCCTGATTCGTAACCAGACCAGACACTGTGTAATCTGTGCTGTGAATCCAGCGTGTCTGACACTCAAAAAATAGTTTCTGAAAAGCTCAAACGAGCAAATATTGTACCAGAGGCCAGGGTCCAAGGTTATAAAATTCTGAGTCTGGGTCTGAGATCATTCTCAAGTATCTGATTGGTCAGATTCTGAGCAAGCTCAGAATCTGACCAATCAGATGCTTGAGAATGATCTCAGACTCGTGCAAAATGTTGTATAACCTCGGGGCCTGAATATCTTAACTCTTTACTCCACAAATGCGCCTTTATACGCCATTGCAAACAAAGAAGATCCAGATCACACGGCTTCTATAGGATCCGTCTGATCAGGACCTACTCTGTGTGCTGCTGATATTTTTCTGCAGTTTTTTTAAGAATATAGAAGAAAGAAAAAGGTTTAATGGTAGAACCTGTCTAATGCGACCATTACAAAGGTCACATTATGTTTCTTTTAGGCAGGTGGTAGCTTTATGCAGGTCGAGAGTAATGCAGATAAGTCCTATTGGAGCTTTCTGCTTTGCATTCGCCCTACATTAAGCAACCATTTTATTTTTAAGTTCCCTGTATTCAAAGATCGAATAGTCGCATAGGTCATGGTTCTACTGTATTTGTTTCTGAAATCGAACAGCAGGGCAACAGTACAGTATAGTAAAACCTCTCTATAACGGGCACTAGATTACATCAAGTATTTTGTGTTAAAGGCAGGTGGCTGTTGAAGCAATGTGAAAGTAAAACAGAACGCTCCTATAGGAGCGTTCTGTTTTACTTTCACCTTGCTTTAAGCAGCCACCTGCCCTAAATACCATCTTATTAACACAATTTAGTGGCCGTTATACATGTAGAGAGGTTTTATAACTAATACTGGGTATGCAATCAGTTCCCCTATGACTATTCATAATGACGTCATTATCATTAATTGGTTTACTTTGATATACTCGCGCATGGATACAGGAAATTTGGCCATATCAGTAACTGTAGAATCATATCTATATTATAGTATAAGCAAACAGAGCAGACCCTGACCAGACGGCTTACACAGGCGTCTGATCTAGATCTTCTTTGTTCGCAAATACGTAGAATGACGTATTTATGAAGTAAAGAGTTAAGACATCTGCCCTGCCCTTCTACCATCGGTTGACAAAATACAGATGAACTTATTTCGAATTTGGATAACTCGAACTTCGGGATACCTCGAAGTAAACGTTCGGTCCTTCCAAACTCTACAATACAGAATATTTCTAAATTATATCACTGCGCATATCTAGTAACACATGTGGCAGCTTAATACAGGTCGAAAGTAATGCTGAAAGCTCATACAGGAGCTTTCAGCATTACTTTCGACCTACTGAAGAATGTGTTCAAATTAGAAATCGAATAACTCGAACCTCTGTTATCTCGAAGTAATTTTTATGGTCCCTTGAAGTGCCAGATATCGAGGTCCAACTGTAGTATGCAAGTACATGCACATGGTACATATATAGTGAAAAAGAAAAAAACATTATCATTTGGAAACAATGATATCTATATCCATGCTTATAAAATTGTTTTAGTTGAGTCTGAGTTCGTTCTCAAGTGTTTGATTGGTCAGATTTTGATATACATGTAGATTTATTTCTACAATTTCTGCCGTGGTAAAATATTTTGGTCATGATGCAGTTATAAAAAAAATATTTGATTATTATTCATGATGTCATTATTTCTTTCATGAATATTCATGAAGTAAAGGGTTAATTTATCTCAGCTGAACAGCAATGGGCGGATATCGTACCGTATTATCGTAAAAGTACACCAATAGTTCTTAACATATCAAATGCAGACCTTAAACCTTTCGCTGCCAAGTTTTATCGTCGGATAATGTTTCCGTCTGGTTTCAGTTATAAAATTGTTCCATTTGTTTTTCAAGAAACATACAAATACAATGTCAGCATTGAACTGTTTAGATATTGTTGAGAGGTCGAATAAATCGGCATCTAATCTGGATCTACATTGTTTCTGTAGGTACATGTAATTATACGTTCGGCAATGACAGGAAAATGGCGTTAATTGTTTTACCCATGTAACACTGAATGTTCAAATAGACTATTCCAAAATTTAAACAGGCCAAGCTTATGGTGAATATCTAGGGATTTTTCTAAACAAAAAGTGCAGCATGAAAAACAGTGCAGACCCTGATGAGAGGGCTCCCGTAGGAGCCCTCTCATCTGGGTCTACACTGTTTGCAGATTACATTAGTGACTCGTGTCCCGCACAGTAAGGGTTAACAATTATGTGAATCGTTGTCTGCTTCTAGTGTAAAACCCTAATTTAAAAAATAGAATACCTCGCTTTCTTCTCTCTTCCAAGTTTAAAAAGCTAATATTTGAGAGGACTAAATATTATACAAAACCGCGATACAAATCCGTGCCGATATTGTCAATCATCTTTGATCAGTGTACATTAAGTCATTGTCTCCTGCAGATTAAGAGTACATTACGTGAGAACTAATACAAGCGTAGGCGTGAAGGTCATGATACTTCTCACCATGAAATCCCCGCCGAGTTTCACTTCTACCATATTTACAAAGGTTCGTTAACCCTTTCTAAGCTGAATTTTCCCCTTTATATACCACGTAGTATGAAAGGCTTAACCCTTTCCTACACAAATACGCCTTTCCACGCCTCTGTATAAGTCACCTATTGAAACCATTGTGATAAGTAGAGCAAATGCTCTATTTATCACAATGGTTTCAAATTACAAAATTCTAAAAATACCTTTTCTCGAGTTAATGATCATTTTGGGTAGATTGATTCAAAGAGGTTGGGTCTAAACATAGCCTATGGAGGAATGGGTTAATCCTTCACTCAATGAATATGTATTTCCACACCGTTGCAAAGAGATTAGAGCCAGATAAGACGGCCCCTATAGGATCCATCCGATCAGAGTCTGCTCTGTTTGCTTATGATTTAATATACATGTAGATCTGATTCTACAGTTTCTATCTCTATTAAGAATGCATGACGTCATTATTTCTTACATGAATATTCAGAGTAAATGGTCAAACCTGCTAAAGGATTTTGAATGACAAATAGTGCAGACCCTGAACAGAGGGCTTCCTTACGTGTCATCTGATATGGGTCTACACTGTTTGCAAATCCCATAGAATGTGTTAACCATTATCCCGTTAATTTAGACATGATCCGCACCTGCAAACAAACAAGCGAACAAATCTGGGTCTATCCTGTTTGCAAAAGCGCCAAAAACGTCCCAATCAAGTACAGTAAAACCTCTCTATAACGGCCACTAAGTTACATCAAGTATTTTGTGTTAAAGGCAGGTGGCTGCTTAAAACAAGGTGAAAGTAAAACAGAACGCTCCTACAGGAGCGTTCTGTTTTACTTTCACCTTGCTTTAAGCCGCCACCTGCCCGTAATACCAACTATTTAGAACAATTTAGTGGCCGTTATAGAGAGGTTTTACTGTAAATAGCAAACAAGTAAGTGGGTATTTTGTTAAAAAAACAACAGTAATGAGAGTGTATTCGGAAACGATAGCAATCGATTGTAAAGTACACGTAACACAATATTACTGTGTGAAAAAATCAGAAACAACTGGCCCCGAGGGTATAAAACGTTTTGCTTGAGTCTGAGATCATTCTCAAGCATCTGATTGGTCAAATTCTGAGCTTGCTCAGAATCTGACCAATCAGATACTTGAGAATGATCTCAGACTCAGAAGTTTCATAACCTTGGACCCTGTTATCGCGCTGTAACAATTGACGCGTTCTCAAAAGCTCTGTCTGTTCAAGCTATTGAGAAGCTATTGACCCATTTCCTCATATTGACGTCTTTTGACGCCCAGATGTAAAGACACTTTCTGAAACCATTGTGATAATTAGGAGCAAATGTTCGAATGTGTCACAATGGTTTCAAAACTACACACTTCTAGAGTTGTCATTTTCTTTAGCAAATGCTCCTTTTCAGTTCATATACTCAAATGGGTTAACAGAATGTCAAACAGCTGGATCCTAGCTGTTTGCAAATGCGTGTCAGGTAACGTATAGTAAGATACGCGTACATGAACCCCCTCTAAATCGGAATTCTAGTAGAGAAGAATGTAGATACTTTTATGTAGGAGGCTGCTTAATGCAGAGAAAAAGTCATGCAGAAAGCTCCTAAAGGCGCTTTCTGCATGACATTCACCCTGCACTCAGCTGCCACCGTTTCAAGAACGATAGTTGTACTAAATTTAACTTCCTGTTTAGAGAGATTTATTGTATGGATAAAGAGTTGTCCTCATCCGACACACGTCTTGTTTTTGTTTCGCTACACGAATGAACAAAATCACCGCAAACTAACGCTAGTCTGTTACTGAGTGAAATGATGTTTAAAGGGCTGTAACTCTTTAGATGCATGACAGAATTATGGCCCTTATTGAAATGTTGCCCATATGAAGCTGAACAAAAGTGTGAATTTGACTGGGAAAGCTTTACTGATGTTGAAATAATACACAATGTCAAAATGTTTGTAAAACAACGACGTTAACATCAGCAATAACAACGATGACGGCAACGTCAATATCAATAACGGAAACGACGGCAACAGCAACGGCAACAACCACGTCAACGCCAACAACAGCGACGGCTATGACAACAACAACGCTATAAGCAATACCTCAACATTCTTTCTTCGAACGACAAACGTATTCCTGTTAGAAATAATGACATAATGGATATTTATTTCCAGAATTTTTATAATTGCATATGTACGTAAACACAGAGCTACAGATAAAGGTGCGTACACATATACTAAAATCGTTATTACTCCACCAAACTCTATGTTGTGACCATTCTTTAGAATCGTCTCGAAGAGACGATTCTAAAAATGCCCACGACATAGGGTTTGGTGGAGAAATAACGAAGTTATTCTTGCAAATATTTTAATTTACACATCTTATGTGTGGACCTCTGTACACATGATGTTGGATAACGGTAGAGACTGTAGAGGTACATGTAACTCGAAAGGTCTCTACGCAAACAGAGCCGATCCTTATCGCGGTCTACCCTGTTTGCAATAATCGTTCATATGAAGGAAAGAGTTAACAGGGTTAGAAATGAGTGTATGCAATTTAAAGCTGTATCGCCGAGAATCTACCGAAATAGCCCGTATTTTACCGGAATTAGCCGAGGACATTGTTCTACCAATAAATCGAAAATAAATTGGCACGTGTACCAATTCGTTGCCTGAAATAGCCGAATAACAAGGTATGTACCCCCGAGTTTACCGGAATAAACCGAAAAGCAAGGGTCATATCCCGAGTTTACCCGAATTAACAGAACAGCAAGTGTATGTATCCCGAGTTTACAAACCCCTCTAAACCGGACGTTTAATTTAGTATAAATATCGGTCTTGGAGACAGGTGGCGGCTTAATGACAGGGTGAAAGTCAAGCAGAAAGCTCCTCTAGGAGCTTTCTGCATGACTTTCACCCTGTATTAAGCAGCCACCTGTCCAAAAGTATCTTAAAACTAGAATATTCCGGTTTAGAGAGGTGATACTGTAAACCCAATGGCAATGACATATAATCAAACATGGCTGACATTGATCAGACGGTTCCCCAGGCCCTGTCTGATCTTAGTCTACTCTGTTTGCAAAGGCGTGTAACAGGCGTTAACTCTTTCGGCGCCAAATTTCTAGGTGTCGTCTGCAATCCAAGTTTGTTCAATCATTCAGTAAAATAAGGAAATGAGATAAATAAATGCAAATATAGAAATAGAGATTGAGACAAATAGTGAAGTCCCTGATCAGACGCCGCCTTGAAAAGGCGGCGTCTGATCTGGGACTGCACTATTTGTCGTGGTGCATTTACTCGACTGTGGCGGTGAAAGGGTTAATCCTATTGTAGGATATTAATTTACTAACAAACAGTATATCTATACCTGTGGGAAATTAGAAATTAGACCTGTATCCTACTATTGTCAACGTATTGTAGATCGCAATACATGTACTTGGAATACTTCACATTTTTTGGGAGTTTTTTCGTTAGTGAACCTTTACATGCTGAGTTAACGCTGTTCCTCGTAAGTATCACTATACCGATATATCGTTTGACCTATGTGACATATGTTATGTATATGTATTTATAACAACAATGTACATGCTTGTACACGTTGAATAAAGATATGTTCTGTTCTGTTCTGTTCTATATCACGCCATACATATCTATATACTGTATTATTTGTAATGCCACGTTAACTAGGGGCTTTTTGGCCATTAAAGAAAATGAAGAAGATTTCTATTACATTTCCATAAGTAATTACAGCAGGGCCGGATCAGATGGCGTCTGTAGGAGTCTACTTTGTTTTCGAAGGCGTTTAAAGCGTTAACATGCTATAAAATGCTATAAAATGCGTTGATATGCGATAAAATGCGTTAAAACGCATTAAACGGGTGTTTTTATCATGTAAAGTGTTGGCACATACTTTAACCCTTTCCCTGTTCTATGTGTAGTCCAAATTTCAATACCTGCTGAATTTTCATGAACAAGATGGTTATAACGAAATATTGGAAGGTGGAAAATTGTAGTCATTTAAGAAAGTAAAGAAACGGATCTTTCAAATTACATTAGCAAACAGAGAAGACCCTAATCAGACGACTCTACTCTGTTTGCAAATGCGTGAAAATACGTTTATTGTATGGATATGTACGTTTATTGACGGAGAGGGTTAAGGGAACCCCACAATACTGTGATGTAACTAACTGAAGCATGCCTTTGCATTTAACCCATTCCCTCATAGGTTATTTTAAGATCCAACCACTTTGAATTAATCTACCGAAAAGGAGCCTTAACTAGAGAAAATGAAATTTTTAGAATTTTGTAGTTTGAAACCATTGTGATGAATAGAGCATTTGCTCCTACAGGAGCAAATGCTCTATTTATCACAATGGTTTCACAAAGTGACTTATACAGAGTCGTCAAAAGTCGTCAATATGAGGGAAAGGGTTATCACATTCTCTCCTACTGATACATGTACCCTTTGAAGCCTCTGTAAAAGTAATTTTTGAAACCATTGTGATAAATAGAGCATATTATGCTCTATAGTATCAAATACTCTATTTATCACACTGGCTCCAAAACTACACAATTCTAAAACAAATCATTTTCTTTAGTAAATGTTCCGTAGTATCAAATACACTATTTATCACAATGGCTCCAAAACTACACACTTCTAAAACAAATAAATTTCTCTAGTAAATGGTCCTTTTCGGTAGAAAAGTTGCGTCTAAAAATAGTATAGGAGGGAATGGGTTAACATTGCAGCCGGTGAATATACATGTAAGAAATAACGACATCATGAATATTCATTCAGCTGAAGTCTTATTATGGAAAATATATGAACATGATAATATCCTATCATGAGCTGGGTCTACTCTGTTTGGGAAAGCGCTAAAATTCGTGTCTATGATGTTTATTTTATGAGAAATCGTTCCTAGAATTGTTTGAAAACTTTCCTGTGTATAATTTACAGATAAGATACCGCCTGAGAGCACTATACCAGTACAGGTAAATTGTATCTCCGTGTAGAAGCAAATCTGCTTGGATTTTGCCATTGCTGTGCGGGACACGATTTACTAATGTCCTATGCAAACAGTGTTGACTTAGATGAGAGGACTCCTAGAGGAGTTACACTTTTCTTTAGAAAATACCTAGATATTTACATTAAGCTTGACCGGTTTGAATTTTGGAATAGTCCATTTGAAAAAGCAGCGTTGTAAGAGTTATTCAGATTATACTTTTTAACCATTTCGGCGCCAAATTTCTAATTGTCGTCTGCAATCTAAGTTTGTTAAATCATTCAGTAAAATAAGGAAATGAGATAAATAAATGCAAATTTCAAAGGAATAAAGCACATATATAGAACTAGAGACTGAGACAAATAGTGAAGTCCCTGATCAGACGCCGCCTTGAAAAGGCGGCGTCTGATCTGGGACTGCACTATTTGTCGTGGTGGATTTACTCGACTGTGGCGGTGAAAGGGTTAAAATTATTGTGAAACTACTTGGATCGTTGTGAGACGCCAAGTTACTCGCCGATTCAGCTGGATCCTACCTGTTTGTAAATGTCAGTTAACCATTTACTCCATGAATATTCATGTAAGAAGTAATGACGTCATGACTATCAATTATAGTTTTATAACGGCACATGGACACAGGAATGTGAGAAGCAAACAGAGCAGAACCTTATCAGAGGCTCCTATAAGAGACGTCTGATCTTGGTCTACTCTTAATGCAAAAGGCGTAGAAAGGCGTATTTATGGAGTAAAGGGTTAATCGTGTTGGTGAATATATACTAAAACCTCTCTAAACCGGGTTTTAGATTGGTACATGTACATATATCATTGCTATTCTTAACACTTTCGTTGTTGAATATTCATGACAGAAATAAAAACACTATGAATATTTATTAGCCGAATTTTTATAATGGTACCCGGTATACGTAAACAGGATTTTTTTATATATTGGTAGAAACTGTAGAGTTAGATCTACAGTAAAACCTCTCTATAACGACCACTTAATTACATCAATTATTTTGTGTTAAAGGCAGGTGGTTGGTTAAAGCAAGGTGAAAGTAAAACAGAACGCTCCTATGGGAGCGTTCTGTTTTACTTTCACCTTGCTTTAAGCAGCCACCTGCTCTAAATACCAATTAATTTACACAATTTAGTGATCGTTATAGAAAGGTTTTACTGTATTATAATTTCAGAAGCGAACAGAGAAAACCCTGCTCAGACGGCTCCTACAGGAGCAATCTGTTCTGTATCTACTTTGTTTGCAGAGGCGTGAAAAGCGTTTATATGAAGGAAAGGGTTAATATGTATCCAAGATTTCTTCACCTAATGAATATTTATGGACAAAATGAATACAGCGGTATGTGGAAAGGGGATTTATTTCACTGGTGTGCAAACTGAATAATCTGGCTCCTAGGTTATAAAAATTTTTGGTTGAGTCTGAGATCATTCTCAAGCATCTGATTGGTCAGATTCTCAGCTTGCTCAGAATCTGACCAATCAGATACTAGAGACTGATCTCAGACTTAGACCCAGGAGTTTTATAACCTTGGACCCAGATTCATAAATATTCGTAAGCACACAGACCAGACACTAATGAGATGCCATAATTCATCCTGATACACCCATATAGTTGACGGTACCAACCGTCACCAGTGCTGTCGGACGAACCCACACTCGAAACTGACAAATTTCAGCGACTCCACACACTCTATATTTCCAGTCCTAAACGGTATGCCAGATGTTAAACCACATCACCATAAATTTTCTTGCAAGAATTTGAAAACATCCTTCAACGAGAAAAAGAGGTTCGATAATTTAACCCTTCGCTTGCTATTCACGTCAATAAACCTACCTGTAAATAGTGAAGACCCAGATGAGACAGCTCCTGCAGGAGCTGTCTCATCAGGGTCTGCATAATTTACAAGTTGATTGTGCAACCAGTGCACTCCACAGCAGTGATTGCACAGCGAAATACTTGTACGCATTGAAGATATATGTAATTATACAACAGGGCATGGGTAAAGAAGGAGAAATGTATTTTAAAAATTCAGCAAGCGAAGGGTTAATTCTTTGCTCCGTAGATATACTTTTATACACCTGTTCGCAATCAGTATAGATCTAGATCTGACAGCTCATAAAAGAGCTGTCTGGTGAGGTTTTGCACTGTTTGCACCGAGCATATCAAAATACTCCTTCTGCTTCGGCAAATTTATTCCATTTATTCCCATATTATCTATATCATTCCCGTGTAGTGACGCATTTTGACCCCCCTGTAAAAGAAATCTTTTGAAACCATCGTGATAAATAGAGCATTTGCATTAGTTTCAAAACTACACAATTCTAAACAGATCCTTTTCTCTTGTAAATGCTCCTTATCGGTAGATTTCTTCAAAGAGGTTGGGCCTAACAATTGATTAGGAGGGAATCAGTTAAGGAGTCCCGTCTTAGTTTTATTTTGGAACCCATCCATTTACATTATGAGGGGGAACAGTCAACCAAATATTTGCTGGTGTAACCCATTGGCATCAATGGGTTTAGCAGATAGTACATGTCTTTATCAGAGGACTCCTTCAGAAGCCCTCTGATCTCGGTCTGTAATGTTTGCCTATGTACTTTTTAACTCTTTCCCTGTTCTGTATGTTGGCCAAATTTCAATACCTACTGAATATTAATTAACAAAAAATATGGAAGGTGGAACATTGTAGACATTTTAGAAAGCAAAGAAACAGATCTATCAAAATCCATTAGCAAATAGAGCAGACCCTGATCAGACGTCTCCTTTAGGAGCCGTCTAATCTGGGTCTACTCTGTTTGCAGATGTGTGAACACAGGTTTATATGAGGGAAATGGTTAAGGGATACTGGGCACCAATAGGTTAATTCTTCTACCATAGAGATGGTCCACTCTAATAGTCACGGGTGTCAATCCGTTTCAGATAAACACCGATGCTTGCAGCTGAGGGGCCGTGCTAGGGGGTTACCTTTCACCTCTTGAAGATTCAAGTAAAATATTGACATCATGAATATTAATCAGTTGAAGGTTTATAGTGACATATGAACATATGCTGCTTAGTCTGTAATCAGATCTATAAACTTCCATACGCAAACGGAGCGGATCCTGCACTGGTTCTATGAGATGCTCAAACATCTATAGCAGCTAAAAGGTTACAGAATACCAATGCAGAGATGTCTAAGTGGCAACAATTGATAATTTTTTATGAAGATGTTTGATAAATTCGCCGTAACTGCGGTCCCTAGACCCCCAAAGACGCAAAACGAACCTTGATTTCAGAAAACGAACGATATTCTGATTTTTAACCTTTCTCGTTCTGAAACAACGAAACAGCTTCTAAAAACATCCTCAGTGACAAAATTTAATAATAGCACTTTAGTGAGCAAGCTCACATGCATCACACCACCACATTGTCAGAGAAAGCAGCGGTTCCCCCAGAACAGATTCCTCTGAAAATTGAAGTCATGCAAGCTTTTATTTATGACAATTCTTTGAGATGGATTAGTCAAAAAATGAAAGTAAATAGGAACAACAATGTATTATGATACACGGACGGAAATGACGGACGGGCAGACAGACGAGCGTGTAAAAAACTAAATACCCGAGCAACTTCGTTGCATGGAGTATAATTACTTCTTACCGACCTGTTCAAACGCTTTAATCCTTTACTATAAGCAGAGATATAGAATCACCTCTATACATCCATAAGCATATAGAGCGGACCCTGATCAGACTGCTACAGTAAACCTCTCTTAACCGGAATTCTAGTATAGAAAAAAATAGATGTTTTTGACAGGTGACTGCTTAATGCAGGATGAAAGTCATGCAGAAAGCTCCTCTAGGAGCTTTCTGCATGTCTTCCACCCTGCATTAAGCTGTCATCTGTTTCCAAGACCGATATTTATACTAAATTTAATGTCCGGTTAAGAGAGGTTTTACTGTACTATAGGAGCCGTCTTATCTTGGTCTACTCTGTTTGCAAATGCGTAGACAATGGTATATATGGATCAAAGGGTTAAAGAAGCTGCTGACCGCGTGACAAACAGCCTGGACCCTGATAAGACGCCGAGTTACTCGGGGTTTCTTCTGTTCACAAGATGTTTGCAAATGTTAGCCAGGTCGCGCCTAACATGAGAAGAGTTAAAGACATTTGACCTCTCCTGCCAAAAATTTAAACCATGAAAAAGGATTTCTTAAAACTGATAACTGGTGCTAGGGGCTGAAGTGATTGGCGGCCTTGTTTAGGACAATTATTGGCCAATCAAATCCCTGTATTCTATACCAAACGTCAAAAGACGGCAAAACCTGCAAATATTCAACTCTTACCCTCTCTCTATCCACGATCTGAATTGCCTTTGCAAATAGATTGGGTCCCGATGAGGCGCCGAGTTACTCGGCGTCTCATCAGGATCCAATATAATTGAGGCAGTCAAGATACAAATTTGAGAGGAAACTTCTTTCTTACAGCTGTGGAATAAGGGTTGATAGTCTCACATGCTGGGACACACACATTTTGATTATACTTTTCCGTCAAGCAAATAAGGCGATAAGAATTCCAACAATGTATCCTTAAACCCATTACGCCATAAGTACGCCTTTCCACGTTTTTATAAACAGAGTAGACCCAGATCAGATGGCTCTTGTAGGAGCCATCTGATCTAGGTCTACTCTGTTTGCTTTTGAAACAATATAGACATGATTCGTCAGTTTTGACATAACAAACAAGATGTGTTTGTGAAATACTATGACCCGACATGACCTTTGACCTTGATGTATGACATTGACTTTAAAATCACCTCTAACAATGTTTGCCTCGATAAGGTGCACATATATGCCAAGTTTGAAGTATGCATGTGCAAAGGCGGCAGAAATATCGCCAACGTTAATGTTGGGGACAAACAGGCATCCAAACCCACCAACGAACCAACCAACAGACAGTACAAAATGAATATGATCTTTGACCTTGAAGTATGACATTGACTTTAATAAGTCACCCCTAAAATGTTCGCCTCCATAAGTTGCACATGCATGCCAAATTTGAAGTATGTATGTGTAATGGCGACAAAATTATCGCCAACGTTAAAGTTGTGACAGATAAACCAACTAACCAACAGACAGAGCAAACACTGCGGGTATAATAAGTCCTGTGTTCATGTACCAGTAAAACCCCTCTAATGTGACCACCAAAAAGGGGCACAATTCACAGTGGCAAGGGCAGGTGGTTGTTTAATGCAGGACGAAAGTTATGCAGAAAGCTCCTATAGGAGCTTTCTGCATAACTTTCGTCTTGCATTAAGCAACCACCTGCTTATGAAAACAGCCATGTTTGTTTAAGTGGCCGCATTAAGTGGTCGCATTAGTGGGGTAGTCTTATTAACATTCATGGTGCCATTATTTTTTACATGAATATCCATGGAGTAAAAAGTAAACCATTTTCCTAATGAACACAAGACAAGCATTTATGCAAGCATCTGGATCGTTCCCAAATTTTAGTACAAGGAAGAGTAATATCACCAGTGTGTTGGGCACTTAGGAATCAGCTGTTCTGAGAAGGAACCTAAAAAATTCGATTAGACCCCATCAAAACTTGAATATTTGTATAAATATAACAATTGAGTGACATGAATGAAACAGTTTAATTTGTTATTGTCTAATCCTAATGCCGAATTTGTTACCTATG
The DNA here is from genome assembly GCA_963576725.1 of Azorinus chamasolen. Taxonomy (NCBI): domain Eukaryota; kingdom Metazoa; phylum Mollusca; class Bivalvia; order Cardiida; family Solecurtidae; genus Azorinus; species Azorinus chamasolen. The sequence continues at coordinate 49,930,177 of OY755246.1, read as the reverse complement.
TTTTTTATGTACAAAAATCAAATCTCATGCAATTTCCTCGTTTTTCTGCCTAGCCCTATATAAAAAAAGTTCAAATCTCAGGCATTTTTAAGGAGTTTCTCGGGCATTTTGTCTAACAAAGTAAGATACCGCTGCAATTTTCATTTACAACGTACTTAAATTGGGATAACTAACACCTTCATTGACTTGATCCCGAATGAAAAAGTTCTTTGCACTCAGATGGGGTCCTGATCGTGCAAACATTACGTAACTCGTCTGATGACACAAAACCGCTACTTTTTTTAAACCTTTCGGCGCAAAATTTCTAATTGTCATCTACAAACCAATTTTGTTAAATCATTCGCTAAAATAAGGAAATGAGAAAAGTAAATGCAAATTTCAAAGGAATAAAACACAGCTATAGAAATAAAGTTTGAGATAAAATGTGAAGTCCCTGATCAGACGCCGCCTTGAAAAGGCGGCGTCTGATCTGGAACTGCACTATTTGTCATGGTGCATGTTTGCAACATTGGCGGTGAAAAAGTTAACATGTTACTTCATGAATATGCATACAAGGCTTCACCCTTATGAACATTTTGGAAAATTGCAGAACATTTAAAAAAAACATCGAAAAGTTAACGAAACTAAAACGCAACCCGAATAAATAATCGTACTAATACATTGCCGAATAACATCGGGTCTTCGATATCAAAAACATGAAAGTTGGGAAAGTGAGTAGCATACTATAACAGGTATCGTATTTATGCTATTAAAACATGAAAGTTTTTATCTTCTATGTTTATTTGACTGGTTTTCTTGAGATATTCAGCATGCAGTGTATGAACAAATGATTTATGTAATTCTAGGCACTTTTAAAACGCGTTGCAAGTAGTGCAAGTAGAGACTATCCGTTTAAGAGTAGAAGTCATGACAGAACAACGATGTCTCACATGCGCCTTCGTATATACAGTAAAACCTCGATTATTCGAATTTTCGGTATAGAAGAATTTAGAACCTTTTAGGCAGGTGGCTGCTTAATGCATGGTGAAAGTCATGCAGAAAGCTCCTAGAGGAGCTTTCTGCATGACTTTCACCATGCATTAAGCTGCCACCTGTCTTAAAGATCGATAATAATACGTATTTTAGTGTTCGGATAATCGAAGTTTTACTGTAGCTGAACTTCGATATCTAGAACTCGGATAATTCGAACTTCGGGATTACTCGAAGTAAAAGTTTGGTCCATCCAAAATTTACAGTATTGTTCGAAAATATATCACTACGCATGTATAGAAACAAAAGTATTGGCTTAATACATGTCGAAAGTAATGCTGAAGGCTCTTACAGGAATTTTCAGCATTATATCTGACCTGCATTAAGCTGTTAACTTGTCCAGATTAGAAATCGGATGACTCGAACCTCTGTTATCTCGTATTAAATTGTATGGCCTCTTGCAGTTCGAGATTTACAAGGTCAACTGTGGTTTTCAAGCGCCGTTCAACAGTAGTTTATTTTTGGACTGTTGTGCAATTATCTTTGTCCCATACTAACCCGTTATTCCTGCAGGAGGCGTTTGAAAAGGGTACACTCTGTTTTCTTATGATATACAGTAAAACTCCGCTAATGCGACCACCAAAAATGGGCATAATTCTGGGCGGCAGAGGCAGTTGGTAGCTTAATACAGGACGAAAGTTATGCAGAAAGCTCCTATAGGAGCTTTCTGCATTACTTTCGTCCTGTATTAAGCAACCACCTGCTTTAAATGACGCCAGTGGCTGTTTATTAAGTGGTCGCATTAGCGGGGTTTTACTGTAGATATAATTCTACAGTTTCTTCCTCGGCCAAAATATCCTATGTCCATGCATTATTATAACTATTAATTTAATTAATATTCATGATGTCGCTATTTCTTTCCTGAAGCTACACCTTTCCAAAAAGTTTCAAGAACTAGAGGCTTTAACAACCATCGTAGAAGGGCTGTTCTCGTTTCCAGAGAAAGCTCTGTGAAAAATAATACATTGCATAATTTGCGCACGCGCAGGTGTAGTGGGGCCGTAGTGGGGCAGCGACCTAGTTTCTGTGTCAAGGTAAGATCGTCGGACAATGCGATTGGATAACATCAGGAAGGAAGTTTAAATAGACAGGCTCAATGGGCTCAAGGATAAAAATGGAAATTTATGGATGCGATGAGACACACGAGCCTTGTAAATATGAAAATGAATCCTTATTGCATTGCCTAAATGAATATTGTATTTCGGCTAAATTGCAAAGACGATCGATCCAGATCATCCATTACGTGTTAGTCGCACAATTTGATCAAACACTTATCGTGCTGAAAACAATTATGTTTGTCAAAACCCTGATCTGTTGCATTTATTACTTTCCTCTGATTCGTACAAGCATTTGAGTAACCGTTGACCGAATGTCAAACAGCTTGGATTCTGATGAGACGCCGAGTTACTCGGCGTCTCACCTGGATCAAAGCTGTTTGCAAATGCGAGTCAGTCGCGCTTAGCATGATAAGGGTTAAACCCTTCGATTTTGGATACACACATGGGTCTGCTGTGTGTATTATTATAACATATCTTAGAGTTTAATCCTTTACCTCATTAATATTCATGTAAGAAATAATGATACCATGAATATTAATTGGTTAAATGGTTACACTAGCACGCTGACGCGTGACGTTTTGTCCATGGCAGAAACTATAGAATCATATTTGAATTATAGCAAAAACAAACAGAGCAGACCCTGATCAGACGGCTCCAACAAGAGCCGTCTGATCTGTGTCTACACTGTGTGAAAAGTCGTAGAAAGGAGTGTTTATGGAATAAATGCTTATAATGGATGTTCGTTTAAATTTAAGATGCCTGAACAAAATATTTTTACACAACTACATGTATTCACTCACCATATTTTCAAACTAAAATATAACCAAATTATCTACAAAAAATGCAATCAGGTTGTGTAACAGTTTGGATCCTGCTGAGACGCCGAGTAACTCGGCATCTCATTTATATACAAACTGTTTGCACAGGTAATCACTCAACCACATGCAGCAGGCTAAAGGCGAAATGTTGGCTGCTTAGATATAATTCGTACAGGAAAATCATAAATATTCATTAGCAGTTGTGTGTTTTTTCATACTGGCACATGAGGTTTTTCCACTGCAGAACCTGTTTTTGACCTTGGCCGGAACTAGAGAATCAGGGTCCACGCTTATAAAACGTTTAGTTGAGTCTGAGTTCGTTCTCAAGTTTTTGATTGGTCAGATTTGAGCCTTTGGCTCAATTCTGACCAATAAAAAGCTTGAGAACTCAAATCTGACTAATCAAAAGCTTGAGAACGAAACTCAGACTCAAGTAAAAGCTTTATAACCATGGACCCAGATCTATATAAATGCAACAGCCAACAAAATTAGTACATGTGGCCGTCTGATCTGGGTCTACTCTGTTTGTAAGGGTGTAAGTGGCGCCTCCATCAGGTAATGGGTTAAAATACCCGGTCTAATTAGGTAATAGGTTAAATACCCGGTCTAATTAGGTAATGGGTTAAAAACCCGTTCTTATTAGGTAATGGGTTAAATACCCAGAATTATACCATTGTACTTAGGGGCTGTTGTAGAGAGGTTTTAACATTTTACTCCGTAAATACGCCTTTCTACGCCTTTGCAAAAAGAGACGACCCAGATCAAACGTGTTGCGTATCAATCTATCACAAATCCGTCTACATGGCAACGTGAAGCATTTATGCAGGACGCTTGCACAGAGGCAGTTGAGTTTATGGGGACGATGGCCGGGTTACATTATCGAGCAATGCGATTGGTTAATATCGGGAAGGAAGTTTGAATAGGCTTAAGGGTCCAAAGGTAGAAAAGATAAACCAAAATGTAAATAAATGAATATGCTGACAAATTGTGCATGCGCCATATTAACCAAAAAAAAGTGTCGGCGTTTCATTTTAACCTTTTACTCCATGAAAATTCATGTAAGAAACAATGATATCATGAATATTGATTCAATTCTATATATTCTTTTATAAATGCACACCAACCCAGGAAACTTTATCCATTTCAGAAAGTGCAGAATAATTTCTATATTATTCAATAAGCAAACAGAGCAGATATGATTAATGTACTTGCAAAGCTTGCCCGTGTCTATGTGCCTTTATATGAAATAATCTAATCAATATTCACGATGTCATTATTTCTTACATGAATATTCATGGCGTAAAAGATTAATGGTGGAAACATAATTTCTTAATATTTTCCCTCATATTAATGCCCTTTGATACCCCTGTGAAAGCCACTTTGTGAAACCATTGAGATAAATAGAGCATTTGCCCCATAGGAGCAAATGCCCTATTAATCACAATGGTTTCAAAACTACAGTTCTAAATGTTTCTTTTTCGTTACTAAATGCTCCTTTTGCGGAGATTTATTCAAAGAGGTTGGATCTAAAAATAGCCTATAAGGGGAATAGGGTAAACTAACAGAGGCGCCCTTTGACATGTTTGAAAACAAATACTAGATCGAGTTTGCTTATTGAATTACGAAGTACATGAACAAACGCATATAGATCTTATTCTACAGTTTATGCCACCGAATTATCACCTTATGCCACAGTAAAAAGTCAGTAAAATAATTCTATCATGAATAGACATCAGGTAAAATATTATGCATTATCCCCATGAGTATTCATGTAAGATATATTATTATATATAATTAATATGAATTATCTGATTTTTAACGATGACATGCGCACACGTTAATTTTGGTCATGTCAGAAACAGCAGAATCAGATCCATATTATACGTGTACCATAAGCAAACATAATAAACCCTGATCAGACGACTCCCAGAAGAGCCGTATGATCTGAGTCTACTCTGTTTACATTAATTCTTTCGGCGCCAATGTCGCCTGTTGGCACCATCGAAAACAGTGCAGTCCCAGGTCAGATGCCGCATTTTCAAGGCGGCATCTAACCTGGGACTACACTGTTTTCTGTATTTTTTTAGCCTAATATACCGTTATTATTTAGTTTAGAATTATATTTAATATGAAATTATTACTGCAGACGACACTTTTAAATTTGGCACCAAAAGAGTTAAGGTGTTAAACAGCATATCTATGGAGTAAAGTGTTACGAAAGGGACATGGAATTAGGCATATCTTATGTACATGTTGTTTTCATCATTGGGTTACTTTGTTTACGAGGGGGAAATGTGGGCAGAAAATCTTCGCCTACATCATTTGCCAATATACATTTTAACCGTTTTCTTCCATTTCCTATTAACCATTTTCTCCATGAATATTATTGTAAAAAATGATGACGTCATACATATTAAGTAGATTAGATTAATCTGTTATAATAGCACATGGACGCGTGAAGTTTTGGCCATGGCAGAAACTGTAGAATCATATCTATGTTATATTACAAGCGAAACAGAGCATACCCTGATCAGACGGCTCCTATGGGAGCCGTCTGATCTAGATCTACTCTGTTTGCAAAGGCATGGGAAGGCGTATTTATGGAGGAAAGGGTAAAAACGCGATCTGATAGTTAAATAGTTTGGAAACTGATTACATGCCGAGCTATTCGGTGTCTCATTTTAATCTAAACTGTTTGCAAATGCTTTTAGATATTTTGCTGTAACAGATTAAAGACACACTCTGATCACGCATTTAAAAACATTGAGGTCGTTGCAAGTGGATCGTAGGCAATTTTCGAAGTCCGACTAATAACAACTGCCCTCGGAAACATCCGGATAAATTAATTTTGAAGTGTTTTTGTCAATGCGACTCGAACGTGTCACACTCTACATCTCCATTTAATTGCAGTAGACACTGTCTATATTGACCATATAATATAGTAAAACCTCTCTATAACGGCCACTAAATTACATCCAATATTTTGTGTTAAAGGCAGGTGGTTGCTTAAAGCAAGGTGAAAGTAAAACAGAACGCTCCTATAGGAGCGTTCTGTTTTACTTTCACATTGCTTTAAGCAACCGTCTGCCCTAAATACCAACTAATTAACACAATTTAGTGGCCATTATAGAGAGGTTTTACTATAACTAAACTAGGGAGTTTGTAAGAACACGTGGTTGCTTAATGCGGGACGAAAGTAATGCTGAAAGCTCATACAGGAGCTTTTTGCATAACTTTCGTCCTGCATTGAGCTACCACCTGTCTTATAAACATATGACAAGTCTTGTTTTAGGTGGGCCCTGTAGACAGGTTTCCTTCCTGTATCAAACTTCCAAACTGGGTCTAATTAATGTCAAAACGTTTTCGGCCCAGATTAGATGCCGATTTATTCGGCTATTTCTCAAAACTTAAATTGTTTGCCTGTCGCCGGATTTGTTTTGTTTTTCATCAATAGCACGAAACAAGCAGATAAGCAGACGACACTTTTCAATGAGCAGTATAATGATTGTTATGGTCAGTCCATTTCCTTGACGCAAGTCGCTCCTAAGTGGCAATTCGGCCCACTTAAACCTTATTCGATTACGAAAATTCTCGTCTGCTCAATACACATCGTCTTCTGTAGGTTTGCTTATTTTCCGATTTTCTCAATGTTTTGTAGAACCTTCAGATTGAGAACAAACATGAATACAATGATCCTGATCAAATGCCAAAAACACTCGGCGTTATATCTAATTCAAGCTATTTTGAAATATGTTTTGAACTAGTCACATTTAGCAGGGGAAGGGTCGAGCTGATCAAATTAATACATGCATTCTCTCAAAACTGTCAAATACCGTGCCAGCCACTCTGTTCAACAGCCCTTGACGGGTCTTACAGAGTGTTAAAGTGTCCTCCATCCAGTGTCTTGTTTCAAAATGTAAATATATGTATTTACTATGAGATTACATTTTGGCACTCATGTAAATATTTGACATCTAACAGTCAAACATCGCGTTAATTCCCAAATCTCAGAATGACATTTTCATCCTTTTATGCGCATTGAATGTCTTTTATAGTATAATGTTAGCAGATATCAGAAAAAGGTTTAATTATAGGTCTACAAGGCAGGTGGTAGTTTAATGCAGGTCAAAAGCAAGGCAGACAGCTTCTATAGGAGTTTTCTGCATTAACATTGCCTTGCATTAAGCGATCATCTGCCTTTTAACACTCCTACATGTATGTTCAGTTAACCATTTCCCTTATGTAAGTGCAGTTTGACGCATCTGCAAACAGAGTAGACCCAGATCAGACGGCTCCTATAGGAGCCGTCTGATCAGGGTCTGCTCTGTTTGCTTATGGTGTAATATAAATCTGATTCTACAGCTTCTTCCTGAGCCAAAATGTCATGTGTTCATAAGCCATTACTAAAACTAATCTTATTAATATGCATAACGTCATTATTTCCTATAGGAATATTCATCAGGGAAATGCCGCTTAGGCCAGGTTATACAGTACTTTTTTCAGATTGATCTTATCCATAGGTATTTTTGGCCGTCTGTGTGCTTGTGTGCCCTTTCTATGAGCGTCTGACATGTTGGCCTGACTGGCTGTGAGTCTGCCATTCTTTATGTATATCTGTTTTTTGTCTGTTCGTGTCTCACTGTCACGTGCTTGTCAATTTGTTTTTCTCTGATTGTCTTCTTTTTTGTTTCTCTGCTTGTTTCTCTTTCATTTAGTGTGTCGTACATGTATGTGCGTTTCTGTTTGTTTGTCTATCCGTTGGCATCATGTGTACGTGTGTGCGTACGTACATGCGTATGGGCGTGTGTGTGACTATGCATGTGTCTTGCTTGTTTGCCTGTCTGCTAGTATCGCGTGTGTATCTGTTTAATTGTCTCTGGCTTTATTTGTTTGTCTCTGTGTTTGTTTATTTGTACGTCTAACTATGAATTAATGTATGTGTCTTTGTATCTATTTGTATGTCTGTTTGGCTGTGTGTCTGAGAAAATGCGTTTTTCGTAAGCCGTTCAGGTCCTGACCAGACGCAGTGTCTGTGAGGTCTCTCTCATACAGTACTCTCTCTCTCTACAACGACACCCTTTGGGATACGAAGATTGTATGTGTTGTTCAGAGGGAGTTGTTATAGGGAGGGAAAATCAAACATAATTAGCTTGTTTGCAGATCCCCAGACAAGGTGTATTTCGAGACCTAAAACCGCTATGCCTCCATCAAACCCTATGTTGTGACCATCAAACCCTATGTTGTGACCACTCTTTAGAATCGTCACTTTGTGACGATTCTAAAGAGTGGTCACAACATAGGGTTTGGTGGAGGCATAAAGAAAATACGATGGTAAAAAGTTGTTTCTGGAGCCTTGTTGTTTCGGAAACAGTGACATTCGTTGTTGTAATGAGGGAATCGTTATTGGGAGGGTCGTCTTAGGGAGGGAGCACTGTAATTGGTAAGACTCATCACCCATCCTGCAAGAACTAAACGACCGGCAGACTGGTAATTTTGACCATATGACACATATGGCACATATGACCATACTCTTTATCAAATAACCCCTTAGCACTTTATTCTATGAATATTCACGTATTTCAGAGATTTTAATAATTTCTCACTAAACAGATTTCTATGAACTGACTGACGAAATGCCGATTCAATAACACCAATTATTTGCGTACGATTATCCTGTCTGAAGGGAAAACTGGACAGGAGTCAGACAAACCGATTAACCCATTCCCAAATATACTATTTTTAGATACAACCTCTTTGAATAAATCTACCGAAAAGGAGCATTAACTAGAGAAAAATTTTTTTTTAGAATTTTGTTGTTTGAAACCATTGTGATAAATAGAGCATTTGCTCCAGTAGGAGCAAATGCTCTATTTATCACAATGGTTTCACAAAGTGACTTTTACAGAGTCGTCAAAAGTAGTCAATATGAGGGAATGCGTTAATGGGTGATGTTTGCAGGATGTTGTGATTTTAGGTCGATACTCAGGTCAATTTTCAACATAACAGGTAAGCATTACTGCATTCCGTTAGCAGTACAGTTGAACTTCGATATCTCGAACTCGGATAACTCGAACTTCTGGATAACTCAAACTAAACGTTCTGTCCTTCCAAAATTTACAATATAGAATTGTTCTAAAATGTTTTACTATACGATATATCTAAAACACACGTGACAGCTTAATGCAGGTCTAAAGTAATGCTTAAAGCTCCTAAGGAGTTTTCAGCATTACTACAGATATGCATTAAGCTGTTATTTTGAGAAATTGTCCAGATTAGAAATCGGATACCTCGAACTTCTTTTTTATCTCAAGCTAATGTGTATGGTCCCTTGAAGTTCGAAATATATCGAACAAATCACAATAAACAAAATGATTACAGTGACAGTATCTACTTGCAACTCATTTAACCCTTTCACCGCCAATGCCACATAAATGCACCACGACAAATAGTGCAGTCCCATATCAGACGCCGCCTTTTCAAGGCGGCGTCTGATCGGGGAATTCACTTTTTGTCTGAATCTCTATTTCTATATCTGTGTTTAATTCCTTTGAAATTTGTATTTATTTATCTCATTCCCTTATTGTACCGAATGATTTAACAAATATTGGATTGCAGACGACAATTAGAAATTTGGCGCCGAAAGGGTAAAAAATGCCCAAAATATGCTGACAAAATATTCATTGTACGGAAGCTGATCGAATAAACGACGATGAAGAAGAAAACAAACCTTCATGTTTAATATCAAATACCCCGGTGATATTCGACAACATTTTAGTATTTATTTGGGTTGCATGCGATTAAGAACTGGTCGAATTTGTTTCTGGTGTATAGGAAAAGAAATCGTAAGTATCAACGAAATGGTTTTATTTTGTATCATTTAACCCATTCCCTCATATTGACGCCTTTTGTAGAGACCAAGTTTTAAAACCACAGTGGTAATTAGAGCATTTGCTCATAGACTATGTTGAGGTCACTTTTTGAAACCACAGTGATAAAAAGAAGAGTTGCTGCAAATGAGCAAATGCTCTTTTTATAATAATGGTTTAAAAGATCTACACAATTCTAATATTTTCCTTTTCTCCAGAAAATGGTCCGTTTCAGTAGATTTATTCAAAGCGGTATATGTATAGCAAATTACTTAAAAGCAATCAACCCCCTTGTCACCATTGCCATTACTGGTTAGGTGTAGAAGTGCTGTTTGTAAGCACGTGCTTTATTTCATTTCAATCTGAAAGATATTTGTTTTCTGTCCTACATTTCACCCGACATCTTTTGCAATGTTTGTTTTCACCTAAAGCTTAGCCTGTTGGACAAAAATGATATCTGCTCATTCCGACCTGCTGTATATTCAAAACAATGTTCGATCCCTTATCCCTTTCCTCCATATACGCCTCCTTTGCAAACAGAGCAGACCCAGATCAGACGGCTCCTGTAGGAGCCGTCTGATCAGGGTCTGCTCTGTTTGCTTTTGAAACAATAAAGACATTACTCTACAGTTTCTGCCATGACCCAAAATTCCATGTGTTTATTTGCCATTATAAATACGAATCTAATTAATATTCATTACATTGTTATTTCTTGCATGAAATGAATATTCATTTCGTAAAGGGTTGAATAACTACCGACTGAGTATCAAATAGTATGGATCCTGATGAGATGTTTGTAAATGACAGCCAGTAGGCGAAGGGCTAGGAGTTGTAAAACACATAAAAACATTAAAAAACACATCCTTCTATAAACGGACATAAACATCGTTCAGCCAGTCATATTCCAGTGTCAATCTACCCTTAAGTTTTAGTGACCCATTTTCCGGTGTTGCGACGTCAAAGGGTTACTACGGGAACCACGGAGAGACTTCAGACGTCATTTTTCTGACTTCGTACATCTGATTTCACATGTTTGACCCCATTCCGCTGACTTCATACTTTTTTACATTTGACTTCCTACTTCTAACATCCTACTTCAGACTTCTTACTCCTGACTTTAAACTACATATTTTATACTTCTGACTTGTTATTTCTGACTTCATACTACATACTTTAAACTTCATATTTCATACTTGTGACTTCTAATTTCTTACTTCTGATTTGTTACTTATGACTTCATACTATATACTTTTTAATTTACATGTCAAATTTTAAACTTCTTACTTCTGACTTCTGACTTCATACTTCCAGGTCGACTACTACTTAGGCTACATCTTACTACCAGAAGTCTGAAGTCGCAGGAACATCATTTACTTCAAATACATGCTTTTGGTTGGCTTTATAAACAATAGATAACCAGTTGTTTCGGATAACCAGTTGTTTAGGAAGAAACAGCCGACGGACAGACAGACGGACGGACGAACGATGAAAGGAACTGGTCAAAATTCCACATACACTTACAAAAAACAGGAAAGAAAAATCGCTAAATAAATCACATTTCTATTCATGAGTGGAAGTGACGTTGCTATTACAGTAAAACCTCTCTATAACGGCCACTAAATTGTGTTAATTAGTTGGTATTTAAGGCAGGTGGCTGCTTAAACATGGTGGAAGTAAAACAGAACGCCCCTAACTTTCACCTAGCTTTAAGCTGCCACCTGCCTTTATTTTAGTGGCCGTTATAAAAGAGGTTTTACAGTAATCCTTTGTTATTTGCATAGAGTCATGCATTTGCACTGTTTGTCATTCAAAAAACTCTGGCAAAAGTTAGCCTTTCACACTTAACCTTATGCCTCCTGAGCAAATTATTTTGCAGAAGTTTTCACCTACTATATTTTCAATATTCAAGCTATAATGAGTTTGTCTACTAAAATGCCATCAGGATGTCAAACAGTTTGGATCCTGATGAGACGCCGAGTTACTCGGCGTTTCATCTGGATCCAAACTGTTTGCAAATGTATTCACTTATCCGCCCATAACAGGCTAAAGGTTAATGGACTCTATGCTTAAATATTGTTATGATATGCACACAGCTCTGAATTATGAAAAGGTTATCTAAATGTGTGTATGAAGCATTTATATTGCGTAAATCTATAAGTAATAACAAGGGATTGTGATATTCATGTTAGCAAGTCCGACTCCTAATAATATTTTTTTCATATTTATTATTTTATTACAGGTATGCATGTTTAATAGCAATATATGGTCACGTGATACTTGTTTAGTTATATTGTATATTTGTATGACTAGAAACTGTGTCAGTTTATGTCAAAATGAAACATTCTATTCTATTCTATTCTGAAAATTCGTTGTTGAAATGGTTAATCCTTTACTCCATAAATACGCCTTTCTACGCCTTTGCAAACAGAATCGACCCGGATCAAGGCTGTTATTTATAGGAGCCGTCTAATCAGGATTTGCTCTGTTTGCTTATGATATAATTTATATATTATGATTCTACATTTTCTACGATGGCCACAAATCCTGTGTCCATGAGCCATTGCACCAAATCAATGTAATTAATATTCATGGCGTCCTTATTCTAACATGATTATTCATAGAGTAACGGGTTAAATGTAATTAACAATCATACGTGTTTAAAAGGAATTTACTCATGTGACTTCGTCAGCGGTTTCTCTGTCCTGTGGTCATGCGTTTTTTGTATGCAAATGACAATGAACGTGCATTCCACATTCAATGGGTTAAGATTTGCATGTGGTATTTGGGCTAATTTATCTAATACGGTTTAACTCTTTCACTGCCAATGTCGCATATGTGATTACCTATGCAAACAGTTTGGATCCAGATGAGACGCCGAGTAACTCGGCGTCTCATCAGGATCCAAACTGTTTGTTACTGTGACTGTTTCTTGAATAAAAAATGAAGACAAATTGTAGCAGACGACAAAGTTTGCAGACGACAAAATTTGGCCACCAAAGAGTTAATCCCTATCGTGCTGGAAAACAAATATGGCTGCCAAAACTCTGATCTGTGTCTTTACTTACTTCTGATTCGTAGAAGCCCTTAAGAAACTGTTGACCGAGGGTAAAATAGATTGGATCCTGATGAGACGCCGTGTTACTCGGTGTCTCATCAGGATCCAAGCTGTATGCAAAAGCGAGTCAGGTCGCGCTTAGCATCATAAGGGTTAAGATTAAAAAAATGCAACGACACGCGCAGACAGATGCATGTAACACCTACTCAATTAATGTTTCTCAAAACCCACGTGCTGCTTATCAGGACCTGGTAGCCGTATGAGGATAGGACGCTGAGCAAGACGTTGTCTTATCCAGATCTAAGCTGTTTGACACTAGTCAAATACAACTTAAACATCAGCTAAAGCGAACACCAATCAAGATCAAAGTCTGGGTAATAGAGGCAAGTGATTTAACGCAGGGCGAAAGTTATCACCAAAACGAGGTCAGAATCTGGGTAATAAAGGCAGGTGGTAGCTTAATGCAGGACTTTTAACTCTTTCTTCGCCAAATTTTGTCGTCTGCCAACTGTCGTCTGCTGCAATGTTCATTGTTTATTTTTCTAGATAATCACAGATGCGCCATTGGTAGCGAAGAGTTAAGCAGCAAAGCGCAGTTAAAGACACTCATAATTATTCATTATGAGATCGTTTTGTACTGGTTCTACTGTAACTACTAAAGTCTATCAAAAACTATTTAAAAGCAGTGGACGAGTTTGAATAGATTGACAATATAATCTTTATACATGTAGCAGGAACAAAGGGATTAGACTCTTTCCTACATAAATACGCCTTTCTACGCCTCTGTAAAAGTCACTTATGAAACCATTGTGATAAATAGAGCATTTGCTCCTATTACATGTAGGAGCAAATGCTCTATTTATCACAATGGTTTCAAACTACAAAATTCTAAAGTTTTCCTTTTCTCAAGTTAATGCTCCTTTTCGGTAGATTTATTCAAAGTAGTTGGATCTAAAAATAGCCTATGAGGGAATGGGTTAAAGAGACGAATATCTCGGATAATCAATCCATCGTGGATCTGATCTATATAGTCTGATAAAACATTTCTTCTATCAGATTTATTTGTTACGTCGCTTTAACATTTTCCTTCATATAAACACGTGTGTTTTCACGCATGTGCAAACAGAACAGACACTGATCAGGTGTCTACTATGTTTGATAATAGAATTTGAAAGACCTGTTTCTTTACTTTCTAAAATGGCCACACTGTTCCATCTTCCATATTTCATTATATAACTATTTGCCCATGGATATTTAGTAGCTATCGAACTTTGAAATAAACATAGAATGGGAACGGGTTAACAGTTAATAACAAGTAGAGGACGGCTACATATATTTTTTATTGCATTGAGAACACCTTTGTAGAACCACCGGCTTACCGTATGGCTTCCAAGCATGAACATTCCAAATGCTCAGACCGGGATACGAACTACGGCGATGAGGGGGTCAGGCGAGTGTCAGTCGAAGACCATTACCACTCGACCACGGAGACATCTCTTCTACAAGAGTAGCAAGCATACTGACGTGATACCGAGTGGCATTGTGTCTCATCTGTATCCAAACACTATAAATACTGTCAGGAATCCATTAACCCCTTCCCTCATGCATATTTATGAAAGACATAACGACATTATGAATATTTAATACTGTAGAATTTGTCCTAACCCTTTCCTTGTTTTTTGTTTATTCCAAATTTCAACACCTTCTGAATACAAATGTATTCATGGACAAAATGGTTATAATGAAATATGAAAGGTGGAATAATGTAACCATTTTCGAAAGTAAAGAAACAGATCTATCATATTCCACTAGTAAATACAGCAGACCCTGGTCTGGGTCTACTCTGTTTGCAAATGCGTGAAAACGCGTTTATATGAAGGAAAGGGTTAAGTGACCATTAAAAATATCTCTAACCACGGGTCTGTAATGCAGGTGGAAGCTTAATACAAGTCAAAAGTAATGCAAAAAGCTCCTATAGGAGCTTTTTGCATTACCTCTGCCCTGTATTAAGTAGCCACCTGCTTTTTAAGATTAATGCCACTTTGAAACCCACACAAACTAGAAGACAATCATAGCCGATGAAATGTATTTGGCACCGAAAGGGTTAAGAAGGCGTGGATGTCGGGCATACATGTATAAGATTTTCAAAACGGATGTTACTCCTGCGCGTTTTCGTGACAAATTTCATTTCATTACACCACAGATTCTGTCTCCAAGTAGCTTGGAATGTGGCACACCTTTACACATGTACCATGCTCAATATTCATGTGAGAAATAATGCCATTGTGAATATTTAATAACATACAGGATTTTTTTGGCATTGGTAGAAAAAGAATCAGATCTATATACAATAAAACTTCGATTATTCGAACACTAAAATACGTATTGTTATCGATCTTTAAGACAGGTGGCAGCTTAATGCATGGCGAAAGTCACGCAGAAAGCTCCTATAATCTGCATGACTTTCACCATGCATTAAGCAGCCCCCTGCCTAAAAGGGTCTAAATTCTTCTATACAGAAAATTCGAAAAATCGAGATTTTACAGTAATTCAATAAGCAAACAGAGTAGGCCCACATCACACGGTACCTATAAGAGTCATCTGATATGGGTCTACTCTGTTTGTAAAGGCGTTCAAAAGACACATATACAGAGTAAATGGTTCAGACTAGTGTCCAGTGCAGCAGCGTAGCTGAATTCAAATGTAATGTACGCACCGTGGCTATAGGGCCCCGGGGGCATGCTCCCCCACAGAAAATTTAGAATTGTGTTGTTTTGAAACCATTGTGATAAATAGAGCATTTGCTCCTATAGGAGCAAATGCTCTATTTATCACAATGGTTTCAAAGATGGCTTTTACAGACGCGTCAAAAGGCGTCATTAAGATGAAATGTATTAAAGCTTACATGACAAGACAGCGTTATCAAAGTCTACCCCTTCGCGTTCCAGTTTTGTTCCATGTTGGCCACAGTAATGTTTTCACTTTTCAAATAAATGTTACGCACGTGCGTAAGTGCGTATCGCTAGCTACGCGCCTGCAGTGAACCATATAATGTTGAGAATTTAAGGAAAATGATCTTTCTTTAAATTTCAAATCGATTGACCGCAACATATCATTACAATACAACAGAAATAACTGAGTAATCCAACTAAAAGGATCTACTAATCATTTGATATATCATTGTGTTTATCCATAAAGGGGGAAGATCTGCAGTTGAACAATACTCCCATTGAGAACCTCAGTTATCCGAACGTTTATTAATTAAAAAAGAAATGAGCACTTCGAATATCCAAACGTTTAGTAAAGAGGAAATGACAACCTCCATTACCCGAACTTTTATAAAAGAGTAAATGAGAATATAGCTACATGTAATTTTATCAAAGAATTGAGATACTCGGTTATCCGATCAATAGGCGAACATGACTTTAGCCAAAAATACATATTGACCTTTCACCTATAATAATAAGGTACTCGATATTCATGAAGTGACCATTTCGTCATAAATGATCATTATGGACAAAGTTCAAGACAAGCACTGGTGTGATTTAAACAAGCTGTACAGTACTTTGCAATCTGTTATTTATTGATGCCCACCATGGGTTTATCGAAGACGCCACAATACAGTAAAACTCCTTTTATCCGAACACTCGTTTTATCCGAATAATTAATATACGGCAACACCCCCATCCCCTGGACCAGAGGTTTAACTTAGTATCAAATTCGGTCTAAGACGGATGGATGGCAACTTAATGCAGGTTGAAAGCCATGCAGAAAGCTCCTTTAGGAGCTTTCTGCATGGCTTCAACCTGCATTAAGCAGCTATCTGCATATAAAGACCTAAAGTGTTTGTGTTTTACTAAACTTCCCGGCTAGAGGAGTTTTACTTTATTGGGTATTTATTTTTTCATGAGGTAAAGCTTTTGCTCAAATGAGTCACATTAGTGCACATCTATTGTCTGTTTCTAGGATTTTATTACAAAACAACTTCAGTACTTTACAAACCAGGAAGAAGACACTGAGCGGTCGCCAGTTTTAAAATTTCCGTCTGTTCATATTTTATCCTTGGTCTACTGAATGGAAATATATAGTTGAACTAACCCTTTATTAAATCGCGGCCCATTTTTCATCCTTTTTGCAAGCGAGTGCACTAGAACCTGTCTTAAGCGGTCATTCATTTATGGAACATGTGAGTCTTAATTAGCAGGCAAATGAAGGGCAAAAGTAATGCAGAAAGCTCCTATAGGATATACTTTTGACCTGCATTAAGCTACCATCTGCCTTATAGATCCATAATTAGACCTCTTCTTGATGACCACTTAAGACAGTCTGTACTGTAGACTCATATCTAATCGCTCTTGTAAGATCCGTCTGATCAGGGTCTGCTGTGTTTGCTTATAGATATACATGTATATCTAATTATACGGCTTCTGTCATAGTCAACAGTTCTGTTAATATATCATTATTAACTCATTCTCTCCTAGGCTATTTTAGACCCAACCGTTTTGAATTAATTTGCCGAAAAGGAGCATTAATTGTAGAAAAGGGGAGTTTTAGAATTGTGTAGTATTGAAACCATTGTGATAAACAGAGAATTTGCTCCTTTGGAGCAAATGCTCTATTTATCACAATGGTTTCACAATGTAAATTTTATGAAAGCGCAAAAATGCGTTACTAGGGGGTAATGTGTTAACACGTCTAATCAATATCAATGATGTCTTAATTTCTTCCTAGAATATAAATTGGATAAAGCTGTGGTTAACCATATCCCTCATATAAATGCCTTCTGACGCATTTGCAAACAGAGTAGACACAGATCATACGGCTGCTATAGGAGCCGTCTGATCAGGGTCTGCTCTGTTTGCTTTTGACATGATGTAGATAAGATTCTATAGTTTTTGTCAAAGCAAAAACTATTCCTTGAAAGTTGAAAAATTTAGCTTATAAATCTGCATGAGCTCATTGTGTATTACTAGAGTATTCATAAGATAAAGCAGTAGTTACCTCATTCCCTCCTAGACTGTTTTTAGACCCAACCACTGAATAAATCTATCGAAAAGGAGCATTAACTGTAGAAAAGAAGAATTTAAGAATTGTGTAGTTTTGAAACCATTGTGATAAATAGAGCATTTGCTCCTATGGAGCAAATGCTCTATTTATCGCAATAGTTTCAAAAATGACTTTTACAGAGGCGTCAGAAAGCGTCAGACGGAGAGAATGAGTTAAACTAAGAAATGAATATACAAGATTACGGACAGTAGGGTCACCCGAGTTCTAACAGTTAGGTGAACTGCACCGGTTTCATATGAACTAAAGTTTGAAGAAAGTTTGACGTGCAACATTGCTGTCAATGACCTTATCTTGGTACCCGAGAGCCCACTCGCATTTACAAACAGCTTGAACCCAGATGAGACGCCGAAGAACTCGACGTCTTATCTGGGTGCAAACTGTTTGCCACAAGCGGTCAATAGTTTCTCAAACGGATTTTCGGTTCAGAAATAGAACATCAAAATTTGAGCGAATACTATTTTTTTCACAGGGGAATAAGGGCTAATTTAAAGCACTGCACCCAGTGAACTCTGAACTGAAGGTTTGGTTATCAGTGCTTAAGTGATAGTCTCTACGTACTATGCATTTTAAAAATGCCTAAAATTACATAAAACTTTGAAAAGACGTATCACAAGAAACGCTGCTGAAGATGGTTAAACTTTCGTGTGTAGACCCCGATGTTCAAAATACGTCGATAATATATTGTTGCCCAAAATAAACAAAAATAACCATCGACGAAAACGGGTTATTTTGCACCAAGTGCTATTGTTTATAAATTTAACCCTTTCGCTACCAAACTCTGTCGTCTGCTAAATTTGTCGTCTGCTACAAATTTTCATTTTTTTTTATTTTCTTCATTTTTATTTCAAAAACATAGTAACAGTAACAAACAGTTTGGATCCTGATGAGACGCCGAGTTACTCGGCGTCTCATCTGGATCCAAACTGTTTGCATAGGTAATCACAGATCCGGCATTGGCAGCGAAAGGGTTAAATTGCCCAATCTTCATAAGAATGAATGAACATAACATAACCAACTTATGACGAAAGTATGCGTGGTCTTGCAGAGGTTATCAATTAACCCCTTTGAATGCAGGGAAAAAAGGTGGCTGTCCTTAGCAAACGGTATAGACCAAGGTCTGCACATAAATCATACATTGTCATGCTGAATGAAATCTACCTTTAAACAGTGATGGACTATTCCACTTCAAAAATCCAGCTTAAAAATGGATTAACCCTTATACAACGCTGACTTTTCAAATGGACTATTCCAAATTTCAAACAGGTCAAGCCAATAGTGAATATTTATGGATTTTGTGAAAAAAGGTGTAACATGGCAAACGGTGCATACCCTGATTGGAGGGCTCTCGTCTAGGTCTACATTGTTTGCAAATGACGTCAGTGACTCGTGTCCCACACTGTAAGGGTTAAACTATTTCAGTGGAGTAGCTTCTTTTTTTTTCTCCAACAAACACTATACTCTATATTGATCTAAGGTGGAACAACAAACAATCCATTCACTGGTATAAGTCAATGACATCGATAGAAGTCATCTGATTTGGGTCTACACTGTTTGCCTATGTCATTTTTCAGGGACACGTGCCACAAATGAGTTAATCAGGTCTTACAGTTGACTTTGTTGACCAATCTCTTATCTGGATCCAAACAGATTGCAAAGTACATCACGATTACTTAACCCGTAGCGTGAAAGAGATTATTCACTCTATGTGTATATTTGAACTATCTGACTTCACAATGTAAACAAATGAGTTGTGTTCATTATCTTTAGTTAACCTTTAGCTTCCTGAGTAAATAAATTTTACAATACGTTTGTACAAATTGCATTTTCAAATTTCAAGCTATAATTATTTTGTCTACCTAAATGCAACCGCATTGTCAAAAAGTTTGGATCCTGATGAGACGCCGAGTTACTCGGCGTCTCATCTGGATCCAAACTGTTTGCATAGGTATCCAGTCATCCGTCCACAGTAGGCCTAAGACCTAAGAGGTAAACGCGTCGGTGGGGAAGCACCGTATATTATGTACATGCATCTTCTTTCATTCTTTTCCTAATGAACATTTTTTGGCGTTAATTTGTCACCTCATGATTATTCCTCAATTTAGATTTTCGTAACGTAAATGTTTTCAATGGAGTGTTTTTTTTGTTTTGACAACTGTAAGATCATATCTATACAATTCCATAAGCAAACAGAACAGACCCTGATCAGACGGCTCCTACAGGAGCCGTCTGATCTGGGTCTTCTCTGTTTGCAAATTTGTGAAAAATTGTTTATATGAAGAAACGGGTAAATTATTTTCATCACGAATATCCGTGAACGAAATAATGACTTTGTGAATATTAACGAACCGAAACTTTATATGACATATGCATTAGGGGATGTTTAGGCTATAGGAAAATACTGTATTATCATACATGTATTATTTTAAGACATTTTCCGCAAGAAAACCCGCGATTGAACAAACACTGAAGAAAATAAAACTTACATGTGTTTGGTATCGAAGACGCTGATGGTATTTGATGTGTTAGTATTCATTCCGGATGCGTCTTACTTTCATAACTGTTAGAAATATAGGACGATATATATCACTTTCAACTGCATCTCTATCTAGTAAATGGCTAATTTATTGAACAAAGAGTATTTGTCAAATATTTGGGAACCTAGACGATTTTTAAAAACACAGTAAAGCAGAATCTGTCTAAATTCTTATTTTCAACCCGTTATTCCATAAATACGCCTTTCTACGCCTTTGCAAACAGAGAAGACCCGGATCAGACGACTCCCCTAGAATCAAGATCTAACATCAGGCTCTGCTCGGTGGCTTATGAAATAATATACATGCATACGTCCCACGTTCATATGCTATTATAACAATTAATCTAATGAATGTTGATTATACCATTATTTCTTACATGAATATCATGGAGTAAAGTGGTTTATGTTTACAAAGGCCTTTAAATGTGTATCTATAGAACACAGTGTTAGACAGGTGGAATCTAAATACAGTAAAAACCCTCTATAGCGACCACTTATAAATAAGAATATGTGTCTTCAAAGGCACGTGGTTGCTTAATACAGGACGAAAGTAATACAGAAAGCTCCTGTAGGAGCTTTCTGTATAACTTTCGCCCTGAATTAAGCTACCACCTTCCATTTAGACCCAATACATGTATTCGTCTTCGTTTTGTAGGGGCATTAGCGGGGTTTTACAGTACATGCCTAAGAAGTTATATAGGAATTTTGTTGGTGAACAGGACCCAATATTAATGGTATAAATTAGCTTGACACCGCTGCATGTGCGTACATGTACCTGTATCACAAAATTTAATCAGCCCGAATCGATTGATCCTTTACTCCTTGAATATTCATGTAAAAAATAATGGCATCATGAATATCAATTAGATTAATTGTAATAACAGCACATGGGCAAATGAAGTATTGGCCATGCCAGAAACTGCAGAATCGTATATACAGTAAAACCTCTCTATAACGGCCACTAAATTACATCAAGTATTTTGTGTTAAAGGCAGATGGCTGCTAAAAGTAACGTGAAAGTAAAACAGAACGCTCCTATAGGAGCGTTCTGTTTTACTTTCACCTTGCTTTAAGCAGCCACCTGCCCTAAATACCAACTAATTAACACAATTTAGTGGCTGTTATAGAGAGGTTTTACTGTATGTCATATCATAAGCAAACAAGGCAGTATCTATATTATATCATAAGCATCCAGATCAGACCCTGATCAAACGGTTCCTCTAGGAGATGTCTGGTCTGGGTCTACTCTGTTCGCAGGGGCGTAGAAAGATGTATTAAGGGTGTAAAGTGTTAATGATGTCCATTTATAAAGTCCTTGTCGAGTGTGTATGTTTGGTTTGGATTGTTAATACCAGATTGTTTTATTGCTAATGTATGTACATGCATTCTATACAACAACAGTTGAAAGAAAACTCCTTCTGAGAAACAGTTAACCCTTTACCTGATTTAAATGCTGTTTCACACCTTTGCAAACGATCAGACGATTCCTGTTGGAGCCGTCTGATCAGGAGCTGCTCTGTTTGCCTATAGATCTTATTCTACAGTTTGTGCCAAAGTAACACGATCCCTTACTCATAATGCCACTTTAAAAAATCCAGCTAATCAATAGTTATTATTTATTACATAATATGAGTTAAAGGGCAATGCACAAGGGGACCATCGTGCGTTTAGATTGTACATGTATTCATGAACAATATCACTTGAAATACAATTAGAATTGTTTCCGCTCATTCCTTTGTATACGGGAAACGAGTGTACATGTACTCACATCTGCAAACTGTGTTGACTAAGATCACAGGGTTTCCTCTGATCGGGGTCTATACTGTTTCTCATTCCAAATCCTCTCGCAAAGTAAACCCTTCCATACTGAATGGACTCTATCGTTAAACGATGATGGACCATTCCACTTTGAAATTCTAGCATTCGAAGGGATACGTTTCATGTAATGCACGCAAGCATTAAACATTACAATGGATTATATGCATGTATAAATAGACGGGGGAATTGTTTGCAAGACCAAATAATAAAGTAAACAGCTCTCGTATGCGACTATTAAAACATGCATAGTACTCCTTTTCTTAAAGGCATATAGTAGCGTATTGCATGACGAAAAGTATACACGTAGCTCCTGCAGAAAGATAATATTTTTCAGCATTCTCTCCTTCCCTCTTTGCTATTCTCTCTCTCTCTCTCTCTCTCTCTCTCTCTCTCTCTCTCCCTCTCTCTGTCTCTTTCTCTCTCTGTCTCTCTCTCTCTGCTTCTGTCTCTACTATATCTCTTTCTTTTTCTATCTTTCTCCCTTCTCTCTCCATCTGGTTTTATCTCTCCCTCTCGCTGCATCTTTCTCCCTGTATGTCTTTTTCTCTCTGTCTCTTCTCTCTCTCTTGCTTTTTCTCTCCCCGCTCTCTCCATCTGTTTATTTATCTGTCTTACCCATATCTCTAACTCCTGTGAATGATTCCAGGAAAACGCCCGTAACAATACATACATACACTGTACATGTAAGCATGCATACAAAACCACATACACACGCACATATCCACCTACGCTCTTCTTATTATGTTAATTTATCTATGAAACAAGAATGCCCGTCTTCTATTAACTCTTTCCCTTTTCTATGTTTAGTCATAAGTTCATAACCTACTGAATATTCATGGACAAAATAGTTATAATGAAATATTGAAGGTGAGACATTGTAGCCATTTTAAAAAAGTAAAGAAACAGGTCTTTCAAATTACATTAACAAATTTAGCAGACCCTGATCAGACGACTCCTATAGGTGCTCTGATTTAAGCAACTACCGGCTGTTTAACACTCATACATGTATATCCAATAAATGGACGGCTGCTTACATGACAGGTTCTACTGTATGTAACGGGTTACATGTAGCCACTGGTGCTCAGTGTCCCTATAAAAGGGGCATACAAACAGCTAATTAATAGTCATGTTGTCTATAGTTCTTACTGCATGTAATACAGTAGAACCTGCATTAACCCATTACGTCATAGGCTATTTTTAGATACAACCTCTTTGAATTAATCTACCGAAAAGGAGCATTAACTAGAGAAAAGGAAAACTTTAGAATTTTGTAGTTTGAAACCATTGTGATAAATAAAGCATTTGCTCCTATAGGAGCAAATGCTTTATTTATCACAATGGTTTCACAAAGTGACTTTTATAGAGTCGTCAAAAGTCGTCAATATGAGGGAATGGGTAAAGCGGTCATAAAAAAGATGCGTAATTATGGGTCCGTAAGGTGGGTGGTAGCTTCATGCAAGTCAAAAATATTACAGAAAGCTCCTACAGGAGCTTTTCTGTATTCTTTCTCCACTTCATTAACCATCCACCCACATTACAGACCCATAATTACACGTCTTCATTAAGCAATAACCATTGTGATAAATTGAGCATTTGCTCCATAAATATCACAATGGTTTAAAAACTACACAATTCTAAAATGTTCCTTTTCTCTAGTGAAATGCTCCCTTTGGGTAGATTTATTGAAAGAGGTAGGATCTAAAAATAGCCTATGAGGTAATGGGTTAAGGCAGGTTTTACCGTATACAGTATATTTATCCTATAAAGGGTTAAACTACAACCTTGTAGCTAACCAAGAAGTAAACTTCATGTTAGGCGCCACTTAATCCTTTAACTGTTGAATATTTATGTCAGGAATAAAGACATTCTGAATATTCATTAGCTGAATTTTACAATGACGCATGTACATAGTAGGATGTTATGGTATGGCAAGAAACTGTACAGTCGGATCTATTTATAAGTTCATAAGCAAAGAGCAGACCGTCTGATCTTAGTCTACTCTGTTTATGAAGGCATGAAAAAAACGTTTAAATGAGGGAAAGGGCTAAGAGAAGTTTATACACGTACACATACTGTACATATGTGCCAGCAATTTCCTACTTATTGCGTGTATCATTGCCACCACTGCAACTTTTACTTACAATGTACATGTATCATGTTTGGGAAAACCCTTAGGATTGGTTTGAAGAGAGCCGGCGTTCTCAGAACCGAGCGGGGAATTCCACATTGGAACTGGGTCAGGTAGACTGGCAGTATTCGCCAGGCAAGCACTAGTCTGAACCCTTCAGTGCAGTTAACCCATTCCCTCATAGTGACGACTTTTGACGACTCTTTGTGAAACCATTGTGATAAATAGAGCATTTGCTCCTATAGGAGCAAATGCTCTATTTATCACAATGGTTTCAAACCAAATTTTTTTAAAAATTTTCATTTTCTAGTTAATGCTCCTTTTCGGTAGATTTATTCAAAGAGGTTGGATCTAAAAAATCCTATGAGGTAATGGGTTAACATGGGTCTGCGATATTATGCAAACTATTTGGATCTTCTGCTTATTATTTCATAAACAAAATGAACAAGTATCCTGCTCTAAAACTTGAAGCGGACGAAAATGTGGCCAGCAGACGACAATGCGCGTGTGCACTCTACTGTATGAATATTCATGTAAGAAATATCAACGTAAATATAGATTAGATGGTTTTTATAATGGTGTGTGAACTCAGAAGAAACACTATCAATCCATATGCAAACAGAGGAGATCCTGATCAGACGGCTCATACAGGAGACGTTTGATCTGGGTCTGTCCTGTTTGTAAAATCATTAACCCTTTCTGTGCCAGCACTGTCGTCTGCTGGACACATTTGCTTCAAGATTGAGAGTATAAGTATTACTTCATCAATCTCGCTTTAACCCTTTCACCGCCACAGTCGAGTAAATCCACCACGACAAATAGTGCAGTCCCAGATCAGACGCCGCCTTTTCAATGCGGCGTCTGATCAGGGACTTCACTATTTGTCTCATTCTCTAGTTCTATATATGTGCTTTATTCCTTTGAAATTTGCATTTATTTATCTCATTTCCTTATTTTACTGTATGATTTAACAAAGTTGGATTGCAGACGACAATTAGAAATTTGGCGCCGAAAGGGTTAAAAAAAGATAAACAGGGTGTCACACAGTTTGGATCTTGGGCTCGGTGTCTCATTAGGGTTAAAATGTGTTAACTTGTATTTTCAGTTCTAGCTCTAACCCGTCTGCAGATAGTAAATTTACCCTGTGTAAACTCAGGCGAATAGAGCCCGGGGCGGAGTAGTTTAATCCATTCCCTCCTAATGACGCCTTTTTGCGCCTCTGTAAAACTAATTGTATCACAATGGTTTCAAAACAACACAATTCTAAAATTCCCCTTTTCTATAATTACATGTACTGCTCCTTTTCGGTAGATTAAATCAAAGAGTGTGTCTTAAAATAATCTAGGAGGGAATGAGTTAATCAGGTATTCACTATGTGCTACTATATCAGGCCGATTTAAAGTAATCTAAATGGCGCCAAGTTGATTTTTTCAGTTTTACAAATGAGCAAATAAGTGACTGAGTTGGATGTTACGGCACCGGAACACTATGTAGGTGATATGGCGCCGAGATATCAGGGAAAATGCCGAATCCCCGTCTCTTTTACACCGAGATAAAAAAAAAGAAATGAGGGTATCGATCCATAAAATTAACAGCTGCTGAAGAATCAGAGGTGCACAAAATCAAGTTTTCGTTAAACCCCTGTGTTTCGTCTCTTACGAGTGAGCAGTGGTACCCATTCTTGTGACATTTAGGCACAACCCATTTTTACAAATGAATGGAGATGGAATAGGGTGTGCATATATATTTAGGGATAAGGTGAGTAAATATGGATTCGCCTATAGTGAGTCACATTTGGTCAAGGAACTTAGATTTACGAACACTCTCTCCGGGTGGATCCTTCACCGACCTGTGTCACTTTTTGACCATTCCTTTAACTACTATTTTTAGACGCAACATTTTATTAAATCTAACGAAATGATCATTACTTGAAAAAAGGAAAAGTTTAGAATTGTGTAGTTTTGAGACCATTGTGAATTTGTGATAGATAGAGTATTTGCTCCATAAGAGTAAATACTCTATTTATCACAATGGTTTCAAAACGTGATTTTTACAGAGAAGTTAAAAAGTGTCAATGTGTAAGAATGGGCTGACCGTTTACTCCATGAATATTCATGCAAGAAATAATGTATATATGAATAGTAATTAGCTTATAAACAAAAAACTATTTACTCAGACACTGCAAAATCAAATCGATATAATTCCATAAGCAAACAGAGCAGATCCTGATCAGATGGTTCTTACAGTAGCAGTCTGGTCTGGGTATACTCTGTTTACAAAGACATTAAAAGGCGTGCGTATGTAGTAATGGGTTAAGATATGTAGAAGCTTAATGCAGGATGGAAGTCCTGCAGGAAACTCCCAAAGGAGCTTTTTGTATGACTTTCACCCTGCATTAAGCAGCCACCTGCCCAAAAAGATCTAAATTCTCTTTTACTAGAAGCCAGAGATTGTACAGTTTAATTCATTTTATTTTCAAACGACTTTATTTTCTAAGAGATGATTCTAAAGAGTGGTCACAGTATAGGGTTTGGAGGAGAAATGACGATTTAAGAATTTGGGTACGCGCCCTTGTCTGTAGCTCTGGTAGAGATAATCATCTCTTTAAACTTTTGCAAACATGGTTGACCCAGACAAGACGGCTGATCAGGAGATGTTCGTTGGAATAATATACGAGTATATATATGCAAGCATTATCGGATATATTCGATGGTCGTAAAGTAGCTGAAGCTGACTTGTATGAATGGTATAAATTGGCAAACCTTTACCCAGTTCTAAGAAATGTAATGTCTTCCAAATTTGGATCTGGTGCAATTTTGACTAAATGCACTTCCAATTCGAACAACTTTGAAAACTTATTGACCAAGTGTCAAACGACTTTGATTCTGATGTCTGCGTCTAATATTGATCCAAGTTGTGTGCAAATGAACGTCAGATTGCAGATAACATGATAGGCCTACGGGTGCATTTAAAACTGAAAAATGCAGCGTCTTTACTATTTACTGTGAGAAAGTATAACAACAAACTGCCAGTCTATAAGCACAAATGTAAACACTTGTCTGGCCTTGGCACGAATGTTCTCATTGGTTTAGTGTCACCTTCTATTAACCAATCAGATGTCGTTATTGTTTTGTAATTCTTCACACAGCTTCATTCAGTTCCACGAAATTGCATGTGCATGCGTGCCAAGTTAATATCTTACATGTATCAGTAACGTGATTATGTGAAAGGTTGTTTATTGTATGGCTGTTTTAACCCATTTCCTCATAGGCTATTGTTTAGAAACAACCTCTTTGGATAAATCTACTGAAAAGGAGCATTTACTAAAAACAAGAGAACACTTTAGAATTGTGTAGTTTTGAAACAATTGTGATAATTGGAGCTTTTGCTATTATGGAGCAAATGCTCAGTTAACCACAATGGTTTCAAAAGTGACATTTACAGAGGCGTAAAAATTATATATACAGCAATGAGTTAAGTCTGCGCCTGATAGAGGCACGTGAGAGTTGCCTGATATATAATAGGCTGCTCTGTTTGCTTATGAAATTAATACAGATCAGTATCCATGTTTATAAAACTTTTAGTTGATCAGATTTGAGCCAAAGACCAATCAAAAGCTTGAGAACTCAAATCTGACCAATCAAAAGCTTGAGAACGAACTCAGACTCAGCTAAAACGTTTTATAAGCATGGACCCGATTCTACAATTTCTGGACTGACCAAAGGTCCTGTGTTCATATATCACTATATATCAATATTGACGATGCCATCATTTCTAACATATGCTAGTCATGCTAGTCATGAATACATGTACATGCTTCGATTGATAACTTATTCAAAAGTGTCCATGAAAGAGTTTCGGGTGCAAATGTGTTGAATTCTATATACACATTAGGAGACAAACATCTGCAAGCTTCTTCTTTCGAAAGCTCCGTCATCCACCAGCTACATTTTACGTAATCTGCAACCTCTGTCATGCCCCATTATACATTGTACAGCAGAATCCCTCTAATGCGACCACTTAATGAATAAACATGTGTGTCTTTATAAGCAGGTGGTTGCTTAACGCAGGGCAAAAGTAATGCAGAAAGCTCCTAGAGGAGCTTTCTGCATTTCTTTTGCCCTGCATTAAGCTACCACATGAATATAGCACCCATAATTATACCTCTTTTAGGTGGTCGCATTAGCGGGATTTTACTGTATGTTATATCGTCACCTGCTAGCTCTGTCGTCTGCCGGCGGTATAATCTGAAAGCGCTTTCACCTGCAGACTCCATCATTAGCATGCTTCGTAATACAGTAAAGTTCCGCTATTAAGACCACCTCTGGTACTGACAGAAAGTGGTCTTAATATCGAGTCGGTCTTATTACTAAGACCCATGATAAGGGCAAGGTTGCTTGGTCGATAGATAGATAGTCACTTTTGTAAACCATGGGGAAATCACAATAGTTTCAAAACTACACATTTTTATTTTTTTCCTTTTCCCTAGTGAATGCTCCATTTCAGTTGATTTATTGAAAAAGGTTGGTTTAAAAATAACCTATGAGAGAATGGGTAATGAAGGGAAACTAAACGAAGATGTTAATTCAGAAACAAATGCTGGAATGTACATGTACGAAAATACATCAAATCACGAATGAATGAATGAATGAATGAATGGATGAATGAATGAATGAACGAATGAATGAATGAATGAATGAATGAATGAATGAATGAATGAATGAATGAATGATTGAATGAATGAATGAATGAATGAATGAATGAATGAATCAATCAATCAACCATTCAATCAATCAACCAATCAATCAATAAATAAGCCAGTCTCGCATTAGAAGTAGCGGGTACAAATGGAGGAGAAGGGGTTTGTTTGAGGAGACTTTTTAAATGGTAAAACAAACATTATAGTCTGACGTCAGTAGAGGGTCCAAATCTGCATCAAAAATCCGATTGGATAGTCTTTCATTTGTATTCTTTATGACAATATCCTGATTGTAAAGGGCTTCTGACACTACTCTGTCTCTCAAGGGGCTGGTGTCAAGGGGCCGGGCTGTGTCAATAAAAGTTTGTCTTTTGCTTCACTGACGATGATGTCAGATTATTTAAACTGCATATTTCCGAAAAAAAAATAGTATCAGTAGGCAGTTAGATTCGGCATCGATGTCAGGATACACAATGCAGTGTATCTAATTAATAATTAAACTGCATAGAGAGTTAATGAAAGTCGACTGGGTAAAGATATATCCATTGGTAAAGTTAGAGGATTTTAGAGATTAGATAATAAAAGGGCTTACAATGCATACAATATCAAGGACTAACCTTGAACAATCTGTTTATAAAGTGACGTCCGCAAATATGTTCGCACGTGTCATTTCCCAAAGAATAAACCATCACAACATGAAAGGAAAAAGAAAAGCTCGATAGCATTTTCCACTGTTTTGGATCCTGACTAGATGTGGGTTACTCGGTGATTTTCTTGTTCCAGACTGCTTATAAGAAATTGCAACAAATGTGCGCTAACTATGGTTAAAGTTTAAGACCTTAATCTATTTAAGTGGAGTACCCGGATTGACGTCATTACATGTCAAGATTAAGGTTCTATGAGTTACAGAAATGATATAAGAACATCTTAACCCTAAGTCCTTAAACTTTACACCCATGGTGGAAACAAATGATATCTGTTATAAGACTGATCTGCTGAAAGTTTCACTTACACTTCGATTCAAAACAATGAAATATACCTGGGTGCCAAATTGTTTGGATTTTGATGAGAGATTGAGCTACTCGGCGACTCGTCTGGATCCTAGCTGTTTGCAAAATTCAGCCATGTGGCTATTATGATGATAAGGGTTTAACCCTTATCCTGTAAGCGCGACCTAACTGACATGTACAAACAGATTGGATCCAGATGAGACGCCGAGTAACTCGGCGTCTCATCAGGATCCAAGTTGTTTGACACTCTGTCAACTGGATCGCAAAAGATATAACGAGTCAGAAGTAAGTGACAACGACAACAGATCGGAGTTTAAGCACACCCCATTTTTATAGCAGGCTAAGTGTGTCAAGGCATCTTCTCTTTCATTAGATGGAAAACTAGTTCCTGTTTATGTTAAACCATTATTTGTGCCAATATTTGCAAGCCTTTTGTTAAGTTCGTGCCATTTATTCTATATTTGGCATCCATACTTGTAGCTAATATTTGACTTTGTTCACATATTTATTTATTCGTGTTTTTTTTTTAAATGTCTAACGCTGTCTGGAAACTAGAGCAAAGCACATCCCTTTTTTCCACCAGCCTTGAAATTATACAGTACAAACTCGATTATTCTAACACTTAAACAAGTATAAGTTTCGATCTTTAAGACAGGTGGCATCTTAATGCAGGGTGAAAGTCACGCAGAAAGCTCATCTAGGAGCTTTCTGCATGACTTTCACCCTGCATTAAACAGCCACCTGCCTAAAAGGCATGACTTCTTCGTTACTCAAATTTCGAAGTTTCGAGTTGTTTTACTCTTAAACTATAAACATCCTCATCCGGTTCAAAATGAATATATGCATATAAATTAGCTGATTTTAATAATGGCATTGTTTATAGTGAATGTATGTACCATTGCAGAAGCTGTAGGATCAGATCCACATTACCGTATCTCATGGGCAAACAGAACACACTCTGATTCCACGGTTGCTACGGGAGATACTTACAGTAAAACCTCTCTAAAACAGCCATTAAATTGCATACATTAATTTGTGTTAAAGGCAGGTGGCTGCTTAAAGCATGGTCAAAGTAAAACAGAACGCTCCTATAGGAGCGTTCTGTTTCACTTTCACCTTGCTTTAAGCAGCCACCTGTCCTAAATACCAACTAATTAACACAATTTAGTGGTCGTTATAGAGAGGTTTTACCGTATGTTTACTAGATCTGCAAACTGTCGTTTGTGTCTACTCGGTATGTAAAGGCGTCAATGGGGGCAATGGTTCATGAAGACAAATTGATTATGTTGTCCTATCAATAAATACCGTTACATAATTAATAAATACAAAGAAGTCCGTATATCAATGTCAGACATTTTGTGAATCCATGAAGCATTGAAATCTAACACACGCATTGTTTTAACCCTTTACTCCATAAATACGCCTTCCTATGCCTTTGCAGACGAGAAGACCCAGATCAGACGGCTCCTACAGGAGTTGTCTTATCAGAATCTACTCTGTTTGCTTATTATATAAATACATATGATTCTGCAGTTTCTGCCATTGCCAAAAATTCAAGTGTACATGCGCTATTATCACAAAGTACATGTAATCTAATTATTACTCATGACGTCATTATTTCTTACATGGATATCCATGGAGGAAAGGGTTAAAGGTATATCTGTCTATAAATAAGCATTGACATAATACTGTCTGTACAATTTTATGAAGACGTTTCCTTGAACAATTTACCGTAGAGTTTGCCTATAGCGATTATATAATGAAAAAAACATAGAGGTATACATGTATTAGAACAGGTGTCATGGTTGCTAAATGAAGGACGAACGTATTGCAGAAAGTTACTAAAGGAGCTTTCTGCATCACTTTCGTCCTGCATTTAGCTATACAATTTTGTACATGTAGTTTTTAAACTATTGTGATAAATACAGCATTTGATCCTAAGGAGCAAATGCTCTATTTATCACACTGGTTTCAAAAAGTGACTTTTACAGAAGCGTAGAAAGGAATATTTATGGAGGAAAGGGTTTAACTGGTTATTCGTTACACACACTACAACTGTTAGTTAAAAAAACATTTTTATTCCATATTGACACACTTCTGAAGCGCGCCATTTATTGACGCATCACCTTTAACATTGTACTTCATAAATATAACCATATAACTCTCTATGCAAACAGACTAGACCCAGATCAGACACATTGTTTTCAGCTGTCATTATAGATATTCAACTAATTAACTAATTCCCTCCTAAACTATTTTTAGATCCAACCTCTTTGAATAAATCTACCGAAACGGAGCATTAACTATAGAAAAGGAGAATTTTAGAATTGTGTAGTTTTGAAAATATTGTGATAAATAGAGCATTTTGCAAATGCTCTGTTCATCACAATGGTTTCAATAAATGAGTTTTACAGAGGCGCAAAAAGGCGCCAGTAGGAGAGAATGAGTTAATATTCATGACGTCATCATTTTTAACATGGTTATTCGTGGACCGAATGTTAAAAGAAGGTGTATTTGTGGGAAATTATGCAACCAATCTGGACCCAGAGGAGACGCCGAGCAACTCCACGTCTCATCAGGAGCCAAACTCTTGGATACTACGCATGCAGCAGACGATACTTTTCTGCAGCCAACACCTACTTACAGGTAGCGAGCTTATTATATACATGTACATGTATATAGTTCAATGGCACAATGAACTCACAATATGACTTGAACTGAATTTAACAATCTTTAGTACAATGTGAGAAGTACACTAAAGTCTCACTAATAAGACCGCTCAAAAGAAGTATATTTCTGGATTTGTAAAAGATATGGTACATGTAGACTTAGAACAAAAATCACACTCATATAGGAGCTTTCTGTATCAGTTTGCCATGCATTAACCCATTACCTCATAGGCTATTTTTAGATACAACCTCTTTGAATTAATCTACCGAAAAGGAGCATTAATTAGAGAAAAGGAAAATTTTAGAATTTTGTAGTTTGAAACCATTGTGATAAATAGAGCATTTGCTCCTACAGGAGCAAATGCTCTATTTATCACAATGGTTTCACAAAGTGATTTTTACAGAGTCGTCAAAAGTCGTCAATATGAGGGAATGGGCTAAGCAACCATCTGCTTTTACAGACGCCCATGCTAATACAATATTTGGTCGCATTAGCTGGACAGATAGATATATTTATTTCGGTAAAAAGTGTACATAACATGGCAAAATATAACTAAGACAACATATAAAAAGCCATGTAATACGCACTAGAAACCAAGGATTACACAAAAAAGGAAAATATTTTGCAACTCAACTGTATCATTATTTCTCCAAATAGTGGAACAAAAATGATAATCTGGACATATGTGTTAACAAACTAATGATACTTGAGATTGTCTTTCATACTTAACCCTTTACTCCGTGAATGTTCATGTCAGCAGGTTCGGATTTAGAGGGATGAAGCCGGCGTACCCCCCCCCCCCCCCCCTCCCTAAAATGGCCCAAACAAACCATTTCTTTTTTAGATATATTAGATCTAGAACTACTAAAATTAGATAAATCCTTAATTGCTATATCACATAAACACAGTAGTTTGGGTAGTTTGGGCCAAAGACGAACCTGTAGAATAATACCTATACATGTATTATACATGTATCATAAGCAAACAGAACAGACCCTGATCAGATGGCTCATACAGGATCCGTCTGATCTGGTTCTTCTCTGTTTGCAAGGGCGTAGAAAGGCGTATTTATGGTACAAAGGGATATATGTACAAATAAGAATGTCCTTTTGTGTCCACAAAATGTACTTTATAAGTGTAAAATGATCTCTTTCGAGACAAAGTTGTAATAGCTTGAAACTGAATACCGTTGAAATTGTCTTAAGGGAGAAGAAAATTCAACTAAAATTGAAGCAGATGACTATCGAAAAGAGGTATAATTATGGGCAGGTGGTAGCTTAAAATGCAAAAGTAATGCAGAAAGCTCATACAAGAGCTTTCTGTATTACTTTTGCCCTGCATTAAGGAACCACCTGCTTTTAAGGCTCATATATTCAGTAAAAGAATGACAGCTTACATGTAACCCATTCCCTCATACATGTATGCTGGTTTTATATCCAACCTCTTTGAACAAATCTACTGAAAAAGGAGCATTTACTAGAGAAAAGGAACAATTTAGATTTGTGTAGTTTTGAAACCATTGTGATAAATAGAGCATTTGCTCTCATGGAGCAAAATTTAATGCTCTATTTATCACAATGGTTTCATAAAGTCAATTTTACAGAGGCGTAGAAAGGCGTATTTATGGAGGAAAGGGTTAAAAATCATATTACAGTACAGTCTGGCGAGGGAGACCACATAATTAACATAGTCTGTTGCTTAACCTTTTCCCTGTTCTATGTTTATTCCAGGTTTTAATACCTATTACATTTTCGTGGACAAAATAGTTAAACCGAAATATAGAAGTTGGACAATTGTAGGCATTTTACATGTAGAAAGTAAAGAAACAGAGCTTTCAAATTCCATCAGCGAACAGAGCAGACCCTGATAGGAGCCGTCTGATCTTGGTCCAATCTGGGTGCGTGAAAATACGTTTATATGAAGGAAAGGGTTCTAAATATAGAGCAAACGTAACCTCCCTAGAAACAGTCGGAATTCAGTGGGCGTGTTAGATAAACGTTACTACATCATGTAGTATGGATCCTGATGTGTGGTGGCGTTACCCGGCACCTCATCTGGATAAACAAACTGTTTGAATTGGCAGTGAAAGAGTAAAGTAAAAGACGGTGTGGTCCCAACCATATCCCAGTAATAACTACCTGGTTGAATATGGGTTGGATCATGATCCCACATCGAGCAACTCGGGGTCTGATAAGGATCCAACCTCTTTTAACACATGCGTTTAACACTTTACTCTATAAATACTCATTTCTACATCTTTGCAAAACAGTGTAGACCCAAATCAGACAGCTCCTATGGGAGCCGTCTTATCAGATTCTGCTCCATTTGATTATGATATAATATAGACAAGATTCTACAGTTTCTGCCTGGGCAAGAAAAACAGTAAAACCCCGCTAGTGCGACCACCTAATAGAGGTATATTTCTGGGTGCTAGATGCAGGTAGTAGCTTAATGCAGGTCAAAAGTAATGCAGAAAGCTCCTAGAGGAGCTTTCTGCATTACTTTTGCCCTGCATTATGCAACCACCTGCTTATAAGGACACCTTTGTTTATTCATTTAAGTGGTCACATTAGAGGGGTTCTATTATACCTGCGTACATGTGCTACATGTATTATAACAATTCATCTAATTAATATTCATGGTGTAATTATTTCTAACATGAATATTTCACGAAGTAAAGGGTTAATCGTTTGAACAAAATGAAAATTGCACATGGGTTCATGCTTATAAAATATTTTAGTTGAGTCTGAGTTTGTTCTCAAGCTTTTGATTGGTCAGATTTAACCCATTCCCTCATTTTAACGCCTCTGTAAAAGTCACGTTTTGAAACCATTGTGATAAATAGAGCATTAGCTCCATAGGAGCAATTCTAAAATTTTCGACAACCATAGTCCTCTTGTTTTATAAAAAAAACATAAGTTCACCACAAGATAAGGTATCACTGAAAGTACAAAACTCGTGGCATAGGTCCAGCAGCTGGTTTCATTCTTTGCCTTCGTGTACCCTATCAGTCACATAAACGCCGTTTCGAGCCTTTGCAAACAACATAGACCCAGATCAGACGTCTCTTATAGGATCCGTTTGATCAAGATATGCTCTGTTTGTTTATGGTAGAATATACATCTGATTTGCCACCGTTGCAAACATAGTAGACCCAGATCAGACGGCTGCAATAGTAAGCCGTATTACCAGGACCTGTTCCATTTGCTTTACACTTTCCCCAATGAACGTTTGTGCATTAATTGATCGCTTTATGTATTATCATGAACTTAAGTTTATATGGCAAACAGTTTGTAAGGAAATTGTTGGCTTAAAGACAAAAACTAAGATCTGATATATATAATGCCATAAGGAAACAGAGCAGACACCGAACTGGGACCATCTGATCTGGGTCTACTCTATTTGAAAAGGCGTGAAAAAAGCGTTTATAGGAAGGAAAGGGTTAAATAATATATTTGATCCGATTCTATATGTTTTGGCCTAGCTCTGTATTCAGCTGTTGTATGTAACAATATAAAATAATTAATTAACCCTTTCCCTGTTCTATGTTTATTTAAAAGTCCAATACCAATTGAATATGTATGGATAAAATAGTAATACTGAAATATGGAAGGCGGAACATTATAGCCATTTTAGAAAGTAAAATAAACAGATCTTTTAAATTCCATTAGCAAACAGAACAGACCTTGATAAGAAGTCTAGTCTGGGGCTAATCTGCAAATGTGTGAAAACGCGTTTATAAATATGAAGGAAAGAGTCAATAGACATATGGGTGGAGTCTGCATGGAGCAAAGGGTCAAGCAAGCGGCTACTAGAAAAACAAACGAGATTCTAAATACTAAAATCGTCATTTCTCAAGCAAACCCTATACTGTGTCCACTCTTTAGAATTGTCTCTTCGAGATTTGGTGGAGAAACTATATATTAATAGTTGAGTTCGCGCCTTCATCTGTAGATAATTATAAGGTGTTTTATTATTCTTTGAGTCGATTCTAAAGAGTGATCATAGTATAGGGATTGGTGGAGAAATAAAGACGTTATTCCTGAAACTTATTTAATTTACGCATCTTACATTATCTGCATTTAATTTACGCATCTTACATCATATAAACGTCTTTTCACACTTTTGCAAACAGGGAAGACCCAGATCAGACGATTCCTGTAGGGTCTGCTCTGATGACTTAGTGCGTAACTTACAGTCTCTGCCAGGGTTAAAACAAGCCTGTGCTCAGCTAATGAAATATTCATGACGTCATTATGTCTTACATAACTATATATGAGGAAAACAAAAATACACAATGGATCTAAACAGAGGCCCAGATAAGATGCGTAATTTTAAACATTTTCAATAATAGCTCCTTTATTTCTCCACCAAACCCTATACTGTGACCACTCTTTAGAATCGTCACTGGTCACAGTGTAGGGTTTGGTGGAGAAATGACATTTTTTAGTATTTCGGTACGCACCTTAATCTGTCGTTCTGATCTAAATGAATCTATAATTAAGTCTTTGTTCATTTGAGTCGCTTAAAGATATACCACCACTGTCAGCATTTCTGTTAAGTTTTTCAGAAGAAGTAAACAGGACTGGTTTCACCAATCAAGCAGACGACACTTTTCCAGACAGCAATAACTTGATAAGATTTGATTTAACTCTCTCGCTGCAAATCATGGCAAATGTCCTATTTGCGATTACCTATACAAACAGTTTGGATCCAGGCGTAACTCGGCATAATATCAGGATCTTAACTGTGTGTTACTTTGACCGTTTTTAATAAAACGATGATAAAATATGAAAGAAAGAAAAGTGTAGCAGAAGACTAAATTTGCAGACGACACAATTTGGCAGCGCAAAGCGTCAGCGTTACAATGGAATGCGTGGTACAGGTATACCTTGGATTACTAAATGTCGTCTGCTTTAATCCTGTTATATTGTCATTTTTGACTTATTTTGAATTAAGTTAGCTTTAAGGTTTCGAAATTCACATTCCTGTCAGTTATATCTTTGTTTTAGTTTAGAACTCTTGAAACTATTTGCTTATGATATAGAGTTTCACCTTTATTCTGTCAATTGGTACCTGAAATGCAGTAACAAACAGATTGGATCCAGATGAGACGCCGAGTAACTCGGCGTCTAATCACGATCCAAGTTTTTTGACTCTCGGTGGGAAATATGTCAAAAACTTAAACTAAATGGAAGTAGGTAAGTATTGCAAATGTTCGGAGTTTAACTATTACGGCCAGACAACTTACTACATACATAGATTTGTACTGTATGTAATATGCTATTTATGTCAAAATGCGTCACAAGAATGCTTTTCTTGGAAAGCGAAAAGTACATTTGGTTCAGCTGCACCAAGCTGGAAGCATGTTCTGTCTTGTAAAGTCTCCGATTTTGAGTTCGCTCGTCTGTCTGTCCGTCCGTGCGCTCGTCCGTTTCAGAGTAAGCTAGAACCTCCTTTAAGCAGCCACTTACTTGTTAATATAGAAAGCAAAGTGTGAGATAGGGAAGGGGGGATAGAGAGAGGGAGGGAGAGAGAGAGAAAGAGAGGGGAGAGAGAGGGATAGGAGAGGGAGAGAGAAAGGAGAGATATGGCAGATAGAGAGCACAGCAAAGAATGAGTACGAGAGAAATATAGAAAGTAGCAACCAGAGAAGGGCACACAGAGGGGATAGAGAGAATGAGAAAAGGGAGACATACAGACAACAGAGAGACAGAGAAAGAGACATATTCAGAAGGACAGACAGACATACATAAAGACAAAGGACAGAAAGACAGACAGAAACAGACAGACAGGCACAGAAAGACAGAAAGAGTTGAAAGAAAATGATCCTTTTATTGCTAAAACATTTAGGTTCGAAACTCGGGGTCTGGTCATGCACTGTACTTATTGCAGTGGTAGGTACATGTACATGCATCTCATCACTGTTATAGCGGTATGGGTCTGATCAGTGATCACTATTCTAGCAGCAGGTGTCTGTTCACTGTTTGTAGTCGACATGGTCTGGTCAGTATATGCAGTGATATGGATCTGGGTCCATGCTTATAAAGCATTTTAGTTGAGTCTGGGTTTGTTCTCAAGCTTTTGATTGGTCAGATTGGAGCCAAAGGCTCTAATCTGACCAATCAAAAACTTGAGAACGAACTCAGACTCAACCGGGCATTAATATTAAAATTATTAATATCAACACCAGTCTTTCAGATATGTGGTAGCTTAATGCAGGTCCTTTGAGAGTTTTTACATGGCTTTCATCCCGCATTAAGCAGTCACCTGTCTATAAAGAATACCTACATGTATATTCTTCTTTATTAACATTATGGTTTAAAGGGGGTTTACTCTACTTTTGTAGCGGTGTGCATCGACTCACTGTTTTAGTGGTACATGTATGAGTCTGATCTATATGTATACGTGTAACAGAAGGAATCAGATGAGTATATACGATAGGTGATATGCCTGATTACTACAGTAAAACCTCTCTATAACGGCCACTAAATTGTGTCAATTAGATGGTATTAAGAGCAGGTGGTTGCTTAAAGGAGCGTTCTGCTTTACTTTCACCTTGCTTTAAGCGGCAACCTGCCCTAAATACCAAATAATTAACACAGTTTAGTGGCCGTTATAGAGAGGTTTTACTATAATGATCAAAGGTGCAACATTAAACGCCGATGTATGGCTTTAATGGCTTTAATAGAGTTGGACATAACACTGACCCTTTGTGGCGGGGAATAAATGTATCAGTCATTTTCAAACAGTGCATACCCAGATCAGAGAACTTCTGAAAGAGCCATCTCACTGAGACACGGTATGCACTGTTTGCCAGTACACGTACTATGCAAGGAAAGGTGTTTTTTTATGTTAATTTGATTCATATATATCCATAGACGGAATGGTAAAATAGTTTAATTCAGTATAGAAATGCAGTAAAACCTCGATTATTCGTATTTTCTGTATGGAAGAATTTCGACCCTTTTAGGCAGGTGGCTGCTTAATGCATGGTGAAAGTAATGCAGAAAGCTCCTAGAGGAGCTTTCTACATTACTTTCACCATGCATTAAGCTGCCACCTGTCTTAAAGATCGATAATAATACGTATTTTCGTGTTCGAATAATCGAGATTTTAGTGTGGTTAACTCTTTACTCCGTGAATATCCATGTAAGAAAATAACGACATGGCAAATAGTATTCATTTTAACCCTTCGCTTGCTGAATTTTAAAACACATTTCTCCTTCTTTACCCATGCCCTGTTGTATAATTACATATATCTTCACTGTGTACAAGTACACATGTATTTCGCTGTGCAATCACTGCTGTGGAGTGCACTGGTTGCACTATCAACTTGTAAATAGTGCAGACCCTGATGAGACAGCTCCTGCAGGAGCTGTCTCATCTGGGTCTTCACTATTTACAGGTAGGTATATTGACGTGAATAGCAAGCGAAGGGTTAATTGTTATAATATCACATGGACACAGTACAGGCCAGAGCAGAAAATGTAGAATCATATCTATATTATACCATAAGCAAACAGAAGCCGTCTGATCTGGGTCTACTCTGTTTGCAATGGCGTAGAAATGCGTATTTATGGAGTAAAGGGTTAGATATGTCCCACAGAAATGAGGGGTGAATCGATGGTGGATAATAAATTTTAACACAAAGTACAGTGTAACCTCTCTATAACGGCCACTAAATTGTGTTAATTAGTTGGTATTTAGGGCAGGTAGCTGCTTAAAGCGGTCGTTATAGAGAGGTTTTACTGTAACTTTTATCTACAAAAAAGGTCATCTGCTGTAATTCTCAAAGTATAACGTTCTCCCATTTAATATTACGGTTATTGCCAAGTGATCACAACGGGGCACCGAAACTCTGCGTTCGCTAAATAGGTGCAGTTTAATACCTTTGCAAACAGAGTATGCCCATATCAGATGCCTCCTATATAGGAGTTGTTTGATCAGAGTCTGCTCTGTTTGCTTATGAACTTATTATAGATCAGACTATGCCGTTTTTTTATTACTAAATATATCTCGTGTACATAATTATGTCATTATAAAATTTCAGCTAATAAATCCATGACACATTAGTATTCATGGAGTAAATGGTTAATATAAGACGTGCAATCTGGGTCACTATTTACAGGTAGGTATATTGATGTGAATAGCAAGCGAATGGTTAAGAAGGGTATGTACCTTGCATGAAGCTTGTAATCCCACGCTAGTTTCATCCTGT
>OY755246.1:49806705-49886705 GCA_963576725.1 Azorinus chamasolen | reverse complement strand
AAGCATTTTTGATATAATAGATTATTCCAAATAATTGCACCAGAATAAGCATATGGTTATTGGTTTTCCAATGAAAAATGGACACAATTACAGAATGAAAACTGCAGCAGAACACAATACGTGACAAGTGAAACAGCACAGTATCTTTTGATCATGCAAAGTGCATCACTACATATCCACTCGAGTTGATTGTTTTATTAATACGTTCAACCCTTTCCTTCATATAAACGCTTTTTATGAATTTTCTAACAGAGAAGACCCAGATCAGACGGCTCCTATAGGAGCCGTCTAATCAGGGTCTTCTCTGTTTGCAAAAGGAATTATTTAGACCTGATCATACAGTGTGTATGTATGTATCAAAGCAAAACATTGAATTAAAAAAATGAACATTAAGAAAACATTAACCATTTACTCCATGAATATTCATGTAAGAAATAATGACGTCATGAATATTAACTAGATAAGTTTTTATGATAGTACATGTACACGTGTATTTTTGGCCATGGTATAGAAACTAAAATCATATCCATATTATACCATAAGTAAATCGAGCAGACCCTGCGCAGACGGCTCCTGTATGAGCCGTTTGATCTGGGTCTACTCTGTTTGCAAATGCGTAGAATGGCGTATTTATGGAGGAAATGATTAGGCAAATGAATATTCATGACGTGACCAATTCACACATATCTGTTCATAAGAGAAATTGTTTAACATAGTAAGGAGGCGTCAGCTCATGATGACCAGACTCCATACAAGGTGGATACAGATCAGAGGCCAACAAAAAACGCACCGCCAGCAAACCCGTCACGTGACCTGCACGTGAACGGGTTTATCAGGCTGTCATTCCAGTGATCTGGATACTAACTGTATTGATACATGTACCGGCCACATAAAGCTAGATCAACTCTTGTTCCGCTGTAAAACAATACCGTGCTCTTATCTGGATCTGGAGCAAGTCTGACTACTTCCGAATCGATTAAGCTTTAGAGAAACTATTGACTGAGTGTCAAACAGCTTGGATCCTGATGAGACGCCGAGTTACTCGGCGTCTCATCTGGATCCAAGCTGTTTGCAAGTGCGATTCATGTCGCGGTTAGCCGGACAAAGGTTAAGGGCCTCTTATACGTTGTTAGTCTCTTACATGATGCTGAATGTATTTCATCCTAGTTTCGTGACTGTTACACAGGGGACCGTTTATTTATATTAGGATGATTGCATGGTTTTTCCAATTTAGGCAATGGTCAATGCAGTCTCAATCTAACTAGTATGATTCAATAACAAATGCCAAAATACTTCATATTTTACATTAAAAGCTGTGGGCAAGGGGATAATTTAACATTTTACTCTTCGAACATTCGTGTAAGAAATAATGTATGCATACATATTAATTAGTTAATTAGCTTAATTCATTATCTCCTGACTATTTTTAGACCCATCCTCTTTGAATGTATCTACCGAAAAGGAGCATTAACTAGAGGAAAGGAAAAAATAACATTTTGTAGTTTGAAACCATTGTGATAAATAGAGCATTTGCTCCTATAGGAGCAAATGCTCTATTTATCACAATGGTTTCATAAAGTGACTTTTATAGATGCGCAAAAATGCGTCACCAGGGGATAATGTGTTAATATTAATTATGGCATATAAACAACAAAAGTGATGTTCCTGGTAAAGAGTGAAGAATTAGACCTATATAATTCCATAAACAATCTTGGGTCTACTGATCTGGTTCTACGCTGTTTGCAAAGGTGTCAAAAAGTGACCATATAAGTTCAAAGGTTAAATAAATGGCGTCCGATTGTCTCTCCCCCACCCGTCTTATTCTGGAAATGTGGCAACAAAACAATCTCAGACTTGCCCTTTTCCTAGCATTTTCACACTTTCCCTATTAAATTTGCATATAAGAAATAATGACGTCGTGAATATTGAAGATTTATAATGGCATAAATGTATAGACAGTCAGGCCTTATATGGTATTTATAGAAATTGCAGAGTCAGATCTATTATACTTTCAAAAGCGAACAGAACAGATCCTGACCAGACGGCTCTTGTAGGAGCCATCTGATCTGGGTCTACTCTGATTGCAAATGCCTGGAAATATTTTTATGTGAAGTTTGTCCGTTGGAGTATTTTGAGCTATTTTTCATTAACGCATTTACTTGACATATACGCCTTTTTAACGCATTTGCAAACAGAGTTGATACAGATCAGACGCTCCTATTGGACATGAAAAACGCTATCTTTCCAGCATCTGCCGTTGCCGTTAACTGCAGCTATAAATACACACGTGACTAAATGCACAACACGCAAGTTCTCAGAAATGGTATCATGCCACAGAATACAAGTACACGTTCCTACAGAAGCATACTAGTTTCACCTCTTACATCATGAATATTCATTTTAGAAATAGTGATGTAATGAATACATGTATTTATTTGAAGAAGAGATTTTATAATGGCGCATGACAGACAATGTAGAATAAGATCTATACATGATCTTTTAACCCTTTCCCTCATACAATAAAACCTCTCTATAACGACCACTAAATTACATTTTGTATTTTGTGTTAAAGGCAGGAGGGTGCTTAAAGCAAGGTGAAAGTAAAACAGAACGCTCCAATAGGAGCGTTCTGTTTTACTTTTACCTTGCTTTAAGCAACCACCTGCCCAAAATACCAATTGATTAACACATTTTAATGGTCGTTATAGAGAGGTTTCACTGTACAACGCCTTCTCGTGCATTTGCAAACAGAGTAGACCCTGATCAGACGGCTCCTCGAGAAGCGTCTGATTTGTTTGCTTTTGACATGATACAGATGTGATTCTATATTTTTTGTCCAAGCAAACAAAAATCCTTGAAAGATCTACATTATAAAAATTCTGCTAATAAATATTCATGATACCATTTTTAACATGAATATTGAACATGGAAATGTTTAAGTAAAAAAGTGCAGAACCAAATCTTGATCTATTCTGTTTGTAAAGACGTTAAGATGCGTATATATGAAATAAAGCTTTAACCCTTTACTCCATGAATATTCATTATGTAAGAAATAATGACATCATAACTATAAATTACATTAACCCTTTCCCTCATATAAACGTGTTTTCACGCATCTGCAAACAGAGTAGACCCAGATCAGACGGCTCC
Source organism: Azorinus chamasolen (assembly GCA_963576725.1). NCBI lineage: Eukaryota > Metazoa > Mollusca > Bivalvia > Cardiida > Solecurtidae > Azorinus > Azorinus chamasolen. The sequence goes on along the minus strand of OY755246.1, from coordinate 49,883,555 downwards.
TAGAGGAGCCTTCTTATCAGGGTCTGCTCTGTTTGCTAATAGAATTTGAAAGATCTGTTTGTTTGCTTTCTAAAATGTCTACGATGTTCCACCTTCCATATTTCTTTATAAATATTTTGTTAATGAATATTCAGTAGGTATTGAAATTTGGTCTACATATAGAACAGGGAAAGGGTTAATTGCTAATAACTCACATGAATGTTTGGTCATGGCAGAAACTGTAGAATCATATCTATATTATAACAGCAAACAGAGCAGACATTGATCAGACATCTCCTATAGGTGCCATCTGGTCTGGGTCTACTCTGTTTGCAAATGCGTAGAAAGGCTTATACATGTAGATCTATGATGTAAAGCGTTACACGCTGTGAAAGTTGAATTCCGGCTGAAAATAATCCTCACTGGAAAAACAAGCAATCTCAGATAAACTTAAGCTGCATAAACAGTATTACATGTACTTGCAAAAACTACATCATTGGGATTTGGTTAATAATCGTCAGAAAAGGAATTGTATATAATAGCATAGTTATGTCTTACTCTGCTGAATATTTATAACTTACTTGTCCTTTTCTGAATATTAATTAGTCAACAAAATAATCAACATTTTTTCTCATAATTTGCTGAGTGCTGTAGTTTATTGGATTGTTTCGCTCTTTCTGTGATTTATTTCTGTAAATGCGACATTGGTCTGCTGCTGCAATGCATTTAACCCTTCAGATGCCGTTTGCGCCCCGGAAAGAAGACATCGTTCTGATCAGGGTTTGCACTGTTCGCTTATATGGAATGATATAATTTTTATTCTATATCCCATGTGTTCGCAGGCCATTACAATAAATCAGCTAATAAATATGTGTCGTGCTATGTTCCCTAACAGTGATACTTATCAGGTAATAGGTGTTTAATTTATCAGTCTTTAGATCCTAACTGGAGTATTCTACTGATCGTTCAGTTCCGCCGACATAATTATGCATAAAGACGATCAATCTTGGAATACACATATGCTACACATACTGGGTAACGTCTTTCAATCAAGATCTAGAAATATTAATTCAATTTCAATATTGATAAACATTGTGTGCTCTCAAAGCAATACATCTATTTCGCTAACAAGGACAAAATAGGTCTAAGTGTTAACAGAACTTTTAACCGCACCCAGCTGACCCAAAATACTCCAGTGATAACAGTATGACGTAGTCAAATCAATTGGCCAATCAGAGTACAGCTTCTGGGAAAAGTAGCGCAGTGCTTGAGGCTCGTCTAGGGAAACTTAAATACTGCCCTACATTTCGTCGCAAAGTAAATCTGTTTAAACACTTGTTTATGTATATTTACAGTTTTGAACTACTTTATTTTCAATTAGAATTAGAAGAAACAATTAATTTCAATTTTAGTTTGTGTTTTTATTGAGTTGTTACATTTTATTACAGGTTATAACCCCTGGTTTGTACGACCATAGCCGGTGTTTATATTTAGGCTTATCCCAATGTGAACCCCAATTAAACGCAACATTGCTCATTCGGAGTGCTTTCCGTGAAATGAAAACAAATACACTAGCGTACTATAAAACCGCTTCAATGTGTGTACTTTTATTATTTCTGCTGAATCGTTGACAGTATTCACATGTGCAAAACTACCCTCCAAATAATTGGATTATTTTAGCAAATATTTTGTAGGAAATATAAGTAGTGCGAAAGCGTTTAAGGGTGAGGAATCATTACAAAAGTCTCTCTCTTAAGCATCTCTGCAAGATCTATAGCCAAACACAATGGGTAAATAATTGTTATGACGTGTGCGTACTGTCTGTCTGTCTGTCTGTTGTAGCAGTAGAATTAGTTTTGTGTTATAATTTGATTTGATTTTGCGCAAGTTATTATTCATTCGTTTGCATGCACAAATTAAAACTCCAAATTATGTCGTCTGCTAACTTTGTCGTCTGCTACAAAATTTTATCTTTTCGATTTTCTTCATTTTTGTTTCAAAAACATAGTAACAGTAACAACCAGTATGGATCCTGATGAGACGCCGAGTCACTCGGCGTCTCATCTGGATCCAAACTGTTTGCATATGTAATCACAGATCCGGCATTGGCAGCGAAAGGGTTAATGATGTGCTGCATGAAATACTTCATTTTGTATTCTATGAAATTTCTTCTACTCGTTTCTTATACCTTTTAACTATCTTATTTCAACATAATAATTCGTATAAGAAACAATGGGGTCTTATTTTCTTTATTCTTTTACCTGATAGAGGACCCTTTCAACAATAAATATGACGTTTTTACAAACAGAGTAGACTCAGATAAGACGGATCCTGCAGGAGCCGTCTGATCAGGGTATATCCTGATTGCTAATGGAATAACTTACAGATCTAATTCTATCGTTTTTGCAATGGTCAAACTTTTGCCATAATATAAGTTAATGATGCCGTTATTTCTTACATCAGGGTCCATGCTTATAAAACTTTTAGTTGAGTCTGAGTTCGTTCTAAAGTTTTTGATTGGTCAGATTTGAGCCTTTGGCTCAAATCTGACCAATCAAAAGCTTGAGAACACAAATCTGACCAATCAAAAGCTTGAAAACGAACTCAGACTCAACTAAAAAGCTTTATAAGCATGGATCCAGGTAATGGGTAAAGTAGACAAAAATTCATTGTGTCTTTATGTGATACATGCAGCATCCTTATTTATTTATTTCACTCGCTTTCGCTGTTTCTATGTAGCATGAAGATAAGAATTATGCACTGAAATAAACTTCTTCATTTTTAACCCTTTATTCCGTGACTATTCTTGTAAGAAATTATGACACCGTCAGTAGTTATTAAATAAATAAATGTATTTAGGAACCTCTGATCTGGGTCTACTCTGTTTGCAAGGGGTGCAGGAAGACGTATTTATGGAGTAAAGAGTTACGGCATGTTGGGGGTATATTTTCTCACTGCAGAGTAATCTATAAATGAGTTGACAGTTTGTTGTTGATGATACTTTCAGGCTGGGAAGCAATAGAGCAATACTTGACTGAGGTAGAACGAGAAGCAACGAACAGCCCTGACCAGCAGGTAAGAACTTGTTACATGAACTCGTGCAATTATAAACATTATTAACCATTCATCTCATAAATATTCATGAGAGAAATAATGACATTATACATATTTATTAGATTAAGTTTGATAGTAGTATGTGAATACACAATGTTCCAGTTATGGCATAATCTGTAAATTCCCATCTATAGAGTTCCGCAAGCGAACAGAGCAGACCCTGATCAGACGGCTCCTACAGCCGTACAAGAGCCGTCTGATCTGGGTCTACCCTGTTTGCAAATGCGTGAAAACACGTTTGTATGAATGAAAGAGTAAACTTCTGTTGGAGCTGACTGAAAATATCTACTCTGTTTTCTTATGGAATGATGTATACTTGATTCTATTGTGTCGTCCCGTGTTTATATTATAAAACGTATTTTAATAAATATTCATATACACATATAATCAATGTTATTAATGATTTTTATGGTTTTCTACAGGTACCACAGATGATTTTGGAAGAGAGCAGCATGATGCTGACACCCGCCACTGAAAACCACATGTCCGACATTTTTTCTGAAGATCTTCCATTCAATGGACCTAGACCCACATACGTGCAAAGCACAAGCGAAAATCTCACGCACAGAGAGGACGAAGTGTCGTATTGTGACTTAGACCAGGACAGTCAATCATTATATCACGGCGAGGACAGTTATAAATACGCACAGAAAAATAGTTCTCACGAATTTCTTTCCATTGATAGTTGTGAAATCCAAAGACAAGTGAAATGTGAACAGTTTGATGACTATTTGCCATATCAATATCCAGAGTACTTCTCGCAGGACGAGCAAGAACAAGAAGCTCTCACAATAGCGTCCAAAGTACTGTTCGAGTGTGCAGAAGAGGTGCATGCGACGTGCAAATGTCTACATATCACACCAGGTACGTACTGTCATGCGCACAATAAATAAATAAATAAAAACAAATAAAAAAGTACACCACCACAACAACAGCGAATATAAGCAGCAACTGCCTACGGTTGTAGTACATTTTCATATATAAACCATAATACTCCAGACAGAGCTACAGATAAAGGTGCGCGCCCAAATACTAACTAAGATCGTCAATTCTCCACCAAACCCTATACTGTGACCACTCGAAGCAGACTATTCTAAAGAGTGGTAACACTATAGGGTTTGGTGAAGAAATGTTTAAATATACGCATCTTATCTGGAGTTCTGCCATAATTATGTCTTTTAACACCTTTGCAAACAGAACAGACCAAGATCAGGCGACTTCTGTAGGAGCCGTTTGATCAGGGTTTTCTCCCTTTGCTTATGGAATGATAAAACTATGATTCTACAGCTTCTGCCGTGGCCAAAAGTTCATGTGTTCACATGCCATGGTTAAAAAACAATCACCCGGTTAACCCTTCGCTTGCTGAATTTTAAAATACATTTCTCCTTCTTTACCCATGCCCTGTTGTATACATGTAATTACATATTTCTTCACTGTGTACAAGTATATCGCTGTGCACTGCAATCGCTGCTGTGGAGTGCACTAGTTGCACAATCAACTTGTAAATAGTGCAGACCCTGATGAGACAGCTCCTGCAGGAGCTGTCTCATCTGGGTCTTCACTATTTACAGGTACGTGTATTGACGTGAATAGCAAGCGAAGGGTTAACATTCATAGAATTGGACGTCAATATTGTTTTACACGAACAGTTTAAACACCATGGTAAAGTAACAGATAAACGTACATATAACAATATTGGAACGAAACTGACTACTTCTCCCATATAACTTTCGATAACACTACTCACAATTTTGCACATTGCTCATACACATGTATTCATATCAGACAATTATAATCATTTTTTTTAAAACAAAATCACACAAGCATGGAACAGACGTCTTTATCGAACATCAGATCATACGTACCCACTTAAGTCACTCATAAAATCATAAACTCGGTCAGTGAACAATACTTAATGGAAGTCAGCACGAAAGCGAGAAACACCGTCTGCTTCGGGTGTCAACGTGCAGTGTGACTGTCTGTCATTACTTTTCAAAGATAAGTGTATTGGTTTAAAACATGTTGAACACTCACTAATAAGATACCGAAGAGCTCGATGTGTCATCAGTATCCAATCTGCATGCACGTGCTATTACGAACCCATCCATGTTTACTGGGTGAGTTCGCGCTCAGCTTACGGCAAATGTTTCTCGCATACCACAGTTTCTTCGCTTCAGTGAGGTTTGATGCAGAGTTTCACCTAACCATTCGCCTGCTAAGCGCGACATGACCGGCATTTTGCAAACTGTATGAACCCAGATGAGACGCCGAGTAACTCGGCGTCTCATCAGGATTCAAGCTGTTTGATACTTGGTCAATATTTTCTCAAAAGATTGAATTAATTGGGAGTAAGTGAAAGTTGTAACAGCTCGAAGATTACGCAAACATTATTTTTGCAGCAGGCATATGGGTTAATTGCTTGATATTGTACCAGTCTGATTTGAACACCAATTGATGAATCTCAATATTTTTATCGTGGTTTATCTGTCACTACAATATCTTTAATTTGGGTTTCTTATAACCAATAAAGGTAATATGTATAAGGTAAATATGTCCTAAACTAAGACATACGCTTCTTCATTTTAGTGTTGTTGTTTTCTCTGTATACGTCACAAGCAATTGTTAAACCACTTGTCACCAAAAGAACAATTTACAGGTACAATTACATGTACGAATGACGCAGGGGCCGAATATCGAGTCCCGGGCAAACACACATAATATAAACAACATGGCGCACCTTGATATTATTGTCGTCTGCTATAGTCACTGACGAAATCTATTATGATCCTGCTTTTATTCGTCGAACAATATGAGCGGCATACATAAACTTGCTCTAAGGTTATAAAAACCTGTTAATATGAGCCCATGTCTGATTGGTTATAGTTTGAGCTTACTTAAGATCTGACCAGAAGCTTGAGAATAAACGCAGACTTGACATAACGTTTTAATAACCTCAGGATCTGACCATGCAATTGATTGATTTAACCCATTCCCTCATAGGCTATTTTTATACCCAACCTCCTGTAGGAGCAAATGTTCTATTTATCACAATGATTTCAACAGGTCACTTTTACAGAGGCGCAGAAAGGCGTATTTATGTAGGAAAGGGTTAAATCTCGCTGGTTCGACGGCCGTGACGAGTTTGGGGCTATTTGTGAACAATTAAATCAAATTCTATTTGACATACGCTGTAAAAATAATTTAGTATTAACTTCTATCCCGCAGTTAAGTAAAAATAATGTGTGCCCAAATATTTAGTAACAAACCGCTTGGATCCATCATTAGACGCCGAGTTACTCGGCATCTCGTCAGGATCCAAACTGTCGCGAATAGGGAGGTAAGGTAATAATTACAGTAGAACCCCTCTAATGCGACCACTTAATGAATAAACATGGGTGTCTTTATAAGCAGGTGGTTGCTTAATGCAGGACAAAAGTAATGCAGAAAGCTTTCTGCATTACTTTTGTCCTGCATTAAGCTACCACCTGCATCTAGCACCCAATTCGCATTAGCGGGATTTTTCTGTATACACAACCTTTTGAACGTGGTAAACGGGTATACTGGCATTTGCAAGTGGTGTAGACCCGGATTAGTGGCTCTTGATCAGAGTTTGCATTATTTATCGCTCAGAATCCTCTAGCAAATGTAATAAATCCATTCATATTAAATGAACTCTTTCATCAGACACTAATGGGGTCATTTCACTGCGAATACTCAGTATTCGAATGGTTACATATTCCCCGAGTGGGACATAAAGTAAAATAACATAAAATAATATATATACGTATATATATATGGCCACTTACCCGTTCTGGTAACTGTTTTCAATCCGAATCACAACACGAAAACTGGGCCCCGTTATACTAAGAATCTTAAGACTGAAATTATCGTAAGTTAAAGACACCACGAAAGCAACTAGTTTTTTTTTACTTTATATTTTACATTTTTTCCAGATCCCATGTACTGGTCATGTCAGAATGTACAGGACTGGATTCAATGGCAGTGCAAGCAGTTTGGTCTTCAAGTCCCGAATCTCGAGGTCTTCTGGGTCCCGGGTTCTGAGCTTTGCAGATTGACCGAACAGGACTTTAGGATATACGCACCGGAAGTGACAGGCCAGACTCTGTTCTCTCGACTTGACGTCTGGCGAAATGGTACGTTACCTGCTATATCTAGACCCCTTTTAACCCTTTCCCTCATGAATATTCATGTAACAAATAATGACACTATGAGCATATGCTTTTTGTGTTGGTAGAAACTGCATAACCAGATATAGTAGAACCCCTCTAATGCGACCACTTAAAGAATAAGCATAGCTGACTTTATAAGCAGGTGGTTGCTTAATGCCGGACAAAAGAAATGCAGAAAGCTCCTCTAGGAGCTTTCTGCATTACTTTTGTCCTGCATTAAGCTACCACCTGCATCTAGCACCCATAATTATACCTCTTTAAGGTGGTCGCATTAGAGGGGTTTTACTGTATATAATAATTCCATGAGGAAGCAGAGCAAACCCTGACCAAAAAGGCTCCTATAGGAGCCGTCTGATCTGGGTCTACTCTGTTTGTAAAGCCATGGAAAAGCATTTGTACGAGGGAGTGGCTTCTTCGTGCAGGTTGAACGCGACTGTCGTCACCAACTCTTTACATCTTATCTCTCTCCCTGGTAGATGCACTTTCCCCGCTGTTACAGAGTATAGCGCCAGATCAGGGTCTTATAACATAATATCGATATGACTCTACAGTTTCTGCATTACTCAAATTTCTTTTGATTAGTGACCATTACATACAAAAGATTAATGCATATTCATAAAGTCATGAAAATGTTGTATAAATATTCATGAAATATCTCTATAGGGTTAAAACAAATAGACGTAACCATATCAATCCAATATTTTGAGTAATCGGAGATCGGTTTGCGCAGCTAAAACACTTTCCCCACTGGCGCCCCTTTGCTACACTATAAACTTAGACCTTACAAGTATGCCTAACTTGACTGTAAATCTTGCAAATGTAACACATGATGGTTAATTAGAATTAATCCAATAGATTTCAGCGTGCTGCACTATTTCAGCTGAACTTTATGAAGATGTAAATCCAATACAGTGATATTTGCAAACACCCTACACTTTGCTCCATTTTCTCAGCGATTGGCATACACAAAACTTATGCATATGTCTTGACCCTGAGTGTTGATATCTATTTTCAGTTGTGGAGCAGACGACACCGCGAAACTGGAACGACTGCGTCCCCAAACTGACCCAGATCCCAGTCCCCACCTCCCCGAGCCTGCCCCTGTCCCCGGAGAGAACGAGCCCGAGTCCCAGTACGTGGTCTGACGAAAACCTGCCGGAATCTCCGAAAATGTTTACTGCTGGTAAGTTGCAGAACTACACAAGTGTGTACCCTTAGTACAACAAGCGCTTTCCCTCATAAATATTCATGTCAGATATAATGACATGGTGAATATTTATCAGCTGATTTTTCCATGATGGTATATGAACACAGGATGTTGGGCTTTGGCAGAAACTATGCAACCATTTCTATATAAGCTCATAAGCAAACAGAGCAGACCTGATCAGACGGCTCCCACAGGAGCCGTCTGATCTGGGTCTGCACTGTTTGCAAAAGCATGAAAATGCGTCTCTATGTGGGAAAATAATTAATGTATTAATGTAAGAAATAATGAGCTGATGGATATTTATTTGCTGAATGCTTAAAATGGCGCATGGGCACATTATGTATTGGTCAACGCAGAAACTGTAGAATCAGATCTATATAATTCCAAAAGCAAACAGAGTAGACCCTGATCAGACGATTAGAGCAGGAGTCACCTGGTCTTGGTCTATTGTGTTTGCAAAGGCGTTGAATGTTTCTGCAAGTTAAAGTTGCCACATGCCCATCAGTCCCTATGCTCACTAACCTAAGCGATTTGTTTACAAAAAGAAATGTCTGCCTCAGATTGCACAGTATTTTTCGTTTCATTTCAAAATTATGATCAGCTTTAAAAATGAATGGTTTATACATGTATTCAAACGTAAAACTGCATATACAAGGCGTCTGATCGGTATCAAAACAATTTACAAAACATAATACAAATTTGATAAATGTATTAAATATAATGGCTTATGATTATCGTCTGTTTTACGCGCGGTTTTTTTATGAGCTAGATAAAAGCTACATGTACCTTGCACCGCTGTAAATTTTTTGGTCGTTTGCAAGTTTTGTCGTCTGCTACAATTTCCTTTTTTTAATATATATATTTTTTAATTATTTTTGTTTTAAAAATCCCAGTCACGGTAACAGAAAGTTTGGATCCTGATGAGACGCCGAGTTACTCGGCGTCTCATCTGGATCCAAACCGACTGCATTGATAATCACAGATGCGACACTGACAGCGAGAGGGTTAATCCTTACCCCACTGTTAAAATTAAAACAAAATTAATCTGATGCAATTTTACTATTTCCGGTTCAACCAATCTTTTTAGAAAGTGCTGACCAAGTGTCAAAAAGTTTTAATTCATGATGAGACGCCGGTTTTTTTTTTGTATCGCTTGCAGCAAAATAACGAAGCATAATTTGTTTTTGCAGGCTCACAACAAGACAAGGACCGCCTCCCTGATGAACCTGTCCACCACCACAGACAGACTATTCAGCTGTGGCAATTTCTGAAACTCCTCCTTGTCGACCCGTCTGGCAACTACAAGGATTGCATCCGCTGGGTAGACAGAGCAAGAGGGATCTTCAAGATCGAGAATTCCTCGAGGGTAGCCAAACTTTGGGGCAAGAGGAAGAACCGACCCGCAATGAACTATGACAAACTGAGCCGATCCATCCGCCAATACTACCGAAAAGGCATCATACAGAAAACTGAGCAGTCCAAGAGACTGGTATACCAGTTCTGCAAGCCTTAAAATTCGTTACTCGTGTTTATGTTTTTTAATAGAACTGAGTAAACGCCTACTCCAGGAACTCTAACTAGTACCAAGATGCAGGCGATCTCTTCGGGTCTTCCAAGACAGCATTACAGCGCCGCCATTCCTATATCGATGGAGGTGACTGACGTCGGAACAGACATGCGCAAAAACGCGACCTAGAGCACGTGCTGGTCACGTGTTCAGCTCGTTTTGAAAAGGCGCTTGTGGAGCATAATACACCAGTCATAATGAATTGTTACAACTGGTGAAATCTTTCGAAGGAAAGACTAAAAATCACTGCTCAATCACATAGGCAATAGACATTGATAGTGCTATGCATGGATGTAAAAATATACCCTTAACCCTTGCCCCCATATAAACGCATTTTCAAGTATTTGCAAACAGAATAGACCTAGATCAGATGGCGCCTATAGGAGCCGTCTGATCAGGGTCTGCTTTGTTTGCGAATGGCTACTGGAATTTAATAGATCTGTTTCTTTCGTTTCTAAAATGACTGCAGCTTTTCACCTTCCATATTTCATTATAACTACTTTGTCCATAAATATTCAGTTAGCATTGAGATTTGGACTAACTATGGAACAGGGAAAGGGTTAACCGAATTGTGTTTTGTATCTTTCAAACCGTGGCCATATCGCTTCATTGATTATTTATATATTCACCAATGACATTAAAAATCACATCATGTAATTATTATTGTGTTAACAACCATATCTATGCATTTTGTTACTGTTGCATTTTTATACAAAATATTTATGTGTTCTATGCATAATTCCCGTGGCAACTATATATTTGTATAACTATACACTAAATACAAAATGGCTCTATTTTATGCGAGTGTTTATTTTATATGTATCCCTTTGTAGTAGCTGTATACAGTTGAACCTGTCTTAAGCGACCACATATTTATTGGACATAGGGATCTTTAAAAGCAGGTGGTTGCTTAACACAGGACAAAAGTAATACAGTGCTCACTCTCTACAACGACACCCTTTGGGATACGAAGATTGTATGTGTTGTTTAGAGGGGGTTGTTATAGGGAGGGAAAATCAAATATAATTAGCTTGTCAGCAGATCCCCAGATCAGGTGTATTTCGAGAACTAAAACCGTTATGCCTCTATCAAACCCTATGTTGTGACCACTCTTTAGAATCGTCATAAAGTGACGATTCTAAAGAGTGGTCACAACATAGGGATTTGGTGGAGGCATAAAGAAAATACGATGAAAAAAGTTGTTTCTGGAGCCTTGTTGTTTCGGAAACAGTGACATGCGTTGTTGTAAGGAGGGAATTGTTATTGAGAGGGCCGTTGTAGGGAGGGAGCACTGTATAGAAAGTTCCTATAGGAGCTTACTGCTTTACTTTTTACCAGCACTAAGTTACCACCTGCCTAACACACTCATAATTATACCTCTTTTTGATGGTCGCTAAAGTCAGACTGTACTCTATACTTGTAAGCACAGTCCCTTTAACCCATTTCATATTGAACATTCATATATCAGAAATAATGAAATCATGAATATTTATTAGCTTAATGTTTTATAATGACATATATACATGTACACAGGAATCTTTCGTATTAGTAAAAACATTAGAGTCCTAAAGTTCCAAAAGCAAAGAGAGCATACCCTGGCCAGGTCTCGTTCTAATCTGTTAGCAAAGGCGTGAAAAAAGGCATTACTAAGGATTAATGGCTTTTATATTTAACTTATTTCATTTACAAGCACAGAGGTTTAGTTACAGTAGACACTAAATTAAGTGCTCATTTATTTACTGAATACATGAGTCTTTAAAAGCAGACGGTTACTTAATGCAGGGGGAAAGTAATGCAGAAAGCTCCTAGATGACCATTCTGGATTTCCTTTGACCAGCAATAGGCTACCACCTGCCTTACAGACCTTTTTGAAAGCCGCTTAAGGCGGGTTTTACTGTACATCAATATACAATACAATATAATTTCTTTATTGCATAAACATACATCATATGTGTAAGCCAATGCCAACAGTCGGTTTATCAATGAGCGCCAACCCAGATCAGCGGATGGTCTGATATGTGTCTACACTGCATCATTTACGTGGTTGCGGGGGGGGGGGGGGGGGCGTGGGTTATAACAATTTACTTGAATAAATGAAAGAATTGATGATACAGTAAAACCTCTCTATAACGGCTACTAAATTGTGTTAATTAGTTTGTATTTAGGACAGGTGGCTGCTTAAAGCAAGGTGAAAGTAAAACAGAACGCTCCTATAGGAGCGTTCTGTTTTACTTTCACCTTGCTTTGAGCAGCCACCTGCCACCTCCTATAGGAGCGTTCTGTTTTACTTTCACCTTCTTTAAGCAGCCATCTGCCTTCACACAAACTACTTGATGTAATCTAGTGGCCGTTATAGCGAGGTTTTACAGTATCATGTATAGTAATTAGATTATTTTTTAAAATGGCACGTGTACACGGGAGTGTGCGTTAGTAGACATTAGAATCATATCTATATTACTTCATAAGCAAGCAAAGCAGACCCTGATCTGACGACTAGTCATTTTAAATATATTTTATTTCCATTCGATACATACATTAGAAATTGGACCGAGACAGGAGCCTCCCGCATGAGCAGTCTGTTCTGGGTCTACTATGTTTGCAAATGAGTATAAATGCGTTTGTATAGAGTAAATGGTTAAATAGTTGCTTTTATTGATGTTAACCCTTTCCCTCATATAAACGCATTTTCACACATTTGCAAACAGAGTAGACCCAGATCAGACGGCTCCTATAGGAGCCGTCTGACCAGGGTCTGCTCTGTTTGCTTTTGACATGATATATATTTGATTCTTAAGTTTTTGTCTAAGCAAAAACATTCCTTGAAAAGTTTGAATTATAAAATTAAGCTATAAAAAACTCAGGCTGTTAAAACTTCTTATACAGTGAACCCTCGCTACAACGGAGGTGTTTGTTTCCATACATTTTGCCGGTATAACGAGATTGCCGTTATAACGAGTTTAAATATGAAAGGAACCATATGGCCAGTGTTAAACTAATACAAACAGGTGAACGCTTAATGCAGAACACAAGAAGTGCAAAAAGCTACCTTTGGGAGCTTTTTGCACTTCTTGTGTTTTGCATTAAGCGATCACCTGTCTTATTGGCTTCGTACCTATTTATTCAGTGGTTGTTTAAAAGACGTAACGGTAATTTTGTTTCAGTGCATACTGCCGGTACAACGAGGGTGCCATTGTAACGAATGCCGGTATAATGAGGGTTCACTGTATCGATATTGAACATGGAAAGGGTTCAGACACTACATAGCGAATTGGATAGATAGATGTACGCATCCTCTCGATCGTGAAGTTTAAAATTAAAATACATGTAATTGCATGCTCCGGTGCAGCAAAATATGTAACATATCTGGTTTTATTGTCATTTCTATATTTTGCAAGAGTATTATACGATAAAACCTCAACAAACTTTACTTAAGTAAAGCATTCTGATCTTTCTAAGCAGGTGGTTGTTTAATGCGGGGTGAATGTTATGCAGAGAACTCCTTTGGGACTGTATGACTTTCACTTGTATTAAGCAGCCACCTGTCTAAAAGATAGGCATTCTAACAATAGGGTCTCATTAAAGCGACCATATGTATCAACCATTTCCTCCATAAATACGCATTTCTACACCTTTGCAGCCAGAGTTAATCCAGATCAGACGGTTCTTTTCTGTCTCACTTTTGTCCTGCATTAAGTACAGTAAATCCCCCTAATGCGACCACCAAAAAGGGGCATACGTCTGGGTGGCAGAGGCAAGTGGTAGCTTAATGCAGGACGAAAGTTATGCAGAAAGCTCCAATAGGAGGTTTCTGCATAACTTTCGTCTTGCATTAAGCAACCACCTGCTTTAAACGACGCCAGTGGCTGTTTATTAAGTGGTCGCATTAGCGGGGTTTTTACTGTACAACCTGTTTTAAAAGTCCGGAATTAGACTTTTCTCGAGTGTTCGGATAAGCGAAACTTTACTGTGCTAAATTGAATGTCCAATCAAGAGAGGGTTTACTGTTCGTCTATATACGAGGAGTCTTGGAGGACTGGTGGGGGAGGGGATTGCAAATAATTTATAAGAGGACCGTACCATCAGACATGTTCACAGGGATTTCCGTATTTCTTTCGTCCGGCATTAACAATTTCTTTAAACCACCTTTACCCTCTCCCCAATAAAGACGCCTTTTGGCACCTATGCAAACAGAACAGACCCAGATCAGAGTCTGGTATGTTTGCTGATTGACAATTACACATCTGAATACACATTAAGGTAGAACTGTCTTAAGCGACCATATATTTATTGAAAATAGGGAGTCTTAAAAAAGCAGGCGATTGCTTGATGCATGTCAAAGATAATACAGAAATATTATATATTGTTATTGTTATCATTATTTATTATTATTATTATCATTATTATTATTATTATCATTATTATTATTATTATTTTTATTATTATTATTATTATTATTATTATTATTATTATTATTATTATCATTATTATTATTATTATTATTATTATTATTATAATCATTACTATTTCAGGGTATTAAGTTATACCCAGGATAGTCTTATTTCCATTGTGATCCTGGCATAACTACATACATGTACAACAGGGGCAACTACAGAAGTCCCATTGACCAGGGTCTGCACTGTTTGTCATTAAAAACATCAAGTAAATTGTTAATGTCCTTCATAGTTAAACACTGACAGGCCATTGAACTTTGAAAGGGTTAAACTATAACGTCATAAATACTGCTTATTAGAGTCATTTTATTCGCCTCGGGCTTTCAAAGGGCACCCATCTAGTACAGTACAATTTGTCTTAAGCAGCCATTCATTTATTGAACATATAAGTCTTAAGAAGCAGGTGGTTGCTTAATGCAGGGCAAACGTAATGCAGAAAGCTCCTATAGGAGCTTTCTGCATTACGTCTGACCTGCATTAAGCTACCACCTGCCTTACAGACCCATAATTAGACCTCTTTTGATGACCGCATAAGACAGTTTCTACTGTACTCATGTATACTGTTATTGTGTGTGTGTGTGGGGGGGGGGGGGGGTAAATATGAAAACTATTTTACTTGATGAGGCTCATTTAATTCTTTACTCCATGAACATTCATTTACGATGTATTGCCATAATGAATATCAATCAGCTTAACTTTTATAATGGTACATGTATGTGAACACGGAAAGATTTTATCACAACATATACATGTGTATCGGATCTATATTAATACATTTATAAGCAAACAGAGCAGAACCAGATCAGACGGCTCCTACAAGAGCCGTCTGATCTGGGTCTACTCTGTTTGCAAAGTCATATCTATACCGTAAATGGTTAATTCCCGAAATATAAGATAAGGATAAAAATCTCGTCTTAACCCTTTCCCTGTTAAATATTCATGTAAGAAATAATGAAATCATGAATATTTATTAGCTGAAGTTTAATAACGACAGATGGACATGGGTTATGTTTAGTATTGGTAGATACTGTAGAGTCAGATCTATTACGATTTCATAAGCGAACAGAGCAGACCCGGATCAGGCCCGTTTGATCTGGGTCGACTCTGTTAACGAAGGTACGAACAAACGTTTATTTGAGGGAAAGGGTTCACGCGCAAAGGGTTCACTTTTATCCTAGGTCCATGCTTATATAAAGCTTTTTAGTTGAGTCTGAGTTTGTTCTCAAGCTTTTGATTGGTAAGATTTGAGTTCTCAAGCTTTTGATTGGTCAGATTTGAGCCAAAGGCTCCAATCTGACCAATCAAAAACTTGAGAACGAACTCAGACTCAACTAAAAGTTTTATAAGCATGGACCCTGATGTCCACGACCTGACTCGCATGTGCAAACAGCTTGGATCAGGACGAGCCCACAAAAGTTTTTTTAACCCTTCGCTTGCTGACTTTTAAAATACATTTCTCCTTCTTTACCCATGCCCTGTTGTATAATTACATACATGTACAAATTAGTTGGAGATAAAAGGAGTTCGAGTCATCCGATATCTAATCTTAAATAAAGTCTTTATTATTATTATTATTATAATCTGAACGTTTTCTCAAGGCCACATCTTAATACAGGTCTAAAGTAATGCTTCAGATCTGTATTAAGCTGTCACGCGTGTTTCTAGATACATGTAGCGATACATTTTTAGAGCAATTCTGTATTGTAAGTTTTGCAGGGAATGAATTTTTTTTCGAGTTATCCCGAGTTCGATGCATCGAAGTTCAACTGTACTTTAAAATGCCCCATCTGCACTTAACTCCATTGATATGCATCTTAACGCCTTTGCAAACAGGGAAGACTTAGATCAGATGGCCTACATGGCCAGGGTCTGCTCTGATTGCTTATGCTAAAATTATAGATCTAATGTTTGTAATGGTCAGAACTTCTCATGTTAATAATGCCGCCATGAAACTCAGGTAATGTTCATGCTGTCAGATTTTCTTACATGCATACATCATGCATATTCATGAAGTAAAGGGTTAAGGCATTCCGATCACATGTTTGCTTAACCCTTTCGGCGCCAAATTTCTAATTGTCGTCTGCAATCCAACTTTGTTAAATCATTCAGTAAAATAAGGAAATAAATAAATGCAAACTTCAAAGGAATAAAGCACAGATATAGAAATAGAGTTTGAGACAAATAGTGAAGTCCCTGATCAGACGCCGCCTTGAAAAGGCGGCGTCTGATCTGGGACTGCACTATTTGTCGTGGTGCATTTATGCGACATCGGCGGTGAAAAGGATAAAAACACATTGGCATGCCTGCAAGCACTGTATCTTTAAAGCGATAGTCTCTACTTGCAACACGTTTTATAAATGTCTTAACCCTTTCGGCGCCAAATTTCTTATTATCGTCTGCAATCAAAATTTTGTTAAATCATTCGATACAATAAGGAAATGAGATAAATACATGCAAATTTCAAAAGAATAAAGCACATATTGTATATAGAAATAGAGACAAATGTGGAGACAAATAGTGAAGTCCCTGATAAGACGCCGCCTTGAAAAGGCGGCGTCTGATCTGGGACTTCACTATTTGTCGGGAGCATTTATGCGACTTCGGCGGTGAAAGGGTTAAACTAAATAAATCATTCTTTCATATACTGAAAAGAAGTAAAGCACCAGAAAAACAATCAACCCGACAAAGACATTGACTCCTATACTATATAACCCATCTCAAACTTCGTTTGCGGAGGTATAAAAATGAGTGTTAGCAGAATAAATAGAGCGAAGTAAATTTAAACGCAACTTCTCACATACATATTTCACCTTAAAAATGAAAAGTACATGTACAGTAAAACTCCGCTAATGCGACCACAAAAAGGGGCATACTTCTGGGTGGCAGAGGCAGGTGGTAGCTTAAATCCGGACGAAAGTTATGCAGAAAGCACCTCTGGGAGCTTTCTGCATAACTTTCGTCCTGCATTAAGCAACCACCAGCTTTAAACGACACCAGTGGCTGTTTATTAAGTGGTCGCATTAGCGGGGTTTTACATGTATATTGAATGTTATCGACTTTACATATGGATATATTGGTAGAATTTATGCATTGCTGTTTTGTTTTATGTAATGTGTTATGTAAGCCCTCTCATCCGGGTCTGCACTGTTTGTCATGTTACACTTTTCTTTACAAAAAGATCCCTAAATATTCACCATAAACTTGACCTGTTTCAATTTTGGAATAGTCCATTTGAAAATTCTGCGTTGTTAGGGTTAACCGTTACATTTAATGCATTAACATTGACCGATTTTGGTCCTGATAAAATGATCATTTATCCTACACCTCATCTGAATCTACATAGTTCCTAATAATTAACATAATCCACCACTTTCACTCTGCATTAACCCATTCCCTCATATTGACGACTTTTGACGACTCTGTAAAAGTCACTTTGTGAAACCATTGTGATAAATAGAGCATTTGCTCCTATAGGAGCAAATGCTCTATTTATCACAATGGTTTCAAACTACAAAATTCTAATTTTTTACCTTTCTCTAGTTAATGCTTCTTTTCGGTAGATTTATTCAGAGGCTGTGTGTAAATTAGCCTATGAGGTAATGGATTAAGAAGCCACCTTTCTGAAAGTATCTAAATTATTCTCTACTAGAATTCCGGTTTAGAAGGGTTTAACTGTATGCATATGCATTAACATTGTACTCCATAAACACGCCTTTTCGAACTACAATGTACACGTTCGCTTTTGCAAACAGAGAAGATACAGATCAGACGGCTCCCATAGGAGCTGCCTGTTCAGAGTTTGCTCTGTTTGCTTAAGAAAATAAATATGCCCATGCGCTAAAACAACAGTTTATCTAATCAATATTCATTATGTCATTATATCTCAGTGAATATTCATGGAGTAAAGGGTTACACGAATAACTATTTACACTACAACGTGACGTCTATAATTGGCAATTTCAGGTTAGTATCAATGCGGATGGTTAAGATTGGTGGCAGCTTAATTCAGGGTAAAAGTCGCCCGAAAATTCCACAAAGCAGCATCAGAACAATGTGCATGTTTTCATCCTGCATTAATTCTAACCTTTCTCTTTCTGAAATTTAAAATACATTTCTCCTTCTTTACTCATGCCCTGTTGTATAATTACATATAATCCTCACTGTGTACACGTATTTCGCTGTGCAATCACTGCTGTGGAGTATACTGGTTGCACAATCAACTTGTAAATAGTGCAGACCCTGATGAGACAGCTCCAGCAGGTAGGTATATTGACGTGAATAGCAAGCGAAAGGTTAAGCTAGACTAAACACAATCAATTTTCCGTTACTACAAATCCGTGTTAGCAGAGTTTTGCTGTATTTGATAAAATATTATGCACGAGTCCATTTATAATTATGATGTTTCGTAAAATAACATATACACTTCAGAAACGTTTACCAAAGCGAACAATGGAATATTAGACATGTAAACATACTGAGCAAAACAGAGAAGACCTTGATCAGACAACCCGATATTTGTAGGTGGCGGTGGTCTAGTGGTAACGCGCTTGGCCATCAGTCCGGAGGTCCGGGATTCAAATCCCGGTCCCACCCGGAAATTTCAGAAACGCTTTTCCGTGTCTCACACTCGAACATACTCTCCATCTAGGGGTTAAAATGGGTACCTATGAGGATCACTCGCCGGTACTGCGGCTGCATGATTGCGCCATATGTTAGAAGTGCTCAATAATGTAGGCCAATGACTCAATGATCAGGGGAGTAAATGGACAGTCGGCTGAGCGGTCATTCGGACTGAAAGTAGACTATAACTAGGTACTTTACTTTTTTATATATGAAATGTCCGAACCAGAATCTAATATGTTTGCAAAGGCGTAAAACATACATCTATAGAAAAAGCGACCATAACAGGAGATCTGCTTATGAGTCTATAAGGCAGGTGAAAGCTTAAAGCAGGTCAAAAATAATGCAGAAAGCTCCTAAGCTGCAAGTTAAGACAAGACAATATAAGGTAATACAAGATAAGGTAATTTAAGACAAGTCAACGTAAAGTAACGAGGTGAGGCGGGCGGGGCGGGCGGGCGAGCGGGGCATGCGGGAGGGCGGGTGGGGGAGTGAGGCGAGGCATTAAATTTATATTGAGAACGGGCCAGAGAATGTTATTTGAATTTCTATTTTGCCCACGAAAGGAAAATTAGCCCCGCCCGTGGTGGTCATAAATGATTTCAACTACATGTGTTTTGTTAGAGGGTCAAATAAGGATAATTTCTGTAAAATTATGTAATCGGCCCAGCGGTTCCGTGCATGATGTCAAAGATTGTTTCCGGTTGTCATGACAACCATAGTTATACATTGATTGGACACCATTGAAAAGGTTTAAAGGGAGATCTTACGAGGTACATTTTGTAAACTTTAATCAACTTCCTGTCAGTTGTTTCAGAGAAGATGTTGCCCAAAGAACGTCCGGACGGACGACGGACAGTGGGCGATCGCAATGACTCATACGGAGCATACAACGATGCCAAGTGTTTACCCTTTCATTGCCGAGCATTGTTTGTAACAGTTGTTCGACTGCCTCAATTGTGTTTTTGAAATATTCTTCAATTTTGTTTTGGAAAACCATCACAGCATCAGCCAGCTTGGGTTCTGTTGAGACGCTACGTCAGGAGCGTAGCTGAATCTAAATGAAATGTATGCACCGTGGATACAGGAGTCCGCGGCGCATGCTCCTCCGGGAAAATTTAGAACTGTGTAGTTCTGAAACCATTGTGACAAATAGAGCAATTGCTCGTATAGGGTCTACTCTGTTTGCTTATGACATGGTATAGATTCTACAACTTCTGTCTTGGCCAATACTTCCTGTAAGTATATGCAATTAAAAAACAACTTAGTTTTTGTTAGTCAGCATTTACAAAATAAATCGGTCGCGGACTCTAACATATACTTAATATATATTCTTTACGTCATCATTTCTTAACTGAATAGTAACTATTAATGGGTAAACGAAATTTGAATAAATCATCCTCAGAGACGGATCATTTTTGTGCTGTAAAGTGTCTAACACGCATCCGACTCGTGTGAACATACGGCCATTGACATATGATTGCGGTTTAGTAGAATTGCTGAGTATTTCGAAATGATTTCAATAAACTATTGCATAAATTAGTCCCGACGAGAAAGTGGATATGTTAAAAAACACATATGTTTACTTGCACGCCCAATGCAAAGCAAACGTTGTACTTTAGCCAGGCTCATGCTAACCAACATCTGACTGGTATTGGCACAGATAAGACGACGAGTATCTAGGCGTCTTATTAGGGTCCATGCTTTTAACCCATACCCTGTTCTGTGCTTATATCAAATTTCAATACCTACTGAATATTCATGGACAAAATAGTTACAATGAAATATGGAAGGTGGAACTTTGTAGATATTTTAGAAACTAAAGAAAGAGATCTATCAAATTCCATTAGCAAACAGAGCAGACCTTGATCAGACGAGCCGTCTGGTATGGGTCTACTCTGTTTGCAAATGCATGAAAACACGTTTATATGATGGAAAGGGTTAAGACACTCGGTCAATAGTTTATGCTACATTGATCGACAGTGATGTAAGGCAATATTTTAATCCTAACGCCTTTTCATGTATTTGTTAACAGAGTAGACCCAGATCAGACGGCCCAGGACAGGCTCTGCTCTGTTTGCTTATGGTATAAAATATCTGATTCTACAGTTTTTGCCAGAACAAAAATGGTTTGTGTTCATATGCCATTATAAAAAATCTAATGAATATTCATGATGTCTTAATTTCTTACATGAATATTGAACAGGAAAAGGGTCAACTCTTTCGCCGCCATATACGAATCTGTGACAATCTTTGCAAACCGTTTGGATCCAGAGGAGACGCCGAGTAACTCGTCATCTGATCAGGATCCAAACTACATCACACCGATTTTTTTGTTACGATATTGAGGAAAACAAACACCACTTCGAAACCTAAAGCGTACAATAATCTTAGCAGATGTAATTTATCTGGAGCCAAAAGAGTTAACAGATCAGAGGTTTTAGTATATTTTATTTCTTTAATCCTTTCCTTCATATAAACGTGTTTTCAAGCATCTGCAAGTAGAGTAGACCCAGATCTGACGGCTCCTATAGGAGCCGTCTGATCAGGGTCTGCTCTGTTTGCTAATGGAATTTGATAGATTTGTTTCTATACTTTCTAAAATGGCCACACTGTAATAAAAATAGAACAGGGAAAGGGTTAACAGGAGATGGTTAAAGGTCCCCCGAACAGTGCGTAGGCTGACTTTGTCAGCGGAACTCTTTGCGTGCTAAGTCTTTTAAGCAGACCCTGATCAGACGGCTCCTATAGGGACTTTCTGCATTATATTTGACCTACATTAAACTACCACCTGTCTTACAGACTCGTATTTAGACTACTTTTTGACGACCGCTTAATACAGGCTCAACTGTATAAGGAAGAATTAGCGAACTTAGAGAGACTATTGTAGAGAGATGTGATTGTAGAGTAATATCCCACTAGATCAGATGAACAAATCAGCATAAATACCCGTCTTAACCCTTTACCTGATAGAAGCGGCTTTAAGCGAGTTTAATATATTCCTCCGCTGAAGAAAATAGTTCCAATTTTTACAATAATGAACATATAGCATCATAAATAGTTTCTATATTCTAGGAGGTGGTAGCTTAAAGCAGGCTGAAAGTAAAGCAGAATGCGCATTAAGGCGCATTCTGCTTTACTTTCAACCTGCTTTAAGTGGTCACCTGTCTTCAAAACTAGAAACAGGCTATTGGGTAAAGGGTTAAATACAGGCGGCCGCTTAAATGCTGGGTGGAAGTAATTTAGAAAGCTCCTCTACAATTATCGTAAGTGTTCTCTATTAGAATTCCGACTTAGAGGGGTTTACTGTACAATAATACACACCTAAATCGTATGAACTAGTTTGTATCAAAACCGATTTTAAAGACATGTGGTCGCTTAATGTAGGATGACAGTCATGCATAAAGCTCCTCTGGGGCTTTCTGCATGACTTTTATCCTGCATAAAGCAACCATCTGCCTTTAAAGACCAACATTTTTCTTAATTAAAATTCCGTTTTAAAGGGATTTTACAATAGAACCATTCTCAAGCGATTACTCAATTGGCAAGACAGTGTCTTTTATAGCAGGTATGTATTTGCTTAATGCAGAACGAAAGCAATGCAGAAAGCTCCCGTAGGAACTTTCTGCACAACGTTCAACCTGCATTAAGCCACCACCGCATTAGAGGGGATCTGTTGTGCATATTGTTAAGTGTATTAACCCTTTATTCCATAAATACGCCTTTCTATACACATGTGCAAACAGAGTAGACCAATATCAGACGGCTCCTGTAGGAGCCGTCTGATCAGGGTCTGCTCTGTTTGGTTATGATACAATATAGATATAATTTCGCAGTTTCTGCCATGACCAAACAGTTCTGTGTGAGTAAAGGGTTAAGTAATATCAATTCAATTCAATATTTTATTGGCATTAAACATTAACATAATGCTTTTAGCCAAAGGAAAACATTTCTATAGTATACTTGACTGAGTATTGGATGATTGGAGATACAATCTCGAACTCGGATAACTCAAACTTCGGGATAATTCGAATAAAAAATCCAGTCCTTCCAAAACTTACAATACATAATTGCTCTAAAATATATCGCTACAGATATCTGGAAACACATGTCACAGCTTAATACAGGCCTAAAGTAATCCTGTAGGAGCTTTCAGCATTACTTTAGACCAGTATTAAGCTGTGGCATTGAGAAATTGTTCTGATTAGAAATCGGATGACTCGAACTAATTTGCATGGTCCACTCAAGTTCGAGTTATCGAAGTTCAACTATATTTACACGGGGGCAAGTATGAATACCACTCTAAGCCACTCCCTCACCCTGAACCCTTTCCTCCATGAATATTCATGGAGAAAATGAATGTATGATAGTCAACTGGATTTTTGTACTGTAAAATCAGATCTCGTGTATTGCATTTGCAGACGAAGCAAACTCTATTCAGACAGATCCTATCGGGCCTCTGTGGCATTCAACTGTTATTCACCCCCAGAATGGTTATCCCCCCCCCCACCCACACACACACCGATGTGGTTCGAATCGCGACCAAGACACAATATACACCACTAATCTTCAGAGCTTGCCTAATCGTCCCGGTTATGAAAGATGGAAAGCCAAAACATAAGGCAAAACATTACAGACCAATTACGTTTCTTTCTGTTGTACATGTATATACGATGTTTGAGTCGATTGTCAAATGCCGACCAGAAATCACACTTCAGTCGAATGTTACAAGATTTCCAAATATTCAACGAAACGCCTATCAGCAAAACATGGGCTCGCAGACAGTGTCCTTTAATTTGCCTGAAGCTATTTGGTGTAACAGAAAACTCGGTACTGATACTTAGGCAGCATTCATGGATGCTGCTTCGGCCCTTGGCAGCCTTTGGCATGACGGACTCTTCTACAAAATATTGAGTATGGGTATTAACCCTTTCACGACCAAGGTCGCAAAAGTGCACCACGACAAATAGTACAGTCCCAGATCAGGCGGCGTCTGATTAGGGTCTTAACGTTTTGTCTCAAACTCTATTTCTATATCTGTGCTTACCTTTGAAATTTGCATTTATCTATCTCATTTCCCTATTTTACCAAATGATTTAACAAAATTGGTTTGCAGACGACAATTAGATGTGATCACATTCGTAACATGTGTCACATATTGTGATGAATGTGATCTATGCTGATTTTTGATGTGACATACAATCACATTTCTAACACGTCAAATTTCATACAGAAATGGAAGATAAAAAGTGCATGTGTACAACTGAAAGACATTTGTCGCAAGTTGTGAACAATTACACGTTTTATTTCCAGTCAGCTCCTTATTAGCATCTGAATGAAATCATGACCATCCAGTCATCATTCATCACAAATATGACACATTGTTCAAACGTTAGCAACACATTAAAACTATTAACAAAAAATGACTACGGGTTTCTTTCCTAAAAGCATATCATTAGATTTATAGTTGCTACAATATTTGGCAAACTGTATTACTCAACTAAAAGCAAATAAAGGAACTAAGAAGTATTTTTATTTAATCACACACACATTGACAGTATTGCATAGGTGCATGTATATGACAAGTTCAATGAAAAACAGAAAGGTTTCCTAAAACATGTTACAAGCAATGTACATTATATCTTTAAAATGTGCTACAAAGGTTGTGAAAAGTTAAGACATGGTCCTCAAGGAAGTATAATTATGCAAATATACAATGATAATCCTACTACTATTAACTAATTGAACATTGTCAGCTATAGGAACTCATCCTGTTACATATGTGATTCTAATGTCAACCCCCATGCCGGACACTCACATTTGTAACACATTTTACCTTTTTTTACATTTATTTTGAATACAAATGTATACAAGAAAAGCATTGATGTAAACATCAAAGGGTGCCATTTTAAAGAACAGTCATGCTGGTTTTGTTTAAATCGGTTGTGAAACAAAAATGCTTAGAATATGAGTGATCATGATACTTATATGCTGCACTATACCCTTTCAATGAATATATAACTTGTCTGCTATTGAAATAGTGTAAACATAAATGAAGACAAATTAAAGACTTTTACATGAAAATATGCACTGATTGGCATTATTTTTATTATAATCATGCAATCATTCAAAGGTTTAGTTCAGCATGTTGCTGTTGGAATTACTACAGACAGAAATATGGTTTCAGACACTCTATCAAACAATGAAATAATTATACTTAAAACAACTAAATTATGAGTTTGTCCAAAGTCTTTCAAAACTGTGAATTTAATAAATGAAACAAATACCGAAATAGTTTAAATTGTAGTTTGATAGATAATTAGCACGTGCTTCTAAATTATCTTAATTGATTATTGACGGATCAGTCATTATAAAATCGTAGAAAAGAATAGTATCATTTTCATTGTAAAATCTCATTCATATATTAATAAACTCTGATAAGGTAAGCTTAATATAACACACCTATTTGCAACAAATCTGGAGTTTAACTGTGAAAAAGAAAATGCTTTAAAATGCCATACGTGGCACTAAGCAATGTCAAATTCTAATTACACAACATTAAGATATCTCCAATTATGGTCACAATGTTTTCCATTTTTCACATTTTATACAATAACGTACTTACATTTAATTAATCAATACTTAAAAACTAAAAGTAAGTCTTAAATAAAATGGTTTAAAATGCCATACGTGGCAATAAGCAAGGTCGAATTCTAATTACACGACATTAAGATGTCTCCAATTAAGGTCCCAATGTGCTCCATTTTTCACACTTTATACAATTTAACGTACACAAATGTAAGTAATCACTACATCAAAACTAAAAGAATGTCTTAACATATAGCTGGGTTTCTTTAAATTTTGATAAATAGACATTCTTTTTAAAAGGAAGCCAACTTGTATTTATCTTGTTTATATTGTGTATTGCGTGTGATTTTCATGAAAATGTGATTATTATGTACATACGTTCCAATAGACGAACGTCAGCGTCACCGTATTACGGTGCAATAGACTCAGCTTTTCTGACTTAGTGACTGACTTTAAGTCGATAATCAACCAAAACATTCATTTATACACCGTCATGTATAGGGTTTTTACTCTTAATTGGGCCAAACTTTACAAAGCAAATATTCGTTGTACCTAAACTACCAGTTAATCCACATTCAGCCATTCACCACACTGGACTGTACATTTACGGAAAAAGTGTAATACTTAACAAGACCTTGAGGCAAGCCTATTGCACCGGAAATTCGAAAGGATCAGCTTTTTAGTATCAATAATGCATTCATTTCTTTTAATGCAATAATAACAAACACATACTTATTTTTATTTCATTACTTCTGATATGTTATTTACACTCTTAATCGACCAGTACATACAATTTACATTGCTCAAACAAGTAACTTTCATTTTGTTCAATGGTACAGAAATGACTGCTCCTCCCATTAGGTGAACATTTCGTAAGCCCATAGAGGCGCCGCGCTAAATGTGCGGGTGCCAATGAAACTCGATGCCAGAGCGACTTGCTCGCCAAATCTAAATAATTTCCTTCTCGTAACTTTAATTTCGGTATGCCACGCATGTTTTGTGAACGTATTTGTCTATTCCTTCATTTGTATATATACCACTTCACATATTTCACCAGTTGTAACGTACATGGATTTCTAATTGCCTAATGTTTATGTATACAAGATTGTTTTAATATTGTGTAAGTTTCTTTTCTTGCAGATATTAATATTTATCTTTTTCTAGCATTGTATTTATTTGTTCTGTCTTTTACCTTTTGGTACCAATGAAAATCTTCGTTGAGCAGGAAATAAAGAGTATTATATACATGTACATGAGATTGACTTTGATCTTGATTTTGATCAATTCCAGGATTTTTCATTTTTCAAAGTTCTTTTCACTTTTATAAGGGGAAAATGAGTATTTTGTCTGATCTAGTTAGAAAATTACGTTCTGATGCTAGGTCCCACCTTGTGGTCCGAACGCAATCTTCTCACTTTTCTTACGTGACATAATGAATGCGTCCGTGAAAAATTTGCGGCTCAACAAAACCCTCAAGCTGGCTTACAGGGGGTAGACTACGGTGTCCCGATCGCGACAATCGCTCGTGAGAAGGACTAGCGCTATCTAAATGGCTTAATAGCGCATGTATGTAAGTCGGGGGGGGGTCTACATGCTATGCTATAACCTCTTTCAAATATCGCATGTGTCGACATGTGCTAAATAGCGCCCTTTTAATATCACATGTTACTTCTTGTGAGAAGTGACTAGCGGGTTTTAACAGTGTTTAATATCGAATGTATGTATGTCTCGGAACACGTTATTAGCCCTTGTCCAGACATACGATATTAGAAATGGGCGCTATTTAACGCATGTCGGCATGTGCGATATTTGAAAGAGGCGCTTTTGTGTGTCTACACATGCGATAGAAAAACCTTTCTTTGAAAGTTAATTTGAGTCTCCTGGGGGATATTTAGCCATTTTACCTTTCGCGAGAAGTGACTAGCGAAATTTAAATGGCTTAATATCGCGTGTATGTAAGTCTAGGGAGGGGAAGTACAGACTATATATAGCCTCTTTCAAATATCGTATAAATGGAAAAGTAGTAAAGTCAAGCAGGCAAAGCCACATGCAAGACGCAACCACCACCAAAACACCGATAGACAGCATCACACACACACACACAACCACACACCCAAACGCACACGCACACACACGAAATGAACACAGAAAACACCAAAAGACACACAAGAACCAGGGACAAACGTTCCACAACATGAACAAACCACAAGCACAAAGACGCAATGCAAACAAAAGGAAGGGTGACAAAGAGAGTACCGCCTTGGCACGGTCAGCAGCAAAAACACCACTGGGGGTTTAAACCGGTTTACGGACGTCCTAACCTCACACTTCTCTCAAAGTCACCCTAGCTTTACAAATATTGTAAATAAAGGTATCCCCGCTGGACTTACCCACAACATAGACGACGGTGAACACAGGACAACATGTAAAACATAGCATAATAACTGTGACAATCCGTCAAATATGTACTCAATGACTTTGCTGAAGTCAGAGCACCTGCAGGTAAGCCGTTAAGGGCACGACAGGGAAAAAATAATACATGAGTCTGGTAAGCTCCTCCTGTATCCAAGTTTAAGAGTATACCATCATAGAGTACTACCCTCGGCCTGTCATCGCGCAAGCAAAGAGGGAAGCGTAGCTACCGACTGTAAAAGGGTCGATAACCAAACATGCAGTGTGTTGCAATATAATAGGATCATAACCTTTCTTTTTAAATTTTTTAATGCGTTTTATAAACAAATCATGAAAATGGATATGACCCCGAATTTTCCTAAGTTTGTAGATAACATCCCCATAAAATTCTGGTTGAGAAATGCCTTGTCGCAGTAACGTCCGTAGATTGCAATTATATTTACTAATGAGAGGTAAATTTCGATAATAAAATTTAGAAAAGGTTTTCCGAAGTTTGTGATATCTGTAACCTTGCTTAAGAAGTTTATCAGTTATAACTAAATTACGTCTGTTAAAATCTTCAAGCAAAGAACAGGCTCGGGCAAACCTAATAAGTTGAGAAATATAAACACCATAAGATGTAGAACGTGGCACATCCCCATCTAGAAAAGGATAATTAACAATTTTAAAATTAAAATCTTCTCTTTTATCGTATACTTTGGACGAAACTTTATCATTTGTAATTGAAAGATTCAAATCTAGAAATGAAGCATTAATGTCAGATTGATTAGCTTTGTTTAAAGACAGTTCTTTTGGGTAGATTGAAGAAACCATAGTATCAAAATAAGGATTATCTAAATTCAAAATATCGTCTAAATACCTTGAAGTTTTATTAAAAGCATTAACAATATCGGTCTGTGTATCAGGTTTTAAGCTAAGCATAAAATCCCTCTCGTAGCAATACAAAAACAAATCTGCAACAAGAGGGGCACAATTTGTACCCATGGGTATACCAACAACTTGACGATATATGGTATCTCCATAACGCACAAATATATTATCTAAAAGAAAGGTAAGAGATCTACAAACATCAAGGCAAGTCCACATTGTGTAATGTTCAACTTCTGAATTCGAAAAGAATGAACGTTGAACATTACAAGCAATGAACATTTTGTTTTCTCTGGCAAAGGTTTTTTCTATTAATTTAATAAGTCTATCCTTTATAAGATGGTGAGGTAGAGTAGTATAGAGTGTAGAGAAATCATAAGAGCTCAGTAAAGAAATGTTATACTGTTCATTTTCAAGTTTTGTTAAAACATCATTTGAATTTTTTATGGACCAAAAAACATTAATACCAGAATTTTCATATATTTTATCACAGTAGCGTTTAACATGTTCTTTGATCGTAGTAAGACAGGACGTCAAAAGTATAGATAATTTAGTAGTGGTACAACAGCTAGAGTTGGCAATAAAACGCGACTTATAAGGGTTTTTATGTAGTTTCGGAATCCAGTACAAAGTAGAAAGTTTATGTTGTTTTATGTTAGGACCAGACTTAAAATCATTGCACATTTTTACATGTTCCGAGACTATATCTTTTTCAGGTGTTTGAACTGTTATATAAGTTTTTGAATCAGTTAGCTCCTTCTTTAAAACATCAACATAATACAATCTTCAAATAATGATTACATTGTTTGATGCCTTGTCAGCAGGAACAAGAACATAATCTGAATGAAAATTAGAAATGTTTTTCTTCAAGTAGCGAAATGTAACTCTAGGTCGAGGTGGTAAAAGATGGTTATTTGATTTGTAAAAAGTTATTCGTGTATCAATAATATCGAAAATACATTTCTTCCAATCCGAAAGGGCATTAACATCAGCATGTTCTCGTCGACACCATTTGATGCAGAATTCTTGAATAGCTTCCGCAATATGAGTTCGACAAGCGTCAAAATCAATAAGGGAAGGTAATCTATATTTAGGTCCTTTAGTTAGGAGGGTCCTGAGACGTTTATCCTTAATGATATCAAAATTACCAGTAATGACATGACCAACTGGTTTATAGCAAAAGCTAGAAATGCTACAATCTCAAGAAATAGGGGTATTAACATCAACATTTAAGTCAGAGACAATTTTATTGTAGTTCAAAATAACATTTCTAATAGGTTTATTATATTTATAACAGATGATAGGTGATTCAGAGTTGATGAAATATTTGGGAATAGCATCGATTACATTCTTATCACGAAATATACTTTGAATATCAATAAAATCGATACCTTTATTTAGGAACTGAAGTTTCAGAAAATGTCTTTTATGTTCAGATTCTTTATCAATACGTGGACGAAGAACATGCTGTGTGTAACTTTGTATAAGTGAGGCAGTATTAATTAACGGATCTGTACGCATATAGATTTTATCAGCCTCTTCGTCTATTGACTTAAGACAGGAAAAGGGTAAAGACGATAAACAAGATAACATAGAATGTTTACCAGTTTGTTTTAGAATAGTATGTAAATCATGAATAGACATATTACGACGTAATTTACGCTTAATATTACCATTTCAGTCGACTAGCGCCGTATAGCACCCTTTTAATACCGTATGTTACTTCTCGCGAGAAGTGACTAGCGATATTTAACAGTGCTTAATATCGCATGTACTTATATGTATGTCTCGGAAGGATTTCAACATAGTCAAAAGGGCGATATTTCATTTGTCGTGATCGGAACACCGTAGTAGACTGTTTGTGCACGAAGCAATGTATTTTGTTCCATGTGGGGAAAACACCACATGTACTGGTAATTAACCGGATATGGCTGAAATCGAACTGTTAAAGCTACGTAAAAGCCCGATTCAAACAAATAAAATCAATGTTTCTGAAGGTGTACAGGGATAGCGCCGACACTACTCTCCATTAATCAGTTTATTTCTGATCTCAGATCATAATCGTTTTTTACATCCATTTTGTAATTGACTTGTCTGGTCTGGATTCTCCTGTCAGGTTTTATATGTTTCCGAATTTAATATATATGTATTTTTTGCGTCAACCAAATTATCTTGCGATCTCGAGGGGGATTGGGTGTCAAGATTAATGGCGGGTGTGTTCATGTTAGCTTTTGTGTATATATCTTTATGATTTTAATGTTTTGTGCAATAGGTGAAATGTATCTGAAAGTGTGTGATATACAGATCAAAAGTCTTTTATAATTCATTATTCAATTATGTGGTTGCATTGTTAAATTGTTTTTAAAAATATATGTGATATGTGTACGCTGTAACCACAAGGAGACTCAAATTAACTGTCAAAGAAATGTTTCTTCTTCTTTGTGTTTACCACACCCCCTCATTACATTGAGGATTATGAGTAGGCGCTGGTTTAAAAACATTAAAAAATATATTAAAAGTACTAAAAGTTTTAAAAGCGATATGTTTCAGAACTTGTGCTAGATAAAACTTTATACATGATAAGAACAACACCAAGCAAGATAAAATATATGACTTTGAACATGATAAGTGTAAAAACTTTATACGTGACTTAAGAGTATGTTTATCTAAAAACTGAAGGTGGGGACGATAATGGGCACAGCAACATTAGCTTTAAAAGAGTCAACTGTGGGTGCTTGTTGTGCAGTCACTGGCAGCATATTCCACTGACAGATTATTCTTGGATAGAAAGAGTATTTACAAGGGTCTTTAGATTTCCTATTTGTCTATATCCATAAGTATTACCATGTCTAGTTCTAGAATCAGTTGGAACGAGGAGATAATTTTCAGGGTAGATGGCGACAATCTGGTGTATTATTTTATAAAACATTATCAGACGGGTTCTTGTTCTTCGCACTTCTAAGGTAGGCCAATTTAGGTTATTTAACATAATTATCTGAAACTGAGCTGGTGTTGTGGTATCTATTTGTTACAAATCGTGCTGCCCTTCTTTGTGCTCTTTCTATCTGGTTAATTTAGTTTTTCGTATGTGGGTTCCAGACTGATGTGGCATATTCAAGCGCTTGTCTCACAATAGCCTTATAAGCATGTTCCTTCACTTTATTCGAACTGATCTTTAAGTTTCTGCGGAGAAATCCCAGGGACTGTTTTTCTCCATTTGTTATTAAATGAATATGTTTATTCCACTTAAGATTACTTTGAAGAGTTATTCCTAAATATTTAGATAAATCGACTTTTTCTAATATGTGGTATTGCAATTTATAACAGTATTTGATAGGATTATTCTTTTGTGTAATGCTTAAGACGTTGCACTTATCAGGGTGGAGGTGCATCAGCCAATCCCTCTCCCATGCATCTGCTGCCGTTAGATCAGACTAGAGAAGTTCTGTATCATTTGAGTTATTTATTTCTTTGGATATAATGCTGCCATCAGCGAACAGTCTTAAAGTGCCGTGTTTCATATAATCTGTCAGGTCGTTTATGTATATGAGGAAGAGGATTGGGCCTAGAACAATACCTTGGGGGACATCGGAGGTGACAGCCACCTTATCTGAAATTTCATCCTCCAGGACTAATGTCTATGTCCTGTTATCTAGGAAGTCTGAGATCCAATAAAGATCATTGTTATTTATACCATAGTATTGTAGCTTATAGAGTAGATGTTTGTGTGCTTTGGCAAAGTCCATTATAATGAGGTCAGTTTGGATATTTTTATCTTGTGATCGGCTAATGTTTTGAAAGTATGAGATAAGCTGTGTCTCGCATGAACGCGATGATCTAAACCCATGCTAAAGGTCATACAGTTCTAAGTGGGTCATTATGGAACTAGAGACTACATGTTCAAGAATTTTACAGCAGATGCATGTTAGAGTGATAGGTCTGTAATTGATAGCATCATATTTATCTCCCTTTTTAAAGACAGGACAGACATTTGCATGTTTCCAATCAGCGGGTATTTTGCCAGAAGTCAGGGATCTATTAAACACACGTTTAAGATTTGCGCTATATTATCTTTACATTATTTAAGGACCTTTGCTTGTATTGAGCCTGGCCCTGATGCTTTATGAGGATTTATGTTGCCAAGTAGTTTGAGGATGCCAGTTTGAGAAATGGTTATATCTGTCATGTTCGGATGGGGGCTAAAGCCTTTATACTGAATAGCTGTAGACGAGGTTGGGTGAAGGCTTTCTGAAATTGGTTGTTTAAAATATTTGCTTTTGAAGATGGATCTGACTTTAGAATGCCGTTTTCTCGTAATGGTGGTATACTTGTAGATTCTGTTTTTTGGCTCTTTATATATGAAAACAGGTCCTTAGGTGCTTTATGGAAATGGGTACTGCCTTGGTCAGGGATGTCAATATTAAAAATCATATTCTCTATATATTTCCAATAGGCTGTTCTCTGATCTTTCTGGATTTCTGCCTTTAATTTCTTCAAACTACGGCTTTTCGAATGAATTGTTGCGTTTGACCAGTTTGCGCTTATATTTATTCATTTTCTTCCTGAGGTCATGTGTAATACATGGTAACTTGTTTTTCTGCTTCATTAGTTTGGTCGGTATGTTTTTAGAGATGGATTTGTGTAGATCGTTCTTAAATTTATCCCAAAGTTGATCAGTGTCTATGTTACTTTCTTCTTGTAAAAGTTCAAGGTAGGATCTGTGAAAGTCTTCTTTAATATTTTCCCAGTTTGCTTTTGAATATATGAACTTTTCCCTAGGTTTTATTTTACATCTATGGAGGGAAGCATCACAAGATGTTAGGACAATATCATGGTCAGTATATTGGTAGTATGGTCTCCATGTTTTCAATGATAGAGGGGTAACTTGTAAGGAGCAAATCGAGAATGTTGTCTTTTCTGGTTGGTGTATCTACTAATTGAGTGAGTGAATGATCTGAAGTGATACCAAGAAGCTCCTGGTACTGTTTGATATTTGGTCTACCAGGTATTACACTAGATGTATTCCAGTCAATGTTGCCAAGATTAAAATCACCACCAAGCAAAACTGATTTAGAATTAGGATTTATCTTGTTGAGTGATTCATTTAATTGTTGTAAAGAGACATCGTCATCTGGTTGTGGTCTGTCGAATGAGCAAATTATAAGTTTTCTAGAGCTTTTTATACGCCCACCTAATAAAGGTGGTCGTATATTGTCGTGGCCCTGTCCGTCCGTCCGTTCGTTCGTTCGTTCGTTCGTTCGTTCGTTTTCGTTCGTTCGTTCGTTCGTTCGTTCGTCCGTCAACATTTTGTTTGTCCGCTGTTTTCTGGGAAAACTATTTGACAGATATTAATGAAACTTCACACAAATGTTTAATGCATCAAGATCTCAAGCTGAGTTGATTCTGAGGTTCATTTGATTTTTCATTTCAGAGTTATGGCCCTTGTTATAATAAAATGCAAATAGTTTGTCCGCTGTTTTCTGGGAACACTATTTTAAAGATATTAATGAAACTTCACACAAATGTTTAATGCATCAAGATCTCAAGCTGAGTCGATTCTGAGGTTCATTGGAATTGTCGTTTCAGAGTTATGGCCCTTTTACTTAAAAATAATGCAAATACATGCAAATAGTTTGTCCGCTGTTTTCTGGGAAAACTATTTGAGAGATATTAATGAAACTTCACACAAATGTTTAATGCATCAAGATCTGAAGCTGAGTTGATTCTGAGGTTCATTGGATTTTTCATTTCAGAGTTATGGCCCTTGTCCTTAAAAAATATGCAAATAGTTTGTCCGCTGTTTTCTGGAAAAACTATTTGAGAGATATTAATGAAACTTCACACAAATGTTTAATGCATCAAGATCTGAAGCTGAGTCAATTCTAAGGTTCATTTGATGTGCCGTTTTCATTTCGGAGTTATGGCCCTTGTCCTTAAAAAATATGCAAATAGTTTGTCCGCTGTTTTCTGGAAAAACTATTTGAGAGATATTAATGAAACTTCACACAAATGTTTAATGCATCAAGATCTGAAGCTGAGTCAATTCTAAGGTTCATTTGATGTGCCGTTTCGGAGTTATGGCCCTTGTATTTAAAAAATAATGCAAATACATGCAAATAGTTTGTCTGCCGTTTTCTGGGAAAACTATTTGACAGATATTAATGAAACTTCACACAAATGTTTAATGCATCAAGATCTGAAACTGAATTGATTCTGAGGATTATTTGATTTTTCTTTTCAGAGTTATGGCCCTTGTCCTTAAAAAATAATGCAAATACATGCAAATAGTTTGTCTGCTGTTTTCTGGGAAAACTATTTGAGAGATATTAATGAAACTTCACAAAAATGTTTAATGCATCAAGATCTGAAGCTGAGTAGATTTTGAGGTTTATTTGATTTTTCATTTCAGAGTTATGGCCCTTGTTCTAAAAAATATGCAAATAGTTTGTCCGCTGTTTTCTGGGAAAACTATTTGAGAGATATTAATGAAACTTCACAAAAATGTTTAATGCATCAAGATCTGAAGCTGAGTAGATTTTGAGGTTTATTTGATTTGTCATTTTGGAGTTATGGCCCTTTTACTTAAAAAATAATGCAAATATATGCATATAGTCGTTCGCTGTTTTCTAGCAAAACTGTTTGACAGATATTAATCAAACTTCATACACATGTTTAATGCATCAAGACCTGAAGCTAAGTCGATTCTGAGGATCATTTGATTTGTTGTTTCGGAGTTATGGCCCTTGCACTTAAAAAAATAATGCAAATCTATGCAAATATGAGGATGGCCATAACTTTTCATTTGAAATGATATTTACTTCAATTTTTTTATATGGTTAAACCTTAATGTGAATTTTCACATATATTGCGGGGGTTTTGATATGTCATTGTATTCTAAAGTTAAGGTCCTTGAGCTTTGTGTGTTCGTTGCTTTGTTTGTCTGTTGTTTTCTGGGGAAACTATTAAAATTATATAAATGACACGTAACACAAATGTTTTAAGCAACAAAATTTGAAGCTGAGTTTATTTTGAGGTTCATTCAGTTTGTCTTTACAGAGTTATGGCTGTTGCACTTTACAAAAATCTGCAAAAATGAGGATTAGCTGGAACTTTTTTATTTAATAAGATATTCACTTCATTTTTTTAAAAAATAGTATCACCTTAATATGGAAATCAAGATCTGAAGCACAGATTAGAAAATGTCAACACTTATAAGGCATGTTGAATCAGAGAACGTTTGCAAGTGGGCGTATTATGTACCGTATGCGGTACTCTTGTTAATGTTGCTTCAACCATATGATCTCACAATCTGTTTACAAATCTTTACATTCGTTTGTTTAAAATTCCGTTTTTATTGCAATTAAAACTCCACCATGACTTGTACCCTTTTTATTTGGAGGCCTGTCTTTTCTATAAACAGTGTACTGGTTTGGATTAAAGAACTCAGATGAGGAAATTGAGGGATCTAAGCATGTTTCTGTCCCAATAATTACACCAGGGCACACAGAGTCAATAAGTGCATCAAGTTCCGGTCTTTTATTTTTGATTGACTGAAAGTTTAAGCAAATAACCCTTAGAGGATGGCTTTCATAATTTGATGT
The DNA here is from genome assembly GCA_963576725.1 of Azorinus chamasolen. Lineage (NCBI taxonomy): Eukaryota > Metazoa > Mollusca > Bivalvia > Cardiida > Solecurtidae > Azorinus > Azorinus chamasolen. The sequence continues at coordinate 49,846,959 of OY755246.1, read as the reverse complement.
GCAAGGTGGTTGCTTTTGTTTATTCAACTTTGGTGAAGAAGAAGAAGCAAATGGTCTACCCGGGCTGTCAAGATTAATACTAAGAGATGATAAAGAATTGCTACAAAATGATGTATTACAACAAGAGTTGGAATTTGGTAGGCCACATTTTAGGCAATGCCAAGAGAGATTACTGTTATCCATGATGTTGTATATAGTTTCAGTCATGTCAACCTTGGCAGTCGATACTTCCAAGTGACATTCTGTCCACATATTCCACAGGGCCATTTTGGGGTCTTTGGTCCAGGATTTAATTTAACTTGATTTCCTAGGATAATCTTTAGTATAAGGTGCACATTTCTGTTATTATTGGAGACGAATATTTTATGACTACGAAATTGTTTCCTGAGATGAAATATCCAGTAGTAGACGGATACGTTTTCACTGATCTGTAGACTAACTATTTGATGTATATTGTATCAAGTAATTGCTGAAAATGAAATCTGCTGACGTTACTGAGGTCCGTACAATTTTGTCAGTATTTCGGAGATCCTTTGTCTTGAGGGAGTTAGAGGCTAGATTCATGTAGATCATAAATAAAACACTTTTGCAAAACCATCTGACCGGAGTACACTCTCTCTGCTTTGACCCTTTACCTGATAAGCTAGTTTTAGATACAATCTCTTTGAATAAATCTACCGAAAAGGAGCATTAACTAGAGAAAATGAAAATTTTAGAATTTTGTAGATTGAAACCATCGTGATAAATAGAGCATTTGCTCCTATAGGAGCAAATGCTCTATTTATTACAATGGTTTCACAAAGTGACTTTTACAGAGTCGTCAAAAGTCGCCAATATGAGGGAATGGGTTAACTTGTGCATTTTCGTTCATAAAAATATTTAAATAACTGGATGGGTATGATGCATGATACGGTACAGGTTTTGCAAAATGCTCGAGAAATGCTGGTGAAGACATCACAGTACAAACACAAATGTTAGCCACAGATGAGTGTTATAATCTTCGTCCTTTGTGCTTCCGTCTCATGACGTGATTGAGCTATTTTTAGTAATCACACGTATGCATGCATTCAAATATAAAACAAAGGATATTGTTTACTTTTCTTTTCCGATTTTACTTTTCAAAAACACGACCAGTATCCATGCTTATAAAGCTTTTTAGTTGAGTCTGAGTTTGTCCTCAAGCTTTTGATTGGTCAGATTTGAGCCAAAAGCATTTGGATCTAGTATCAGTTGGAACGAGGAGATAATTTTCAGGGTAGATGGCGACACTCTGGTGTATTATTTTATAATAAGCCTTTGGCTCAAATCTGACCAATAAAAAGCTTAAGAACAAAATCAGACTCAACTAAAATGCTTTATAAGCATGGACCCCTCTAGTATCAAACAATTTGGCGTCTTATCTGGGTCCAAACTGTTTGCGCATGTAATTATTCATTAGCCAACAGCATGCTATGTTTTAAATTATCATTATTTCCCCTATACTTGTGTTATTTATTTCGCGTTGATTAACGTCCGTTCATACTCACAACAAGCTACAAATGGATGCCCCAGAGAGCGAGAGAGAGCGAGAGAGAGACACAGAGAGAGAGATGGAGATAGAGAGGGAGAGAGAGAGAGAGAGAGAGAGAGAGAGAGAGAGAGAGAGAGAGAGAGAGAGAGAGAGAGAGAGAGAGAGAGAGAGCAAATGCTCAAAGAGGTTTATCTAAAAATAGCTTATGAGGTAATGGGTCAAAGACCAATACTGATCCTTATTTGTGTTTTCGAACCATTATACGGTTTTAACTGTACTCCGATGCACCGAATGATCTCGGCGGCGAATTAGGTTCTATAGTGTTTGAAATCATTCTACTCACATCACCGGGAAACTTTATGTACATGTAAATTGGGAGTACACTCAAAAGCCCCCCCCCTATCAAAGCCCCCCTATCAAAAGCTCCAATCAAAAGCCCCCTATCAAAAGCCCCCCCTATCAAAAGCCCCCCTTCAAAGTGTAGATCCAGATCACGAGGTTTCCATTGAACACAGTGTAGATCCATATCACGAGGTTCCCTAAGGAGCCTTAAGGCTTGGATCTACACTGTTTGTCTATGCGCTGAACACATCCTGAATACAGTACAACTCCACTAAAAGCACTTAGCACCAGTGACCTGTGTGTTCTTCTCTATTTACACTGAACAAAGTGTAGATCCATATCACAAAGTTCCCTATGGAGCCTTAAGGCGTGGATCTACACTGTTTGTCTATGTGCTGAACACATCCTGAATACAGTACAACTCCACTAAAATTTTAAAGCACTTAACATCCATATGATCTTCTTTCAAAAACTTATTCAGAAAATTCGGAAAATTCAATTATTGTATGTGTAGTATATAAGTAATATTTAATTATTTACTATAAACATGTAAATCAATTTAAAATCAAATACAGTTTAATACTGCCTGAATGAGCTGCATTGTCAGTTTAAAAATACAATGTATTACATGTACATAGTGAAATAATTATTACATAGTCAAATTAACATCACTATAAAGTAACTATATATAATTAATAATAAGTGTTTAAGAAATAATTTACAAGGTTCACTATACTCACTAACATCTCCACCTAACTTAATTTGACAAAAAATATTGTTGATTCTTAAATATAAAATAAAAATAAAGTTTTAAAAAGTGAACTTAATGCATATGTTTTCATCAGGGGGGGGACTTTTGTAACACTTGACCATTTAAGGGGGGGGGGGGGCTTTGATAGGGAGGCTTTTGTCAAGGGGGGCTTGTGTAGGGGGGGCGGGGGGGGGGGGGCTTTTGATTGACACTCGTAAAATGCAATACATAAATAATTCAATCACGCATGTTGATAAATTTCTTTACGTTGTGAAATATTCCTCGAAAATACATAACGCTAGCATATCATCTGATTACATGTAGCTATTTGTGTACATGACAAAATTAATGAAACACCGCAGATGCGCCTGACCACTCATGTGTGTGTGTTGAAACAAGTGTTGACTAAGTTCATATGATACATGTATTGGATTAACCACCACAACACTATACATGTCAGCCTAGCTGATTTATAAAAGATCACGCGCAGTAACTTAAAAGCATTTTTATGGAATCTTTATTAATGTCGATCAGTTTTATAATTGGCAAAATGTCAGTTTTTATAGAGGATACTGGGTTGTCGGTCGGTTAGTCGGTCGGTCAGTCTATCAGTTTAGATGGTCTGTCTGTCTGTCTGTCGGTCGGTCGGTCTGCCTGTCAGTTGAGTTGGCCTGTCAGTTGAGTTGACCGGTAGATTGATCCGCCTGTCAGTTGAGTTGGTCAGTCAGTTGATCGGTTTGGCTCCAGGCTGTGGAGTTCGCTGTGTAATAGTTAGCCTTGTTACGATCAGTGGAATATTTATCCCTCCCTAACTTCTGATTTAACCTACGTACAATACATTTATATATTCCAAACGGAATACAGAAACACCTCTCTATAACGGCCTCTAAATTGTGTTAACTAGTTGGTATATAGGGCAGGTGGCTGCTTAAAGCAATGTGGAAGTAAAACAGAACGCTCCAACAGGAGCGTTCTGTTTTACTTTCACCTTGCTTTAAGCAGCTACCTGCATTTAACTCAATATACTTGATGTAAATTAGTGGCCGTTATAGAGAGGTTTTACTGTACATACTTGTATCTGGCTTGTATCTATGTAAAATAGATATTGCCAGAATGTGTTTATTGATATACAAATTAATGCACATGAATGTGTGTAGCAAACTGCTGCAACAGGTTTGATGACAGTTTGATCAATATTGACACAACAAACAAAATAAACTGAAAATGCGTATATGTCTACTTTTGGACGTACTTATTTTTGTATGTATTACCCATTTACTCTATAAATAGTCATGTATGAAATAATGAAATAATGACATCATGAATATTAATTAAAAGTGTTACAGTATAATCTCTCTATAACGACCATTAAATTACATAAATTATTTTGTGTTAAAGGCAGGTGGCTGCTTAAAGCAAGGTTAAAGTAAAACAGGAGCGTTCCATTTTATTTTCACCTTGCTTTAAGCAGCCACCTGCCCTAAATACCAACTAATTAACACAATTTAGTGGTCGTTATAGAGAGGTTCTACTGTATTACAATAGCACTTTAGCACTGGAAGTTTTGGCCAGGTCAGAAACAGAAGAATCATTATATGTATTATGTAATGACCAAACAGATCAGACCCTGATCTGACCACTCCTACGGTAGCCGTTTGATCTGGATCAACTCCTGCTTGAGGCATTTAAATGAAGAAAAGGGTTAAAACCAAGGCGAATGGATAGAAACATAGAAAAGCATATGTTTATTTAATGCAAGGCAATACAGTAAAACCCCTCTAAACCGGACATTAAATTTGGTATAAATATCGGTCTTGGAGACAGGTGGCAGCTTCATGCAGGGTGAAAGTCATGCAGAAAGCTCCTAGAGGAGCTTTCTGCATGACTTTCACCCTGCATGAAGCAGCCACCTGCCTAAAAGTATCTAAATTCTTCTCTACTAGAATTCCGGTTTAGAGGGTTTTTACTGTAGTGATATAGAACGATCCTATAGGAGCTGTTTGTATCACTTTTGTCCTGCAATTAGCTACCGCCACTTTTACAAAAGTCAGAATTAGATTTCTTCTCTGTGGTTGTATTAGCGAGACTTTACTGGGTAACGTTTCTTCAAAATAAGATAAAACATAATTATAGTTCACCCCAGTCCCGCTATGAAAACCTATCAGCTTGGTGTTGGACCTGATGCGAGTTTTACTATTTACGATTCGATCAAGATTTGAGGAATCATTACAGAAACTTCTGAACAAGTGTCAAACAGCTTGGATTCTAATGAGACACCGGGTTACTCAGCGTCTCATCTGGATCAAAGCAGTTTGAAAACGCGACTAAAGTCGCATTAGGTGGGATAAGAATGAACCAACCAACCGAAACTCACCTTAAGCGATGCTAAAAGAAGACTGTATATATCTTTCAATCATGATTTGTAAAACCTGCGCCCTATTTGCGACACATTATTTCAACCCAGTGATGGATGAAAAGTACAAACATGAAACATACAAACTGAAAGATAGACTGGGATTTGAACACGGAAGTTTGGGTTTCAAATCATGGTATCTGCAACTACACAGCAGAGGGATGGGGAGATGGAGGGAGAGAGGGAGGGAGAGAGAGAGAGAGAAAGAGAGAGACACACAGAGAAAGACACAAACCGAGTCAAAAAGAGACATAGACAAAGAGAGACAGAGAAAGACAGACAGACAGACAGACAGGGAGAGAGTGAGCGAGAGAATGAATGAGAGAGAGAGAGAGAGAGAGAGAGAGAGAGACAGAGAGACAGACAGAGAGAGAGAGAGAGAAATTTTCCGTCATATTAGTACATCCGTCGAGACAGTTCATGATGTGTTTGTTATCTTATTGCTTTTTAGAATTTTTAGAAGTTCTGTAAATCTAGGTGGTTGCTTAACCCTTTCCTTTTTATAAACGTGTTTTCACGCATCTGCAAACAGGGTAGAGGATCCGTCTGATCAGGGTCTGCTCTGTTTGCTAATGGAACTTGATAAATATGTTTCTTTAATTTCTAAAAAGACTACAATTTTCGACTTTCATATTTTATGATAACTATTTGGCCATGAATATTCAGTAGGTATACGTTTGCCTGGTAGTAAGCTATCACGTGTATTTCAAACCCTGGATTATACATCTCTTTTTGGGTTTGCACTAGAAGGGTTTAACCCGTTACTCCATAAATATGTCTTCCTACGCCTTTGTAAACAGTAGACCCAGATCAGACGGTCCCTGCAGGAGGCGCCTGATCAGAGGCTGCTGTTTTTGCCTATGGTAAGATATACAGTAAAACCTCTCTATAACGGCCGCTAAATTACATCAAGTAGTTTGTGTTAAAGGCAGGCGGTTACTTAAAGCAAGGTGAAAGTAAAACAAAACGCTCCTATAGGAGCGTTCTGTTTTACTTTCACCTTGCTTTAAGCATCCACCTGCCCTAAATACCAACTAATTAACACAATTTAGTGGCCGTTATAGAGAGGTTATACTGTAGATATGTTTCTGCAGTTTCTGTCATGATCAACTATACCTGTGCTCATGTGCTATTATAACCATTAATTAACATTATATTAATTGATTAATATCTAATTAATATTTAGTATGTCATCATTTCTTCAGGGAACATTCGTGGATTAAAGGGTTAATGTATGCACGTATTCTTCACACGTGTGACAAATCCGTTCGTGTGAAAATTACAGTTCAACACCTTTGAATCGTTTGAAACAAAAAAGTTTGAATTACGAAATGTAAATGCTCGTTTAATCCTTTCCCTCATAAAGATGCCTTTTACACATTTGCAGACATATTAGACCCAGACCAGACAGCTCCTGAACGAGCTATCCGATAAGGTTCTACTCTGATTGTTTGTGGAAATTTATCGATCTGATTTTACAGTTTCAATCATGGTGAAAACATCCTTTCCATGTTCCGTTATATTGCTTCTTTCCATAGATATTAATGGGATGATAATATCTTGAATAAATGTCAAACAGTGAACGTTTTGAGAGATACTTATGCCACTGTACAAAATCGCTCGGTGCGGCTGATTATCTATTTTTTCCCACAAAACCTTTCTATACTATAAAATCTCGATTATTCGAACACTAAGATACATATTACCATATGCAGGTGACAGGTTAATGCATGGTGAAAGTCATGCAGCAAGCTCCTCTAGGAGCTTTCTGCATGACTCTCACCATGCATTAAGCCCATTTTGTCTACTTCCCATTTCGTCTACTTCCCATTTCGTCTACTATTTTGGCATTTGTTCCCATTTCGTCTACTCCTAAACCCCATAAACCCCTAAAGTAACTTCCCATTTCGTCTACTTCCCATTTCGTCTACTATTTGGCATTTGTTCCCATTTCGTCTACTCCTAATTTTACACACTTTCCCATTTCGTCTACTGCTTATATTTTTATGTCTTTGATCAATATTATATTATCTTCACATCAGGCAAAGTTCACGCATTTTAGGACTTTTTAATATCAAGTTATACTTTTTTTTGGTTTATCTTGACCTAAATTATTGATCTGGATCAAAACCCAAAACAGTTTTCTGTAGGAGATTTAAGATTCAACTTAATTTAATGCAATTTAAAAAAACAAAAAACAAGAAACCACTTCAGCCAATCAAGGAAAATGATCATCATCTAAACTTTTGATCTGGGTCCAAACCCAACTGGCGTAAGGCATGGTAATGCTTAAGACAACTGTGAAAACATGATCATGCAATGGCCCAACTGATATAAGTCATGGTAATACTTAAGAAAACATGATTATGTAATCCCCTATCCCCTACAGTGATCGGTGTCAAAAATACTACTGTGGATTAAGTCTGCTGCCCCAAAAAGCATCTTCAATATTAAAAAAAATATATAGAAATTTATGAAAACACGTTAAAAAGTCCTAAAATATCTGAATCTTGTATGATATTAATAAAATAACAGAGTAAATATAACTTAATTATAACAGTAGACGAAATGGCAACAGGGTAAAATTTTAGAGTACTGTTGATTAACCGCATTCCCGTCATCTGCGCCATGACTCGCATTTGCAATCAACTTGGATCCAGATCAGACGCCGAGTTTCTCGGCGTCTCATCTGGATCCAAACTGTTTTTGACACCCAAAAGATCGATTTCGGATCCAAACTGTTTGACACCCAAAAGATTGATCGAAATCGAAGTAATCAAAATTCCACCAGATCCAAATTTGATCAGACAGTGGGACAAGGGTTGACACTAGGATAAATGAGGAGTGTTTCAAAAAAATCACGCGCATCTTGCGTTAGGTGAATTCCCATAACATTAAGTATTGTTAAGAAACTGCTCGACAGTTTTAACCCTTCTCCAAAGTGTCTATAATGCCAATGAGGTTTACATGTTCAACTGTGACGTAATCTAGCCACCCGTCTGGGTCTAGATGTGGTGCCAATAACTATCACGGGGTTATACATGTTTGCGTGTCAATACTAATTCGAAAGAACTGTACATGTAACGTGATAGAAGGTGACATTTACATGTACAGAACGGCAACCAAGTTTATTAGACCTTTGCAGACTGTGTAGACCCAGATGAAAGGGCTACTGAGGGAGCCCTTTGATCAGGGTCTGTGCACACTGTTTGTAATAAAATTCATTTTCGTCAGTGATGAAATCCAGTATAAATTTTGTTTAATTGATATGCAGAAAGGGATTTGATTTGTCATCAGATCAAGTGTTACATGTAAACCGCAAAATACATTTACAAGCAATGTGAAGAAATCCAGGCACTTATTTCGAGGTATTTCGTCAGATTCAAATTGTTATATTTGATAATCATAATCATATGATATGGAAGGACATAGAGACGTATTTTCAACCAGAACAATTCATGTTTTGACCACAATCGTCCACAGACCACGAGAATGGTACGGTGCTCCTTCTCCGTTAGTCTGTAGTCAGTTGACACGGTGCATGCCTGGCTGGCGTTCAGAATAAACCAAAGATTCGCCTGTCTGAATACAGATCATACAAAATTTTAATGCCTTTGCAAACAGAATAGATCCAGATCATGCAGGAAATAATGACATCGTGAATATTAGATGATTTTCTATCATATCACATGAGCATGGGAATTTGTAACTATGGCAGAAGTTAAACAAAACATCTTTATATTATTCCAAAAGCAAATAGCAGACCCTAATCATACATGTACTGCTGCTACAAGGGCCATTTTATCTTGGTCTGCTCTGTTTGCAAAGGCATACAAGGCGTATATATGGAACAAAGGGTTAATACGGTACAATTAACATAGAAATCCCTGGATAACTATCATCTTGTACGAACCCCTTTCCCTGTTCTATTTTTATTTCAAATTTGAATACCTACTGAATATTCATGAACAAAATAGTTATAACGAAATATGGAAGGTGGAACATTATAGCCATTTTAGAAACTAAACAAAAATATCTATCAAATTCCAATAGCAGACAGAGTAGACCCTGATCTGGGTCTACTCTGTTTGCAAATGCGTGAAAACATGCTTATATGAGGGCAAAGGGTTAAACTACTGGATGATTAACCTTTTCCCAGTAAGAAATAATGACCTCATACATATTTATCAGCTGATTTTTTTTATAATAGCAAATATGCACATGATGTTTTGGTATAGGTGGAAACTGAGTGAGAATTAGTATACATGTACTTTCGTTAACAAACAGAGCAGACCCAGATCCCATAGGAGCCGTCTGATCTGGGTGTAGAACCTACTCTGTTTGCAAATGCGCGAAAAAGTGATTAACTGAGGGAAAGGGTCTACCCTTTATCAAGTGACTATCCATGTATAGTAATGAATCAATTTTAATCACTTCGCTGTCAATCATCTTTTTTCTACTTGATACATTGTCCTCTGCTACAAGTTTTAGAGCGGGTGTTTCTTAACCCATTCCCTCCTATTGACGCATTTTGACGCCTCTGTAAAAGTCATTGTTTGAAACCATTGCGATAAAAAGAGCATTTGCTCGGCGTCTGATCTGGTTCCAAACTGTTTGCATAACTATATCTAAGACTTGTCTTCATGGGGCTGGATGAGGTTAATTAGTTTAAGTCTTTTTTTGGACAAAATATAGTTTGGCCATAGCAGAAACTGTAAAAAAAATAAATCATATCTATATATAATACATGTACCACAGTCGGACCGAACATAACTTGACCAAACGGCTCCTATAGAACCATCTGATCTGGGTCTACTCTGTTTGCAAAGACGTTGAAATGGCGTCTCTATCTGGGTCTATGCTTATAAAACTTTTAGTTGAGTCTGAGTTCGTTCTCAAGTTTTTGATTGGTCAGATTTGAGCCTCTGGCTCAAATCTGACCAATCAAAAGCTTGAGAACTCAAATCTGACCAATCAAAAGCTTGAGAACGATCTCAGACTCAAGTAAAAAGCTTTATAAGCATGGACCCAGGTATAGAGATAAGCGACAAAGACTTAGATTTGAGAATGGCCTTTATAGAGAGGTTTAACCCTTCACCTCATGAATATTCATGTAAGAAATAATGACATCATGAATATTTATAAGCTGAAGTTTTATAATGACGCATGTTCATATGTTGACTTAGTATTAATAGAAACTGTAGAGTCAGATCTATTATAATTTCATATGTGGACGCAGCAGACGCTGCACACACGGCTCCCACATGAGACGTCTGATCTGGAGTCGTGTAAATATCGTCGATATATATGCGGGAAAGCGTTAATCAACACACCGTCTAATGAGAAACCGCTGTGGAGGCCGCTTTATGGAGAACTTTTGTGACAACCCCATGCCTGTTCAAATGTGGACCTGATGCCAATTTGACTACTTAGATTAGATAAAGATTTTGTGAAATTATTGACCGAGTGTCGAATAGCTTTTGCAAAATCTGAGTCAGGTCGCGGATAGTTGATAAAAATTCCAACCAGCCTACACAAAAGATTAGGGTTTATCAATATTTTACTGTTATCATGTTGAACAATTAAGACTTTTCCCCTAAAGAACATTAACCTATGAATTTATCAATTCATGAATATTCATTATCAAAAGGTAATTTTTCAAGGGGAATTTTTGCCTTGGATAAAAAAATGTAGTATTTGGTCTATATAATTTTATAAGCAACCAGAGCAGACCCTGAGTAGACGGCTTCTTAAGGAACCGTCTGATCTGCCTCTACTCGTTTCGAAAAAAAACGGCTATACGAGGTAAATCGCTACAAGCAATGTAGATGTAAATTTGAAACGGATCTACACCGTTTGACATGCAGTGTTTGGCCTGGTGTCTTTTAATACCACACACACAGCCCTTTGCTTGACACATCACATAGAGTAAAATCTCGATTATTCAAACGCTAAAATTCGTATTGTTATAGATCTTTAAGACAGGTGGCATCTTAATGCATGGTGACATTTGCATCCCTCCAGGGACATTCTGCATGACTTTCACAATGCATTAAGTCGCCACCTGCCTAAATGGATCTAAATTCTTCTATACAGAACATTCGAATAATCGAGATTTTACTGTACATGTACAGTCTTTTTCCAGAGAGCCTTTGCAAACAGCTTGGATCCAGGTAGTACACCAAGACAAGCGACGACTCATCAGGATCCAAGCTGTTTAACCCTTTCCCTGTTCTGTATTTAGGCCAAATTTCAATACCTACTGAACATTCATTAACAAAATAGTTATAAAGAATAATGGAAGGTGGAACATTGTAGACATTTTAGAAAGCAAAGAAACAGATCTATAGAATTCTATTAGCAAACAGAGCAGACCCTGATCAGACGGCTCCTCTAGGAGCCGTCTGATCTGGGTCTACTCTGTTTGCAAATGCGTGAAAAACACGTTTACATGAGGGATAGGCTTAACAGTCTGTTATACAAGGAACCCCAGAATAAGTAGCTAACTTCACACCCAGTTACATGTAACCCATTCCCTCATATTGACGCCTTTTGACGCCTCTGTAAAAGTGACCTTTTGAAACCATTGTAATAAATAGAGTATTTGCCCCTAATAGGAGCAAATGCTCTATTTATCACAATGGTTTCAAAAGTACACCATTCTAAGTTCTTTTTGCAAGTAAATGCTCCTTTTCGGTAGATTTATTCAAAGAGGTTAGGTCTAAAATAGCCTATGGTGTAATGGGTTAAGTTATATAGAAGTCTGAACGGATCTAAAGTAAAGTAAACAATACTCCATGCCAAAGTCTGAGCAGTCATCATTTCTGAGAACAATATGATAAACGTTAAGTCAGGACGTTTAAGTTCAAGGTTAACCCTTTACCTGTTGAATATTCATGTAAGCAATAACAACATCATTAATATTTCAAGGAATGTGTTTGCTTTGACAAAAACTATAAAATCAAATCTAAACCAAGTCAAAAGCAAACAGAGCAGACACTGATCAGACGGCTCCTATAGGAACCGTCTAATCTGGGTCTTCTCCGTTTGCAAATGCGTGAAAACAAATTTATATCAAGAACAGAGTTAATGGGAAGAATTGAGAGCTTCTCTATCTGATTTGATCTGGTCCATATATTTTAATATAACAGTAGAAACGATGGTAAGCGAGCACTCAATGAATAGCCATTAGTGTCCCTAAAAGCAGGTGGCTGTTAAGTGCAGAACCAAAAAATGCAGAAAACTCATAGAGGAGCTTTCTGCATAACTTTCATCCTGCATCAAGCTACCTCCTGGCTTTAAGATCCTAAATTATGCATCTTTTAGGTGGGGCACATTAGGGTGGGTTTGCTGTAGAGAAATATGTGCATCAAATGCAAAACCAAATCGTCGAAATCATTGACTGTTAAAATCTACTTTTAGCGCAAGAATGTACATTGTATGGTTTAGTTTTTGAAGGTCAGGCGAGGAGATACATTTAGCTTATTGCTTGGTGAATGAATAATGGTGTCTTCCTAGATACAATTAGTTCAAACTTATTAGGCTATCCGCGACCTGACGTGCATTTGCAAACAGTTTGAATCTAGGTGAGACGCGGATTAATAATCATCACCACCACCACCACCGTCATCATCATCATCATCATCATCATCATCATCATCATCATCATCATCATCATCATCATCATCATCCTCCTCCTCCTCATCATCATCATCCTCATCATCATCATCATCATCATCGTCATCATCATCGTCATCATCATCATCATCGTCATCATCATCATCATCATTATCATAATAATAATCATCATCATCATCAAAATCATCGTCAGCATCATCATGCTGCTCATTAATATTACCCTGAGACAATCAAGGCAAGCACGTTGTAAATCCATATCACTCTGTGACAATCGAAGCAAGTATGCTGCACATCCACCATTACCAAGAAACAATCTAAGCAAGCACGCTGCACATCCACCATTACCCAGAAACAATCTAAGCAAGCACGCTGCACATCCACCATTACCCAGAAACAATCTAAGCAAGCACGCTGCACATCCACCACTACCCAGAAACAATCTAAGCAAGCACGCTGCACATCCACCATTACCCAGAAACAATCGAGCCAAGCACGCTGCACATCCACCATTACCCAGAAAAATCGAAGCAAGCACGCTGCACATCCACTATTACCCAGAAACAATCGAGGCAATCACGATGCACATCCACTATTACCCAGAAACAATCGAAGCAAGCACGCTGCACATTCCTGTAACATAGAGGCAATCGGAGCACGCACGCTGTACACCGACCTTACCAAGAAGCAGTCTAAGCAAGCACATTGCATTTGATACCATTACCAAGTATACCAATACCAAGAGGCAATCTACGCAAATACGCCGCACATTACCATTACCAAGAGGAAATCGAAGCAAGCACGCTGCACACCGACTTTATCCAAAGTCAATCGAAACAAGCACGCTGCATATCCGCATTACCCGGAAGCAATCGATGCAAGTACACTGCACACCCGCATTACCCAGAGTTAATCGAAACAAACACGCTGCACATCCGCAGTACCCGGAGTCAGTCGATGCAAGAAAGCTGCACATCCGCATTACCCAGCGGCAATCGAAGCAAGCACGTTGCACATCCGCATTACCCAAACACGTTGCACATCACCTTGAATTTATTTTAGTTCCTGGTTAATACACGGCCATATAAATGTACAGTAAAACTATATTCCAGACATAACTCAATTTACATTAAACCATGCTAATCCAAACTTTACGTAAATACACTGGATAACTTAATAAGTAGAACCCCTCTAATGCGACCACTTAATGAATAAACATGGCTGTCGTTATAAGCATGTGGTTGCTTAATGCAGGGAAAAGTAATACAGAAAGCTCCTCTAGGAGCTTTCTGCATTACTTTTGTCCTGCATTAAGCTACCACCTGCCTCTACCACCCAGAATTATACCTATTTTAGGTGGTCGCATTAGCGGGATTTTACTGTAATTGTGCAGTGTGAAACTATAATAGAAATTTCCAGTTCTGCTCGATTTTCATCCTATATTAAGAACGATAATTATACATGTACTTCTTTCAGTGTTCGAGTTATTGTAGGTACATGTATCGCAGTTTGGTATGAGCTGGGATCGAACTCGAACTACGTCTAACAACAATAAATTTGATTTCGCAAGTTACATTCACCATGGAAACGTGAAGAAAATGAATCCATTTAAAATGTATATCGTTCAGGTAAAAACACACGTATAATGGAATGTGAAGGATGCGACTTTATGTCACAAAATTGCAAGCATATACATGCATCTCGCAAATTTCGTAGAAAATGGACAATATATGACTGTGCTGTGTTAAAATGTGATCTGGTCCAGAGGGTGAAAACCTGTTTGCTTGACTCAAGCATTTGACTGAGCAAGCTGAATATTGCCATACAGTGCTAGTTACTGAACTTTATACTGTGTTGAGATTTATCTCCCGATTACCGAATCCTTGTCGACAACAAATTATTCAGAAGAACAGACAAATGTGCATACTCAGATACTAAAATTGCCATGTCTCCACCGATCCCAATGTTGTTACATGTACCACTGTTTTGGAATCGTCTCTTCGAGACTTTTCTAAAGAGTAGTCACAACATAGGGTTTGGTGGAGAAATAAAAGAGTTATATTTGAAAATGTTTTAACACATTCCCTCCTAGTTTGCGCCTCCGTTAAAGTCAGATTTTGAAATCATTGTGATAAATGATATTTATCACAATGGTTTCTAAACTATACAATTCTTAAAGTTTCCTTTTCGCTATTAAATGCTCCTTTTTGGTAGATTTATTCAAAGAGGTTGGGTCTAAATATAGTCTAGGAGGGAATGAGTTAATTTAGCACATCAAGTTTCTTCATTTTTGTTCCGAAATACGAATCACAGTAACAAACAGTTTGGTTCCTGAGCCGAAATATCGGCGTCGCGTCTGGATTCTAAACTATTTGCGTGGGTCATTTTCACTTATAACATCGTACCTGTTTAATGGGTTTTTTTGTTGTTTTTTTAAACCCCAAACATTTTCACGTAGTGCCGAGTGGCCTCGACCAAGACCAGACACACGTATCTGACGTCTGATTTGGATCCACGTAAATTGTATAGTTTTACTGCATACGATGTTGGTACACAGCTCGACACATTACAATGTACATATTAGTTCGAGATAACAGTAGTTCGAGTTATCCGATTTCTAATATCGACAATTTCTCAAGTTCACAGCTTAATGCAGGTCTACAGTAATGCTGAAAGCTCCTGGCTCATTATTTCCTACATGAATATTAATGGAGTAAAAAGCTACACTGAACATTTCTAAATTGTCTAGTGACGTGCAAATAGTTGAATTCTTTCGCTGCCATAGATTTTCGTCTGCAAATTATCTCGCCTGCTAGCATTTTCATTTGTTCAGGTTCCACCCGGCTTCTTTCAAAACCATTTCCACACCAACAAACAGTTTGGATCCTGATGAGACGTCGAGCTACCCGGTGTCTCATCTGGATTCAAATTCTTTGCATAGGTCCTCACAGATGCGACATAGGTAGCGAAAGAGCTAGCCGTCTATAAGTAATACGCATTTTAACCATTCTCTTGCTGAATTTTAAAATACATGTCTCCTTCTATACCCATGCCCTGTTGTATAATTACATATATCTTCACTGTGTACAAGTATTTCGCTGTGCAATCACTGCTGTGGAGTGCACTGATTGCACAGTCAACTTGTGAATAGTGCAGACCCTGATGAGACAGCTCCTGCAGGAGCTGTCTCATCTGGGTCTACACTAGTTACAGGTAGGTATATTGACGTGAATAGCAAGCGAAGGGTTAATACACTTCAGTTTTATAGCTGTCGATTTGGCTTGGGTGATAGGTTTTATTTCACTATAGCGATTTCAGATAATTCATTTACATTTTCCCTGTTCTATGTTTATTTCAAATGTCGATACCTACCTGAGCTACATATAAAGGTGCGTTATCCAAATACTAAAATCGTTATTACTCCACCAAACCCTATACTGTGATCACCTTTTAGAATCGTCTAGAAGAGACGGTTCTAAAGAGTGGTCACAGTATAGGGTTCGGTGGCGAAATAAAGGAGCTATTCTGAGTATTCACAGACAAAACAGTTACATGTATAACACTATATGGAGCTCGGATCATTGTAGCCATTTAAGAAGCTAAATAAACAGATCTGTCAAATTACATTAGCAAACAGAGCAGACCCTGATCAGACGGCTCCTGTAGGAGTCGTATGATCTGGGTCTTCTCTGTTTGTAGATGCGTGAAAATGCATTGTTTATATGAAGGAAAAGGTTAACACTTAACCTTATACAGACGCCTGCTCACACCTTTGCTAACATGATAGACCAGATCAGACGGATCCAATAGGAGCCGTCAGATCAGGATCCGCTCAATTCCCTTAGGGTCCAGTCCCACTAGGCCTTATGACCCCTTAAGATATGTTTATGATTGCTACCGACCTCTGGTCGCCGATATACGTACGAAGGTCGCACGACAAGTCAATGTCAATCGCGGGTGGTCTTCAGTAATCGTTGGTAATCGTTTCCAACCGTGCGACCAATTTCAGTCGTAGAGAGGTTGTTGATCATGTACAACAACCTCAGGGCCCAGTCCCACTAGGCATACGACCACTTATGACCTGTTTACGATTTCTAGCGACTTCTTTTCGCCGGTATTCGTGCGATTATCGCACGACAAGTCACTGGTAATCGCGGGTGGTCTTCAGTAATCGT
The DNA here is from genome assembly GCA_963576725.1 of Azorinus chamasolen. NCBI lineage: Eukaryota > Metazoa > Mollusca > Bivalvia > Cardiida > Solecurtidae > Azorinus > Azorinus chamasolen. The sequence continues at coordinate 49,830,133 of OY755246.1, read as the reverse complement.
TGGTAACCGTTTCTTGTCGTGCGACCAATTAAAGTCGCAGAGAGGTTGTTGATCATGCACAACAACCTCTTTACGATCGAACTGGTCGCCGGTATAAGTAACCTTAGAGGGTTTTAGCTAATCGTGCGATCGTCGTACGAAGGTCTCCTACAATATTTAACTGGTCGTTGGTGATCTTCACCACAATCGTACGACTATCAGCGACCTTTCTACAATTACCTACGACTGTCGTGCGATTACCGGCGACTGCCTAAAGATTATCCGCGACTAGGCATAGATCACGTGACCACACAGCAGGTCGGAAGTGATCGTGAAACCTTCGTACGAATATCGTACGAATACAAGTGACTTGACGCACGATCGTCAACAACCTGTCTTAAAGTGGTCGCAGATGGGTCTCCAATGTGACTGCGAATCATGTTTTGGTTTCAGAGGTCTCAGAGGTCGCCGGTGGTCTTTAACGATCGCAAACGCTATATAGTGGGACTGTAGCCTTATGAAACTGAATGGTTACTGCATATCGTGTTATACTTTTGTATTATAAATCCTTATTCTGCTTTGTGCAAACGGACGGGCATTGCAAACAACCTGGATCCAAATTTATCACCGAGTAACTCCGAAGTCTCACCAGGATCGAAGCTGTTTGACACCCGGTCAATGATATCTCGCCCAGGATCTAAATTAAGTAAATAAAGCAACATATCAGAGCATAACCCATTCCCTCATAGACTATTTTTAGACCCAACCTCTTTGAATAAATTTACCGAAAAGGAGCATTTATTAGAGAAAAGGAAACTTTTAGAATTGTGTATCTTTGAAACCATTGTGGTAAATAGAGTATTTGCTCCTATGGAGCAAATGCTCTATTTATCACAATGGTTTCAAGAAGTGACTTTTACAGAATCGTTTTAAGGCGTCATTGTGAGGGAATGGGTTAAACGAACATGATTTTCCACGGTAGGATAAGAGTAAGATTGCCTCCGAGATTTTGTAAACCGTGTAAATATACACTAGCCAAGGCCAGTTTGACTTGACGTCTGATCATGGTCTACACTATTTGTCAAGCGGTATGATAAACATCTGTGGGCACTGATGGACGGTACAGACACTTGCCTTGCTAACTTGGGGTCTTACATGTATGTGTACAGTAAAATCCGTGTTAACCATTTACATCATAAATACACGTTTAAACGCCTTAGCGATCAAAGTAGACCCAGATCAGACGGATCCTGTATGAGTCGTCTAATTAGGTCTGCTCTGTTTGCTGAATGAATAATATAGATACGATTTTACAGTTTCTCACGCTACCAAACAATCCTGCTTTCATATGCTATTTTAAATCTCAGCTGACATGTGTTCATGATGATATTACAGTAAAACCTCACCAATACGACCACCTAAAAGATGTTTAATTCTGGGTGTTAGATGCAGGTGGTGGCTTACTGCAGGACAACAGAAATGCAGAAAACTCCTTTAGGAGCTTTATGCATTTCTTTTGGCCTGCATTAAGCAACCATCTGCTTATAAAGATAACCATGTTTATTCATTAAGTGGTCGCATTAGAGGGGTTCTATTGTATTTCTTACATTTATATACACTTTTTTTATTAAAAGGTTAAGAACCTGTGAAAAAGCAGGAAATTAAAGAAAAATCATTTGGAGTTTTTGCATTGTAAGTAAATGGTCTGCCGGGCACCAGTCGCTTCTTCGCTTCAAGCATTTCCGGGTCACGAAAAATCATGGCTGGCCGAATGTTGACAGCCGCGGGTTGTTTCGAAAACTCTTCAGTTTCGTAGAACCGGTAGTAACTTTGAGGTTGACATCGATAGTAAGTTTAATGGTTATGTTAGTTTTATTGAATGAGAGTGGAAAACGGACCATATTATGAGATCTAGTGTGACTTTCGATGTCATCAGTGGTGAAAATGTGCATGTATGTGTCGGTAGTGACTCGGTCGACTAAATCTAAGCTGGAGTTTATCGTCTCAAAACAGTAATTTTTCGGCTTGTGATCGGCAATCAATGGTGTGTATTTGAAAGACTGGACATTTCTGCGTGCATTGACTCATATTTGATTGAAATCGAGCGGAAATTGACGTCGTAACAAGACGCGGAATGTAGTTGGTGCATTTTTTCTGCCACTTTGGACCATTTAGTTACATACCTTTATATAGTAATATACTATACGAAAAAAAAACTTATTTTTTCATTTTTTTTAAATTTTTTTATAATGTCAAGTTATGATGTCTAAACGTATTTGAAGGTATTTATAAGCAGTATTAAATTTTGTGAAATGGCCACACGCCTAGCACCTATGTCTCATCCCTGAGCATATGTATCCAATGGCAAGACAGGAGTCAGGATGGAGATGAAATGCGGTGCAGTGGGTGACCAACAGTGACCGTTGTCAATGTGCCCTCATCGAGTTCCAGGTCACGATGCTGAGACCACCATGTGCCCGTTGAACCAGCAAGACTGGTTTCCTCCGGGTAGCTAGCCGGAACCAGACTTTGAGGATTTGAGTTTGGAGTTGCCCTTTTCCTAGACAGGTAGCCTTACAGGGCTATCAGTACCTGTCCACCGAAGCCTTTAACGTCATGGCTTAACATAAACTCATGCTATAATCAAAAGTAAACTTCCAGAAAGTAAGCAGTATTGTTTCAAGATCAGATGCAGATTCACACGGTGTCTTATCTAGATCCGTGCTAATTTCTTTTTAAGTTTCATGAGATGACGATGTTTCCCTACAAGTTAATCAAATATTTCACTTTGACCTATTATTTTACCCCTGAATCTTTAGCCCTTCGCCTGCTGTTCACGTCAATATACCTACCTGTAAATAGTGAAGACCCAGATGAGACAGCTCCTGCAGGAGCTGTCTCATCAGGGTCTGCACTATTTACAAGTTGATTGTGCAACCAGTGCACTCCACAGCAGTGATTGCACAGCGAAATACTTGTACATTGTACACAGTGAAGATATATGTAATTATACAGCAGGGCATGGATAAAGAAGGAGATATGTATTTTAAAATTCAGCAAGAGAAGGGTTAAACCCTGATCAGACAACTCCTATAGGAGATGCCTGGCCCGTGTCTACTCTTTTTACAAAGGCGTTAAAAGGCGTGTATATCAAGTGAAGGGTTAAATCCTCACCCTATACAAAGAAAGCAACCCCGAATTATCTACAACAAAGTGAGTGAGTTGGGTTTTACGATACTGCGACTCTAAATAGGTCATATAGCGCCGATGAATGATGATATGACATGATGATGATAGATGATATCAGGAAGAGGATTTCGGCTAAACCTTATATGCTGCAAAGTAGCGCATGGTATCAAAAACACCGACCTGCCTTCTTTTAGTTTTTGGCAGAGGGGATAATCTCCGTCAAACAAACATAAACACCCCTATGACAATTAAGCCCCAGAACCACGGTAATGTAGGAAGGAACTAGGGCATAATTGTGGAATAATATATCCGACTCTACAGTTTCTGACATGGCAAAACTTTCGCGTGTGTGCCTATTTATTATAACATTTCAGCAAATTGATACTCATACTGTCATTATTGTTTATACAAATATTCATAGAGTAAAGGGTTTAACCATTTCCTCCACAAATACCCCTTTCTACGCCTCTGTAATAACCATTTCTTTAAACCATTTGTGATAAATAGAGCATTTGCTCCTATATGAGCAAATGCTCTATTTATCACAATGGTTTCAAACTACAAAATTCTAAAAAAAATACTTTTCTCTACTAAATGCTCCTTTTGGGTAGATTCATTGAAAGAGGTTGGGTCTAAAATAGCCTATGGGGGAAAGGGTTACATACGTAACTGCCTGACCACTAAAACAATTGTCAAATTTCAATTTACAATATCTAGTACTCTCAGACCTTCATGTATGTTCTTCTTCTTTCAATCTTCATTTAAATAAAATATGTATAAAAACTGCAAGCTTTCCAATGCTGAATGCACATGTATTTGTGCAGCAAAAGCACACAAACAATGACGGGGCCAGGCAGTCATAGGCCTACCAAGAATTTACTGTGTATTTACAAGAAGACCGGGCCCAGTACGAAGGACATTGTTAATTGATACGTCTAACATAGTTTAAACCTTCTTATGCTGTAAAAATAATGTCTAACTCTTTCAATGTCAAATGTTGTCGTCTGCAAACTTTGTCGTCTGCAACACTTTTCCATTTTTACTTTTCTTTATTTGTGTTAAAAGAAACAGTCACAGTAACAAACAGTTTGGATCCTGATGAGACACCGAGTTACTCGGCGTCTCATCTGGATCCACGCTGTTTGCATAGGTAATCACAGATGCGACACTGGTAGCGAAAAGTTAATATCTGATCTACTGAACTTTTTGCCGACTTTCAATTCAATCAAACGTTTGAGAAACTACTGAGTGTCAAACAGCTTGGATCCTGATGAGCCACCGAGTTACTCGGCAACTCATCTGTATACACGCTGTTTGTAAATGCTAGAAAACATGCGCATAGCATGACAAGAGTTAAACATAGTCGCTTAACTTGTTTTTCAATTGTCCATTGTTTTTGCAACAACCATTTGACGTAAATAGGGTTATCTTAGCTTAATCTTCCCAGAATTCTTCCCTTTATAGTTAAACCTGTCAACAGCGACCCCCCCCCCCCCCCACACACACACACATTAAGTCTAATTCTTGATGTTTAACCCTTAACTCCATGAATATTCATGTAAGAAATAATGACATCATGAATATTAATTAGATTAATTGTTACAACAGCACTTGTGCACATGCTATTTGGATCGTTGCAGAAACTGTAGGATCATATCTATATTACATTATCAGCAAACAGAGCACATCCTGATCAGGCGGGTCCTACAGGCGCCGTCTGATCTGGATCTACTCTGTTTGCAAATGCGTAAAATGAAGTTTTTATGGAGTAAAGGGATAGCCATAAATTATGTATCCATTATGTCGTCGCTATTGGCAGTCTCTACTGTATGTATAGTAAAAAGCCGGACGTTAAATTTAGTATAAATATCGGTCTTGGAGACATGTGGCAGCTAGAGGAGCTTTCTGCATGACTTTCACCCTGCATTAAGCAGCCACCTGCCTAAAAGTATCTAAATTCTTCTCGGTTAAGAGGGTTTTTACTGTATCAGTAAATTTTAACCCTTTACAGGATGAATGTTCCTACAGGAAAACATATTGTTAAAGGAATAGAAAGGGATCTTTTTTTATCACAACAGAAACTGAGAAATCAGAAATACATTATTCCATTAGCAAACAGAATAGACCTTGATCAGGCGGCTTCTTACAAAAGTCATAACATTGTCAACATCAGGTTAACCCTTTGCCTGATAGAGACAAACATTTACTCATAATATGCGAACAGGATATACCCAGATTAGGCAGTTTGCTTTAGAAACCATCTTATCTTATGTGCTTATCTGTATAACAGAGCTACAGATAAAGGTACACACCCAAACACAGTAGAAAATTGTGTCTGTAAGACACAGCGATGCCCCCGTGGTGGCGCTTGCTTAGCTGCACGTAAAATTCCTAAGTCATTTGACCTTGACCTGGGGCTTGCAGGCAGCATGGGCTGGATGCGTAATGAAAGTATGGGTGGTGTTTAATGTGTATATGCAATTCCATGCCAATAGCTATAGTAGTTACTGAGATATAAGACGATGAAAAAACTAACAATCAACTGCACATGGAATTCCTAAGTTATTTGACATTGACATTGGGCTTGCGAGCAGCATGGGTTGGTTGCGCAATGAAAGTATGAATGGTGGTTTATATGTATATGCAATTCCATGGCTATAGCTACAGTTGTTAGGGAGACATAAGACGATAAAACAGTGTGACAACCACCTGCACGTAAAAATTCCAAGTCATTTGACCTTGACCTGGGGCTTGCGGGCAGCATGGGTTGGGTGTGCAATAAAAGTATAGATGTATGGTATTTAATGTGGATATGCAATTCCATGCCAATAGCTACATTGGTTAAGGAGATATTTATAAGACGATGAAAAATCTGTGACAACCAACTGCACGTAAATGTGACAACCAACTGCACGTAAAATGTTCGAGTCATTTGACCTTGACCTTGGGCATAAGAGCAACATGGGTTGGGTGTGCAATGAAAGTATAGATGGTATTTAATCTATTTGAATAGCTACAGTGGTTAGGGAGATATAAGACGATGAATAAATTGTGACAACCAACCTCATTTAAACGTGACAACCAACTGCACGTAAAAGTTCCAAGTCATTTGACTTTGACATTGGGCTTGCTGGCAGCATGGGTGGGTTGCCAAATGATAGCGCAGATGGTGCTTAATGTGTATGTGAAGTTTCATGTGTATAAGTATAGACATCACTGACATATAACACTTTATAGTAAAGCGTGACGCATGGACAGACAGACAGACAGACAGACAGACAGACAGACAGGTCTTCGAGACGATTCTAAAGAGTGGTCATAGTATAGGGTTTGGTGGGGGAAATAAAGGAGCTATTGTCGAAAATGTTTAAATTATCTTATTTGGACCTCTGTATAATCTTTCTAGTTTTTTTGCCATGGTCAAAAGTTCTTGTGTTCATATCTATAATAACATTCCATCCACTAAATACATGTACGATGTCATTGTTTCTTGCATGGATACCCATCAGATGCAATATTACACTATTGTCCCCAATCTCCCTAGACATCCATTGCATTCTTCTCAACTCTTATCCATGCCCTGACATGCATTTTAACCCTTTCATTGTTTTACGTTCACAGTAAACCCCCTTTAATCTAAACCGGACGTTTAATTTAGTAAAAATATCGGTCTTGGAGACAGGTTTTCAGCATGACTTTCACCCTGCATTAAGCTGCCACCTGCCGAAACGTATCTAAATTCTGTTCTACTAGAATTCCGGTTTAGAGGGGTTTTACGTTCATTCCAAGTTTCAATTCCTACTGAATATTCATGAACAGAGTAGTTAAAATGAAATATGGAAGCTGGAATATTGTAACCATGGTAGAAAGTAAACAAACTATCTTTCAAATTCAATTAGCAAACAGAGCCGGCCCTGATCAGACGGCTCCTACAGGAGCCGTCTGATCTGGGTCTACTCTGTTTGCAAACGCGTGAAAACACGTATATAATTTTGAAAGAAAGCGTTATTAAAACAGCTAGGATCCAGATGAATCGCCGAGTAGCCCTGAGACAGTATGCTTAACACTCGCTCTGTATAGTTTCTTAGAAGCTGGAGCGAATAATCAGAAGAAAGAAGTCAAAATTAGACTAGATCCAAACTTGTGCAGATATTTTTCTTTACACGTCAAGGTTAGGGTTAAATGTGTGTTGCGCGTCTCCGAGAAAGCAATTACCGAGTAAAGTATTAATAGCATCGGCACGTGATGTACTTTGTGCAGTAATTGTATACACGCGCGTAAACAATAGATGACCTATTGTAATTGTTACTGTTGAATGGTATGTTGTTGCTTTTTTGTTTGAATATATAACCCTTTCCTTTAAACGCCTACGCAAACAGAGTAGACCAAGATCAGACGGCTCCAGTATAAGAACCGTCTGATTAGAGTCTGCTCTGTTTGCTTATGGGATGATATAGGTCTGATTCTACAGTCCTGAGTACATATGATAATATAAAACATTCATTATGACATTATTTCGTACATGAATTTTCAACAGGGAAAGGGTTAACGCCTGTATTTTGTTAGATTGTTAGTTGACACATAGGACAAGCGTCCTACATGTTAAGCGTTCAGCAATAAAAAAAACCCACGGATTTCTATTTCTAAAGTCTGTAATTAAGATTCGAAAGGGAATGATCATATTGGCTATTGTTTGGCAATATGCAGAAAGAAACGATGGAGAACGAAAAGCGGACAGAACGAGGTTTTGTGTGTGTGTGTGTGCGCGCGCGTGTGTGTGAGCGCGTGAGATAGATAGATAGATAGATAGATAGATAGATAGATAGAGAGAGAGAGAGAGAGAGAGAGAGAGAGATACGCGAGAAATACAGTGCTTGTGAAAGAGAGCGAACGACAGACAGAGAAATAGAGAAGGATGTACATATAGATGTGTTCTAACACACAGTCTAATAGATAGACACAGTAAGTAATTCATAAGGAGAAACAAGACAGGAAGAAGCAGGCATACAGACGAAGAGTCAAACAGTAAGAGTAGGGGTTGCAATTATAGTAGCACGTGTGCTTAACCCTTTACCCAATAGCCTGTTTCTAGTTTTGAAGACATATGACCACTTAAAGCAGGTTGAAAGTAAAGCAGAATGCGCCTTATGGCGCATTCTGCTTTACTTTCAGCCTGCTTTAAGCTACCACCTACTAGGATATAGAAAATATTTATTATGCAATATGTTCATGACTGTATGAATTTGAACTATTTTCTTCAGCGGAGGAATAAATCAAACACGCTAAAAGCCGCTTCTATCAGGTAAAGGGTTAATTAAAGTGTCAAACAGATAGGATCCTGATGAGACACCGAGTTGCTCGGTATCTCATTTGGATCAAAACTATTTGCTTAGGTATTCACTCAATCGCCCATAGCAGGCTAAAGGTTAAGAAAAATGACAAAACAGTATAGTTCTAGTCAAGTGGATTCTAAAACGAATAGCTGTCTGGTCCCAAAAGGTACTGTTTGCCTGAAAAATGGTTTTAAAAATTGATTCTTCGCAGGTACATGTACACATTAAAATGAATATTACAGTAATCCAAACTACACATTTGGACCTTTACCCCATACATAATTATGTAAGAAATAATGACGTCATGGAAGTTAATTACGAGAAACTTTTAGCCTTGGCAGAAAATGTAGAATCATATCTATATTCCGTGGTGTATATCATAAGCAAACAGAGCAGACCCTGATCAGACGGCTCCCTTTGGGAGCCGTCTGATCTGGGTCTTCTCTGTTTGCAAAGGCGTATAAAGGCGTATTAATGGAGTAAATGATTAAAATTGTAGGTTTACCCCTTCAATGCAATGCAGAAGGGGTACTCTGCCATTTATTTGAAGCACTTATAACATAAAATTTACAGATAATTACTGTATCATGTTGTGCTATTGTAGCTACTGATACAATGTGCATTGTTATAACACTGACAGGGTATTGTACATGTATATAGTGTTTTATTGTATATATGTTTTGAGGGCCTCATGGTAGATTGACCTAGTCAAATAAGCTCTCTCGTTAAATAAAGTCATTATTATTATTATTAAACTGTAAACATGTATTATAGATCATACATTACATTATATTATTAAATAGGTCTGTATAAATATCAGTGCATATAAACTGTTCGGTTTTTTTCTTCAAAATTATGCAAATATCAAATCTGCCTTAAACTGCCTTCGTTGTTAAAACAACAGATACATGTACATGTATAAGTGTTCAGTTGGGTTTAACTCGTTTTTGGACGGTGTAACTTTTTTGAGGTATCGACATCATTGTTATGGAAACGGATACACATCTTATTTGCGTATATTATCAATATGGGGTTTAAAATAACAAATTTGGCAGTTATTAAAACATGTTTAAATCTCAATTCGTGATATCCATACGCCCACTATCCGCCGCTAGCAACCCTCAACCCACCACACGCTAAACACAAACTGACTCGCATTTGCAAACAGCTTAGGTCCAGATGAGATGCCGAGTAACTCGGCGTCTCAAAAGGATCGAAGCTGTTTGTCACACGGCAAATAGTTTTTTAAATGTTTGATCGAATCGGAAGTAGTCAAAACAGCACCAAACCCAACTTTGAGTAGGCTTTTTTTTCTCAACGGAGAAAGGGTAGAAAGGTCATGTGATCATGGGTATCTCTGTACTATAGTATGTACTGTCTTACGCATACTCGTAAAAACGATCTCGCCCAGGAAATATGACACTCACAAATTACACTTCATCATGTAATTGCGTAGATGAATTTTAATTTATGGCAGGCACTTTGGATCCCTTGAGAATAATTAACGCTTAACCATTTCCTTCATATAAACGCCTGTTCACGCATTTGCAAACAAAATAGACAGAAACCAGACGGCTTCTGTCTGATCAAGGTCTGCCTTGTTTGCTTATGAAATTTGATAGTTCTGTTTCTTTACTTTGTTCATGAATATTCAATAGGTATTGAAATTTGGAATAGATATAGAACAGGGAAAGGGTTAAGATTGATACTTAATGCATGCTTCACAAAGAAAGACTAATTGAAAGCTGCCAAAATATGAAACTACAGTGCTCCCTCCCTACAACGGCCCTCTCAATAACGATTCCCTCCTTACAACAACGCATGTCACTGTTTCCGAAACAACAAGGCTCCAGAAACAACATTTTTCATCGTATTTTCTTTATGCTTCCATCAAACCCTATGTTGTGAAACCCTCTTGTGACGATTCTAAAGAGTGGTCACAACATAGGGTTTGATTGAGGCATAACGGTTTTAGTTCTCGAAATACACCTTATCTGGGGATCTGCAAACAAGCTAATTATGTTTGACTTTCCCTCCCTATAACAACTCCCTCTGAACAACACATACAATATTCGTATCCCAAAGGGTGTCGTTGAAGAGAGGGAACACTGTATGAACTGCAAAGGAGGATGCGAAACGCAGTAATCCCCCTCAACAGAGGCCATTCCAACTACATGTAGTATTTATGCCGGTCTATAAGACAGGTGGCAGCTTAACCCATTCCCTCATATTGACGACTTTTGACTCCTTAAAACTTTGTGAAACCATTGCAAATGCTCTATTTATCACAATGGTTTAAAATACAAAATTCTAAAAGTTTCCTTTTTCTCTAGTTTATGCTCCTTTTCGGTAGATTTATTCAAAGAGGTTGTATCTAAAAATAGCCTATGAGGTAATGGGATAATGCAGCGTGAAAATTATTCAGAAAGCTCCAAAAGTAGTTTTCTGCATTTCTTTTATTCCGCATTAAGCAGCCACCTGCATAACAACTCTTAATTCTTCGTTTCTGTACTACAATTTCGGTTAAGATATGTTTTTTTATTGTAAAAGCTTTGCGGTGTATACAGTTTCCTAAAAACCGTCGGAGTTTTGTTGTATCGTTAGACAGCCACGTTCACAGACGTTGGTTAGACATGGTTTAACAACACAGGCGAATATTAACTCTTTCACCGGCACATATTGTCATCTGCTAAAATTTCCATTTGCTTAATTTTTTCCCATTTTCTTAAAGGTATTACCACAGTAACAAACATTTTGGATCCAGGCGAGAAGCAAGCAGTTTATTTGGATATATTTAATCCTTTTCTCTATACAGGAGCCTTTACAAACCATTGCAAACAGAACAGGCCATTAACCCTTTCCCTCAAATAAACGTGTTTTCACACATCTGCAAACAGAGTAGACCCAGATCAGGCGGCTCCTAGAGGAGCCGTCTGATCAGGGTCTACTCTGTTTGCTAATGGAATTTGATAGATCTGTTTCTATAACTTTCTAAAATGACTAAAATGTTCCATCTTCCATATTTCATTTTAACTATTTTGTCCATGACTCTTCAGTAGGTATTGAATTTTGTAATAAACATAGAACAGGGAAAGGGTTAACAGACATATCCAACAGGAGCCGCCTGATTAGGTTCTGTCCTGTTTGCTTATAAAGTAATATAGATCTGGGTCCATGCTTATAAAGCTTTTAGTTGAGTCTGAGATCGTTCTCAAGCTTTTGATTGGTCAGATTTGAGCCTTTGGCTCAAATCTGACCAATCAAAAGCTTGCTAACTCAAATCTGACCAATCAAAAGCCTGATTTTGCCAGGGTCAACGTTTCCTGTGTTCATATGTCGATTTAAAAATATCTTATTAATATTCATAATTCATTATTAAAGAATTAAGTAGGCAGCAGCTGGGTTTTTTTTACTATCTAACCCCTTTCCATACAGAATTTGTTTTCACGCATTAAAAATCAAAGTAGACCCAGATCAGACGGCTCCTATGGAATGTGAACGATCTGTTTATTTACTTTCTAAAATGGATACAATTATCCACTTTCCATTATAACTATTTTCCCCATGAATATTCAATAGGTATTGACATTTGGAATAAACATAGAACAGGGAAAGGGTTAATCCATTAATGCTTAGTGCCGAAACACATTTGGAGCCAAATAACTTTCCTGTGCATATAATATAATGTCGTTTGCATTAACCCGTTCCTTCCTAAACTATGTTTAGACCTAACATCTTTGAATTAATCTACCGAAAAGGAGCATTAACTATAGAAAATGGACATTTTAGAACTTTGTAGTTTTAAAACCGTTTGGTTAAATAGAGCTTTGCTCCTATGGATCAAATCCTGTATTTATCATAATTGTTTCAAAACTGAGTTTTTTAGTTTAAACATATTTCATAATTGCAGAAAAACTGCTTCGAATCAAGTAAATATTGTTTCATAATACAGTAAAATCCATCTAATGCGACCACTCAAATTATGTGTCCTTCTGGGTCCTAGAGATACGTGGCAGCTTAATGCAGGACCAAAGTTATACAGACAGCTCCTTCATTTTCACCATTTTCTACTGATTAAGTGGTCTTTTTACAAGGGTTTACTCTAAAAAGTTAGGCAAATGCAATCAGAAAATGGGATATTATTCCTTTGTCTGATAAAAAAGGACCTGAGTGAGTGAGTGAATTGGGTTTTACGGCACTGCGACACTGAATATGTTGTATAGCGCCGATGAAGGATGAGATGACATAATGATGAGGGATGATGAGGGATGATGAGGGAAGATGATTTCGGCTCATCTCATTCGCTGCAAAGGACATTATTGATCAAAACCACCGACCTGCCTTCAGTTTATTTCTTGGCAGAGGGGATTTGCAGGTGGCGGTGGTCTAGTGGTAACGCCCTTAACTATCAGTCCGGAGGTCCGGGGTTCAAATCCCGGTCCCACCCGGAAATTTCAGAGACGCTTTTCCGTGTCTCCCACCCGCACACCCTCTCCACCCAGGGGTAAAATGGGTACCTGTGAGGGTCACTCGCCGGTACTGCGGCTGCATGATTGCGCCATATGTTAGCAGTGCTCGAATGACTCAATGACCAGGGGAGTAAATGTACAGTCAGCTGAGCGGTCATTCGGACTGAAAGTGGACTATAACTAGGTACTTTTTTTTTTTATAATATCCGTCAAAGAAACAAAAACATCCCCTGTGACAATTAAGCCCCAGAACCACTGCAAGGTATGAAGCTCTCTGGGAAAAAAGAATCTGACTGACAATTGCAAACAGTTTGGATCCAGATGCAGCGCCGAGTAACCTTGGCAACGTTAGGGTGCAATATGTTAACCACTCAATCAATGGTTTCTGAACATTTTTACCCTTTCGGCGCCAAATTTCTAATTGTCATCTCCAATCCAATTTTGTTAAATCATTCAGTAAAATAAGGAAATGAAATAGATAAATGCAAATTTCAAAGGAATAAAGCACATATATAGAAATAGAGATTGAGACAAATAGTGAAGTCCCTGACCAGACGCCACCTTGAAAAGGCGGCATCTGATCTGGGACTGCACTATTTGTCGTGGTGCATTTATGCGACTGCGGCGGTGAAAGGGTTAACTAATAGAATTAGATAACATTGCAGCAGGTCAGAGGTAGAAGCGAACAACTTTTTTTAAGCCGGAACAAGGGTTAATTTTGAATGGATTAAATGAGACAGGTCACGTAAATCATCCTACAATATGGCATTCTATTACAAAACATATCTTGGCAAATTAGTTTTAACACTAACAAGTTGATAAAAAAAATACCTCTCCGTGTCTGCGAACATCAAAAAGTAAACCCGAAATTCAACTAAATCATCGTGTCACTTTACCAATATCAAACGTCATGGCTGTCGTCAAAAGCATGTATCAATATCAGGCCTAAGCCTTTACTCCAAAAATACAGTAAAACCCGCTTATGCGACCACTTAATAAACAGGCACTGGCGTCGGTTAAAGCAGGTGGTTGCTTAATACAGGACAAAAGTAATGCAGAAAGCTCCTCTAGGAGCTTTCTGCATTACTTTTGTCCTGCATTAAGCTACCACCTGCATCTAGCACCCAGAATTATACCTCTTTTAGGTGGTCGCATTAGCGGAACTTTACTGTACGATTTTCCATGCAATTGCAAACTGGGTAGACCCAGGTCGTCAGACGTCTCCTGCTGACCCCATCTGATAGGAATCTGCTATGTTTGCTTTTGATATAATTGTCCTCGTGCTATTATTAACAGTTAATCTAATTAATATGCATAACATCATTATTTCTTGGCATTAATATTCATGGAGTAAAGGATTAAGGCAGTATAAAGCTTATAACCCTTATCCAACCAAAATAATAGTGTTTCTCAAATTCTGATATACTGTTAAAATCAAAGCTCAAAATAAAAAAAATTATGATACGTAAATGTAAGCATTTTCAAGCATAACTCCTTTATTTCTAAATCAAACCCTTTACTGTAACAACTCTTTAGAATCGTCTCTTCGAGACAATTCTAAAGAGTGGTCACAGTAAAGGGCTTGGTGGAGAAATGACGATTTAGTATTTTCGAACGCATCGTTATCTGATGATCTGTGGTTGGTTTCACTTACCTGCGATTTCTCATTGCATTTATGAAGTGATTACCTGGATGCCAAACGACTTAGATCTAGATGTGATGACGAGATACTCGGCGTCTAATCTGGATCCAAGTTGTTTGCATATAAGACCAAGTCGTGTTTGGCATGATAAGGGTTAATGCAGGACGAAACAATGCAGAAAGCTCCCAAAAGGAGCTTTCTGCATTACTATGGTCTGCATTAAGCATCCGCCTAAAAGAATATCATTTTTTTCTAAAAATACTAAAAGTTCGTTTTTAGAAAGCCTTTACTGCGTGTACTGTTGACACTCGTCGTCATGTATAAAAATTCAAACTCTAAACTTGCAAAAAGGATAGACCAAGTCCATCGAAGACAGTAGAATATCTCTAAAGCGACCACAAACAACAAATATAATCTATTATTCTGGGTCTTAAAGGCAGGATGCAGCTTAATGCAGAACGAAAGTTGTGTATAGAAAGTTCCTTTAGGAGATGTTTGCGTTACTCTCTTCCTGCTTCGGCCCTTTGATCGTGGAAACACGCATGCACTGTCAGCGCACTGGCAGTGCAGATCCTGATCAGAGGGCTCATATACAGAGGATCCCTCTGATCAGGGTCTGCAGCTTTGTCATTCAAAATTATCTAGCAGGTTTAAGCCTTTCATACTGAGTGAGCTACATAATTACAATGATTTAACCCTCCTCTTGCTGAATTTTAAAATACATTTCTCCTTCTTTACCCATGCCCTGTTGTATACAGTAAAAACCCTCTAAACCGGACGTAAAATTTAGTATAAATATTGGCCTTGGAGACAGGTGGCAGCTTAATGCAGGGTGAAAGTCATTCAGAAAGCTCCTCTAGGAGCTTTCTGAATGACTTTCACCCTGCATTAAGCAGCCACCTGCATAAAAGTATCTAAAATCTTCTGTGCTAGAATTCCGGTTTAGAGAGGTTTTACTGTAATTACATATATCTTCACTGTGTACAAGTATTGCGCTGTGCAATCACTGCTGTGGAGTGCACTGGTTGCACAATCAACTTGTAAATAGTGCAGACCCTGATGAGACAGCTCCTGCAGGAGCTGTCTCATCTGGGTTATCACTATTTACAGGTAGGTATATTGACGTGAATAGCAAGCGAAGAGTTAACCCTTTCCCTGTTCTACGTGTATAGTATGTCGTGTTAAACGAGCTTCACACGGATTGGACCTATTCAGTCTTGACTATCAGCCATTATACGTGTTATATGTCTGATATGGGTCCACTCTGTTTGCAAATGTGTGAAAACAGTGATTATATTAAGGAAAGGGTTAAGCACTATCCCATTACTATCGACCTGACGAGGTATTTGCAAACAGTCTAATAAGTTGGTGTCTCATCAGGATCCAAGCTGTTGGAGGCTCATTTACTAGTTTCTCGAACACTTAACCCTTTCCTTCATATAAACGTTTTCAGTCCTCTGCAAATGGAGTTTAGACGGCTCCTGTATAGGTGCCCCGATCAGGGACTGTTCTGTTTGCTTTTGAAATCATAATAAATTCTACTTTTTCTACCAATACAACGCAGTCCTGTGCACATATGCTATTATAAAGAGAGTCTAATCGTGATGCCATTATTTGAATACATGAATATTCAACAGCCAAATGGTTAAATAAATCGGAATCTAATAAATTTGCACCAGGTCAGACAGATTTTTTACAGTCGTATACGCGTTAAGCCTTTCACCGCCGCAATCGCATAAATGCACCACGACAAATAGTGCAGTCCCATATCAGACGCCACCTTTTCAAGGCGGCGTCTGATCAGGGACTTCACTATTTGTCTCAATCTCTATTTCTTCTATATATGTGCTTTATTCCTTTGAAATTTGCATTTATTTTATCTCATTTCCTTATTTTACTGAATGAGTTAAACAAACTTGGATTGCAGACGACAATTAGAAATTTGGCGCCGAAAGGGTTAAGATCTTCTCATACACATTGCGCAGACCAACTTCAGACGCAATTTCATTGATGCGGATATTGGTTGTACATGTAACCCATTCTATTCGAAAAGAATTGAATCCACCCACATCACCCTAATCTAATGACGTGTATTGCAAAACTGTCACACTTTCGTCTGTACGAGTTTACAAAATTCAGTGATGTATCCCATTATTACACTTTTCGCTGCCAGCTTTTTGTCGTCTGCAAACTTTGTCGTCTGCTACAATTTCATTTTTTAATATTCTTCATTTTTGTTTCAAAAACATAGTCACAGTGACAAACAGTTTGGATCCTGGTGAGACGCCGAGTTACTCGGCGTCTCATCTGGATCCAAACTGTTTGCATAGGTAATCACATATCCGGCATTAGCAGCGTTACAGTTAAACCATTTTGTGCTGCAAAAAATTATATCTGCTCAATCGCTGATTTGCTGAAATTTTTACTGACTTTCGCCTCGTTCAATCCTTTGAGAAACCATTGATTGAGTGACAATCAGTTTGGATCCTGATGAGACGCCGAGTTACCCGGCGTCTCATCTGGATCCAAGCTGTTTACAGATGTAAGACAGGTCGTGGTTAGCATGATAATGTTAAGTCTAAATATAGTAATGCAGTTTAAAAGTGTTTTACCCCATCTACCTTAAATATTTATACATCTCTCAATCGGTTTGTAAAGCTGGATAAGTCAATATAGCTCATTTTTCATAACTTTAAATACGACATACATAGTAGAAAACAGTGCATACCCTGATCGAATGGCTACCTCAGGGGCGGTTTTATCTGAGTCTGCACTATTTGTCTAATCAGGCTTCTTTCAATACTGAGGATAACTAGGGTATCCTTTGCGTCATAAAATGGTTTGATAAATGTTTGATATCGTACCATTAATTCACCGTTAACCATTCTCGTGCCAAGCGCCGCCTGACACGTATTTGCAAACAGCTTGGATCCAGATGAGGCGCCGAGTAACTCGGGGTCTCATCAGGATCCATGCCGTTTGACAGTCAGTCAGCAGTTTCACATATGCTGTTATATGTAGTAATTAGAATGCAATACACAGTTAAACAAAACATATTTAATAGTATATGATTTCTTTCTGCACGAGAAGGGTTAAACATTCTCTCTACTGTAGCTTGTCGTATTACACTCGTTTATTGACGTTTTTCGTTATTTTTTTTGAAAAATAAATAATAATGCGATGCACAGACAGATACATGTATAGACTGCAAATGGTAAATAAATAGAATCAAACCTATTCAACCCGATATAATGTTATTTTCGCCCACCAGAAGCTGGTGTGTGTTTTTGTTTCAGAAATATTACAAACAAGGTGAACCTAATATACTTAAATATTTACTTGCGATTGTAGGGACAGTATTTAATATTCACTCTGAAATTTCGTAAAGAAGTTATTAATTCTTAGCCTTTATAGTCTAAACCAGAGTTACTGATAAAGGTGCGTACCCAAATACTAAAATCGTCATTTCTCAAACGAACCCTATACTGTGACCACTCTTTAGAATCGTCTCGAAGAGACGATTCTAAAGAGTGGTCACAGTATAGGGTTGGGTAGAGAAATAAAGAAGTTATACTTGCAAATGCTTTAATTCATCCACCTTATCTGAAGCTCTGCTTAGCCCTTTGAAACTGAATACTTAAAGTGGAACGACCAATCGATGGTAAAGCATAGAGTCCATTCTTTATGATAGGGTATACATGGCTGGAAAAGTTTGATTGGTAAACAGTGTTGACTCTGATCAGATATGAGTCTTCATTGTTTGCAAATGACAGTATGCTTGTTTCTCGTATCAAAAGGGTTACCAATTGCCGCGACAAAATCATGATCTCCACTGACTGCAAATACGAACGATAAAAGCTCGCCCACTCTCCATCTTTATTAATTTATCACACAACCGCGGATGTGTACTGATTATTGACTTTAACTCTTTCAAACCGGGACAGGCGTGCATTGTCATTTGCAAACAGTGTAGACCAAGATCAGAGGGACCCTAGGGGATGCCTACTGGTCACAGTCTGCACTGTTTGTCATTCAGAACCCTCCAGCCTGTTTAAGCCTTTAATACTAAGTGAATCCTATAGTTAAACACTGATGGGCTATTCCACTCTGATATTTCAGGGGTGAAAGGGCTCAATACAACGTCAACAGTCCCACGAAACTTTGCAATGCAATGAATGTTACATGTATATTATACGATAGTCGTTTTTTTATACTGTACATTCTATTTTAACTACATTGTACTCGAAATATTCTATAAAACCTCTCAAAGCCGGATTTCCACATTAGTATAGTTGGGCTCTTTAAACATTTCCTGTATTTAAACGCGTTTTCACGCATTTGCAAACAGATAAGACCCAGATCAGACGACTCCTAGGGGAGCCCTCTGATCAGGATCTGTTCTGTTTGCTTATGGAATTTGATAGAATCTGATTATTTACTTTCTAAATGGCTACAATGATCCATATTTCATTAAAACTATTTTGCCCATGAATATTCAGTAGGTATTCGAATTTGAAATAAACATAGTACGAAATAATGATAGCGCGAATAGTAATTATATGAATGTCTGTAATGACATTAACCCTTCTCTTGCTGAATTTTAAAATACATTTCTCCTTCTTTACCCATGCCCTGTTGTTTAATTACATATATATTGACTGCGTACAGGTATTTCGCTGTGCAATCACTGCTGTGGAGTGCACTGGTTGCACAATCAACTTGTAAATAGTACAGACCCTGATGAGACAGCTCCTGCAGAAGCTGTCTCGTCTGGGTCTTCACTATTTACAGGTAGGTATATTGACGCGAATAGCAAGCGAAGGGTTAAGCTTATATAACTGTTATTTTGCCCACAACGGAAACTGTAGAACCAGATCCATCTAATTCCATAAGCAAACGGAGCAAAACATGATCAGACGTTTTCAACAGGTACCGTCTGATCTGGATTTACTCAGTTTGCAATGTAGTGAAAATTTATAAAGTAAAAGGTTAAGACTTGTGGCAGCATAATGCAGGGTGTAAGTCAGGTAGAAGTCTCCCGTTGGAGCTTAGGAAAAACACGAGTACAGATGAACTTCTCTATTGCAATCACTTAATAAAATAAGCATGATAAATTTAACCCTTTACTCCATGAATATTGATTTGATTATTTTTTAGAATTGCATATCAACACGCGTTTTAGCGAAAATAGGAATTACAGAATCAGATCTAATTTTTTATAAACAAACAGAGCAAACACTGATCAGATGGCTCCTACATGTACAGGGGCAATTTGATCTGGATGCACTCTGTCTGTATCTATAGAGGGAGGGGTTAAACAAAACAATGTGATGGCTTAATACAGAAAGAAATCAAAGCAGAAAGCTCCAACATAGTACATAACACACGTACTGCATTAAGCTAGCTGCAGTCTTTCAGACCAAGTTTTATACATGTCCTTGTGATCGTATAAGAGATGTCTAATGTACTACCAGTTGGGTGTATCTGTGGTGATTTCCAATGATGTTTTAACAACTCATTTACTCCAACGATCGCATTTATGGGATAAAGGCAAACAGTGCAGACCAAGATCAGGGGGCTCTAAGCCTTTCCGCAATAGGTTATTTTTAGACCCAGCCTCTTTGATAAAATCGTAAAAGGAGCATTTACTAAAGAAAAACCGGCGGACGTGGTCGTGTGGCTAGCGCGCTCGACTGCAATACCAGGGGTCACGGATTCGATCCCCCGCCTGACAAAGTCCTTCGGACGAGATTATAAACCGAGGTCCGATGTATCAGTGCTTTACACTGGGCATATAAAAGAACCAGAGAATCTTAGTCGATAATAAGAGTAGGGCATCGCATCCGGGTTTCTCTGTATCCTCTCCCCCTCTCTCTGGGGCTTCCAATTAGCCCATAGTGAGCAGAAACGGACGTTAATCAACACAAACAAACTAAAGAAAAGGAAACATTTAGAACTGTGTAGGTTTGAAACCATTGTGACAAATAGAACATTTGTTCATAGGAACAAATGCTCTATTTGTCACAATGGTTTCAAAATGTGATTTTTTTGAGGTATCAGAAGACGTCAATATGAAGGAGTGGGGTAAGGAGCCCTCTGATAAGGACATGCACTGTTTTATACCAGTTAATATCATGGGTTTTCACCAGTATATATTTGTTTTGCAAAAACCCTCCACGTGAAATTGAATGGATTCTGAAATTCGATTTGGACGAGGTTAACATAACTCATATGTAGGTAAATTGGTAAATCACCGAACTTATGACTCATAATATCTATAAACTTCATATCCTCGTATTGAATCGTTTGATTATTTAGAGCAAGCGATGACTCGTACCTGTATACGTTGCGTACACCGGTGATTGGCTATGACGATGCTTGTACCGCTTTCAATAATTATAATTATCTATTCTAAGTAACATTGAAAAAAAAACCAACATAATTATTCGGTAACCATTCCCCTAAAATACGGAGTTTGTGTCATAATGTACCTCTTTTCGACTTTGATCATGGTAGATTTAACAAATATCTGTACACCGTAGTGTGGTCGGTAAAAATGGCCTGAAGCAGTGAATGGAGTCACGGCCATAAGTTTCACTTGACGGCGTGAACATTTTATCAATCAAATCATCGTACAAGGGTATGTCAGTGTTCAAACCATTTTATGGCTAACACTACGTGTTTGATAATTGTGTAGTTGTTCTGTCGTAGGTAAATAACATTAAATAATCTCTACAACTATTATTACAGTATAACCTCTCTTAACCGGAATTCTAGTAGATAATGATTTAGATACTTTTAGGCAGGTGGCTGCTTAATGCAGGGTGAAAGTCATGCAGAAAGCTCCTCTAGGAGCTTTCTGCATGACTTTCACCCTGCATTAAGCTGCCACCTGTCTCCAAGACCGATATTCATACTAAATTTAACTGCCGGTTAAGAGAGGTTTTACTGTAGTATT
This sequence comes from Azorinus chamasolen, assembly GCA_963576725.1. Classification (NCBI taxonomy): domain Eukaryota; kingdom Metazoa; phylum Mollusca; class Bivalvia; order Cardiida; family Solecurtidae; genus Azorinus; species Azorinus chamasolen. The sequence continues at coordinate 49,808,563 of OY755246.1, read as the reverse complement.
ACTACCCCTGTGTTGATACTACTAAAGTTACTGCTATTAGTGTCATTAATATTAGCGCTTCTACTATAAGTGTTACTGCAATTAATGCTACTTCTACTAGTGCTCCTAATAATACTAGAACTACTGCTACTAGTGCTCCTACCACTATTAGAGCTACTACCACTAGTGCTCCTACTATTATTAGAAATATTACTACCAGTGCTCCTACTATTATTAGAACTACTACTACTAGCGCTCCTAATAATATTACAACTACTACTACTAGTGCACCTACTATTATGAGAGCTACAACTACTAGTGCTCCTACTACATGTATTACTGCTATTAGTGTAATAACTACTAGTGCACCAACTACTAGTGTTACTGCAATATGTGCTACTACTACTACTAGCGCACTTACTACTAGTGATACAACAATTAGTGCTACTACTACACGTGTCAATACTTCTAGTACTACTATACTTATACTACTAGTGCACCAACTACTAGTGTTACTGCAATATGTGCTACTACTACTAGTGCCCCTACTACTAGTGATACAACAATTAGTGTTACTAATACACGTGTCAATACTTCTAATATTACTACTTATATTACTTGTATTATTACTTTTGATGTTTCTACTTGTGTCTCTACTATTGGTGATGATACTTTAAGTGCTACTAACAGTGTTACTACTATTAGTGCTGCTACATGTACCACCACTGTTACTACTATAAGTGCTAGTACTAATATTGTGTTACTGCTACTAGTTCTATTACTACTAGTTTACTGCTATAAGTGCTGCTAACACAAGTGTTACTACTATTAGTGATACTACTACTAGTGTTACTACTATTAGTGATACTACTACTAGTGTTACTGCTATAAGTGCTGCTACTACTAGTGTTACTGCTATAAGTGCTGCTACTACTAGTGTTAAAGCTATTAGTGATACTACTACTAGTGTTACTACTATTAGTGATACTACTACTAGTGTTACTGCTATTATTGTTGCTTCTATTAGTGTTATTACTATTAGTGCTGCTACTACTAGTGTTATTGCTACTAGTTATATTACAATAAGTGATACCACTCGTAGTGTTATCACAAATACTGTCATTACTAGAAGGGTTGTTACATGTATTATTAGAACTGCTATTATTAGCGTTACTACCTCTAAGACTCTTACTACTGCCCTGCTACTACTAGAGTTACAACTATTAGCACTACTACCACCACAGCACCACCACCACCATCAACAACAACACCAACACCACTGCCCCGCTACCGCCGCCATCGGCATCACCACCATCCCAAGTACTACTAGCACCATAACCACCACCACCAATACCATTACCACCAGCACTACCATCACCACCACTACCACTGCTACTACTACTACTACTACTACTACTACTACTACTACTACAACAACAGCAACTACTAATGCTACTACTACTACTGCTACTACTACGAGTGTTATTACTTTTAGCGCTTCTACTACTACTACTACTATTACTATCACCAGCACCAGCACCAGTACCACAACCACCAGCGCCACCGCCAACACCACCAGCACCATACCACCACCATAACCTACAGCAACAACACCACTACAACCACTACTACCACAACTGACACTACCACCACTACTACAACTACTACTGCTACTACTACATGTACTACTGCTGCTGCTACTACTACTACTACTGCTGCTGCTGCTGATACTGCTGCTACTAATACAACTACTACTGCTACTACTACTACTACTACTACTACTACTGCTGCTACTTCTATGAGAGTAGTACTCGTATACTTATTGTAACAAAACATTTCGATACAGTGAATACTTGAGATAGATTAACAAAAAAATATC